>OY743098.1:8470000-9070000 GCA_963555665.1 Dircenna loreta
AGCGTAAAAGGGTATAACAACCATCAATTTATAGACTATACCTAATGATGGATACGTATGAGAAACAGTATACAATTCCTGAGGATATTGTTGTTTCGTCATCCAGACCGGGCATATTCCTGTACTCTGGACAGTTAAA
This sequence comes from Dircenna loreta, assembly GCA_963555665.1. Taxonomy (NCBI): domain Eukaryota; kingdom Metazoa; phylum Arthropoda; class Insecta; order Lepidoptera; family Nymphalidae; genus Dircenna; species Dircenna loreta. The sequence continues at coordinate 8,470,140 of OY743098.1, forward strand.
GCGCGTAATACTTGTGGAGCTTACTGTTCCATAGGAAACTAACATCCCCAAAGATCACAAAATTAAAGGAAACACGTGTTACGAACTGACCAGGAATAAGTATATAGTTAATTTGTCCGCGGTAGAAGTGGGAGCGAGAGTTATAACAGCGAAATCTCTCTATTACCTACCTAAAGATCTTGTCTTCTCTAGAGCTATCATCAGTACATTTCTAGAACGTACTTCAAAGGCGGCATTGGTAGGTTCATTCCAAATTTGGTTAGGTAGGAAGAGGAGCGCAAACAGTTGAAGCGTATTTTAATGGGGCCCCTTAACCGTTCACCTGGGTCGCAAGTCTCAGGAGCTGTTTGTACTCCTCTCCCTGCAACGCGATTGGCCCGGCACCCCCACTGTGAATGCATGGAATGCTAAGAAGCTTCGTCTCGTCTATATATATGAATATATATAATAAGAACAGAAATATATATTTTCATTCTTATTTTCAACATTGGAGTGAACATTTTATAATAAATCAAATGCAAAAAAAAAACCGAATTAATATAACAAATTAAAAAATATATATTTTCAAAATACCGATTTTTTCTAAAGAAACCGCAATTTTCATATTATTTTATTATTTACCTATTATTATCCGAACGTACAATAGTCCTAAAACAACTTGATTCCAAGACCTTAAACACTATTAAAAAATAAGATGACGTTTGGTTTTGGTGACAGTTGTAAATTCAGAAGGGCCGGTCTGTAGTGAAATTATTTCAGAAACAGATCAGAATGAACCAAGGAGGCGTACTCGCGAGTTGCGCCGTTTGCAAACAGCAAACTCAACGAAGATGTGGTCGCTGTTATAACGTTTATTATTGTAACACAGAACATCAAAGACAGGATTGGAAAAAGCATAAAATTATTTGCGCACCAAAGTTACAAGATCAGGGTTCTAGAAGCGAAAAAAAATGTGACCAACTTCCTTTTCAAGAGGAAGAATCAAAAAAAGTCGAAAGAGAACAAATAATAAACTCATCTGTGTGTAATAACAATAAAGATGAGTTGGTACAAGTGGGTAGTGAAATAAGAAGACTAAAGAAATATAAAAAAAAAATTGCAAGGGAGGGTAGTGACGTTGTTAGTAATAACAAAAATATCTCAGAGATTATAGAAAATAGTACTAAAAATACAGTGAATACTAATAAAGATATAAGAGACAAAAGTGTATTTTCAAGCGTAATATATACAAATAAGGACACAAACAAGATAAGTGCCATAACACATGAGGGTTCCTCAGAACAGGAAATCTTGAATGAGAAAGCTCAGCAGCTGACCAGTGTTGACTTTGCTGATCCAAATACCCCTAATGTTTTGAAAACTGTTCACAGAACTAATGTAAAAATGCCAGTTATGCCTATTGAACAGTCAACTAGAATAAAGGAGTACCCTGAAGGTACATTAAAAGGGAGTGGAACTCCATTCAACAACACATTGAACAATTATTACATGGACCCTAGTGACCCATCATATGATATCTGCCAAAGAGTGATCAGAGACATGACTCAGTATGGTGTTTGTGCTATTAATAATTTCCTTGGTAAAGAACGGGGACTCCAAGTGTTGAAAGAAGTGCTAGAAATGCATAGATCAGGCATATTTACAGTAAGTGTTTTTATTAAAAGTGTTGTAAATGAATTGTTTGGTTAACTAAGTATTTAAAGTATGAACTAAGTTATGTAGTAAAGAAATAACAAAGTTCAATGAACTTTTTATGTGTCAGTTTTTCATTTGAACAAATAAGTCCTATACTTTGAAGGTCTTAGTAATAAGTTTATATTCATTATATAATACACTCTTGCATACATTATAAAGAAATAAAAACTTGGTGGATATTTAATTTACTTGGATAATAAAAAGAATGGAAATAAATTTATTGTAGGTTTATTATGAAATTAAAATTACATTAATTGCTGCAGTAAAATATAAGTATTACCTTTGTAAATATTAAAAAATATGTATATATTAAGTACTGTTCATTAAATAATATTGATTTTTTTAGGCTGGTCAGCTTGTATCAAGCCCCGGCAGCACAGAAGCACAGACAATCCGTTCTGATAGAATCACATGGATTGACGGCAAGGAATCGCAGTGCATCCACATTGGAACATTAATAAATCAAGTATGTATTATTATTGATGCCCTCAAATAAATATATTATATATTACCACATCCATAGCTATCTATCAACATATCACAAAATATCTGACGACTAATCAATTAAGTGTTTAGTTTTTAACAATGCCAATAAATAAAATTAGCTAGGTTTTTCTCTTTTAAATTTATAGCATATGGTTAGCAGATGGTTATGTAAAAATCTGTAATTGCTAACAAATTCTGGTTTCAATATATATTTATGAGAAATCTATAATGTATGCACAAATGTAACATAATGTATTCTGTCTGTTATCTAACCGTTGTTTTAAAACGGCCATCTCATGAATTCCACGACTCGCAAATCCGGATGGCTTTGTATATACATATTTGATTTTTTTTATTCCTATTTGTTTTGAAAGTTCCTAAAAGTTTTTTGGCAAAGGAAATCAAATCTCAACTAGAGCATCACTAATCTGTATTTGTTATCATAATGACGTTAGTTAATTCTAGTACGCGTTTTTGATATTTTCAAATAACTTATAACAACACCTTTTAATTGACAACAATGATACAATTTATATACATAATATAATATATTCAAACAAAAGTGATTCATTAAATCGGAATGTTTAAGATGATATTGAAGTGCCGAGTGCACAGCCTGCCCTACAGCCCCGCTTGTTATTCATATTTCAATTGGCACTAAATATTTGATAATAAAGTAGACTAGATAAGAGTATCGTTACAAAACGTGTGATAAATGATAACGGCGGCGCCACTGGTCGCGGAAAGACTTCAACATTTAGGTGTCTAGTCAAACATTCATATTCTGTAATTATATATATTTTCAGATTTCGGTTTTTTAAATTACAACCCTCTTTTGTGTAATATTAAATATCAATTACTTTTCTTCAAAACCATTAACTCAATTCCACTGTATACCTTCATCTGAAAGTATAAAAGTTATTTATATTAAGGTTTCCTGTTCCTTGATGTTATCTTTACCGACCGGTGTATTTATTTTAAGTTATAACTATCTAAAATGGAAATAATAGTCATGGGTTTTCATGAAATTGAGGACATGGAACTTACAACAAACAAAAATAATATCGCGTTAAAGAAATTGTTATGAGTTACGAGAGCTCTAGATGATGTCATTAAAAGTTAACTTTGACTCACGAATATGTAGTACTCGTATGTCACGCTAACATTTGAATATTTTAAAATACAACATTAGTAGTCGATAATTTATTTCAATATATACATTTTTCTGATAATCTGTCAGCAGAAGCTAGATCATGAACTACTATAAAAAGTATGGACACTACACTATATTGAGGTAGGTATCTATTAACCAGTCATTACTCATTTTGACTTGTTTTGAGGTACTCTCGGTTTGTAACTGGGTTTAAACCAGTTCTTAGGAAAGACAGAATGACTTTAAAATGTTATTTATAATATTTTTTTAATAATCTGTATATTTAAAAAAATATAAATAACAATATAAATTATTTACCTAACTATATATAGTGATACATATTTTTGAATTGTCATCAAAACAGTGCATTGGCTACCATCACGTAACCAACGTCGAGTCCTTCATGCAGATACACTCGGCGCTAACTACAACTTAATAATAACAAAATTTTTCATTCACATGGAGGGCAGATCACGGTTCTGTTTGTGTACTTTCAGGAAAAGTGACACGTCACTTATGACTCTGTATATTAATTATAATATAACTTTCACGCTTTTGGGTACTTTTGCTCTGTTTACTCGTGTACATCATTATCATATCATATCATATAATTATTTGTCCTTGTATACTATTTTTACTATATATGTATAGTAAACTAATAACGATGCCAAATGTACTTAAAGTACCACGCAATTATTTTCCAATTATAATAATACTAGCGTGTTGCGTGATACAGACTCGCTTATTATACATATTTTTGTTATTATGTGTCTGTTCGTTAGTTTGTTCGCGCAAAACTTTCAAAACAAACCAAACTGTTGTCAAGATTAAATGAAGTCTTTATGTAGCTTGTATGAATCATCATATCATTTAAGTATTGGAAAAATCTTAAATTCATACAAATTATAATTGTAACACAACTTTATATGAAAGTAAACAGCTAGTTTTACGATAATCTACACAGATATTTTTCTTTAAAATGAAAAATCACAAACGCGTTTTGGTATTTGTATCAAGCACTATCGGTTTAACTTTGATAATTTTATTTTGCAGGTGGACAGTATCATTCTAAAGGCCAATAAGATGGCTAACAACGGTAAGATGGGAAACTACAGCATCAATGGGAGGACAAAGGTACATTACTTACATCTCTCATTGTTTTATGTTCCAACATATTTATAAAGACGACGAACACCAACCGACAGATAGACGACAAGGCCTCGATATTAATAAATTAATTGATTTTTGATCCAATCCGTTTCTTTAGTTCAGTTATCAATCAGTGTCGTCAGTGACGATAACCGTTTTGTGCACTGAGCTTGGTAATTAATAATCTTTAGTTGATTTTAATTTACAATTTTTGATTTAAATATTATTTAGTTGATATTTAAGAAAATTAGTTGTTGATTGATCTGGGTGATACATTTGGTTCCTTTCTCTTTATTCTTTCGAAATGGTATTTTTTTCATTTATTCATTTATATTTATTTATTGGTCGAACGTCCTATTAATTATCCCAACAGATCAACGGTTATCAAATAATGACTCAATTGACAGAACAAACGATGTATGGAAGTTAGAGAGAGTGTCGATTCATTGCTGTTATCACTGTTGTTGAATCATCTTATCAACTATGTCATATTGTTTGAAGATGGTTTTTTATTTGATTACATGATATATGAAGTATGTAAACCATATGAGATAATAAATTTGTACTTGTATTATATTTATTTCTGCATTTAGCCATTTTTCGGTTCAAAGCAACATTGTCGATTTGTTTATTTCTTTATTTAATGACACCAGAAATAGTCAATTTGTGTATTTTCCTTTAATAAAGAAATATTAAAATAGTGCTGACATCATTCACCACAGCATTATTTTTATTAAAAAATATTATTATATATTTGATTTCGCACTGTCGCTAGTATGTCACTAGTTGTCCCTTGATAGGTTTACGAAAGGACAGTTTTATTAATACTTGTAATGGAATGTCGCTCTATTGCGTGCGATTATTTAACGTATAAATATGTCCCACATTGTGCCTACAGCTGATGTAGGGTCGACGTTTGTAGAAGCTGTTCAACAAACTTACACAATATATTATATACAAAATGTATCATTATTTCTAGCTCGCCTAAAGGTAGAAACGATTTAAAATAGAAGTTCTAGTTGAGTCAAAAACAGCAAACCATGTTGGCGCCGCTCGCTGGACGATGGCTTCGATCTATTTCTAGGTGTTATCAGTGCGAATATGTGGTGTATAGAATCGCTGTGATAAAAGCGGCGCGCATGCGCTGTACTCTCGCGGGCGTACGTGATCAGTGTCATGGCGCCCGCGGGGGCCCGGGGGGGCCACGGGGGGAGGGGGGGGGTTGTTCGGTTGTTGTGCGGTTATAGCGTAGTACGCGAGTCGTTCGAGTTGTTTACATTTTACAAATTTTGAAGAAGATTTTTACTATACCTGAGATAATGTTGATTATTTATGATTGTATTACACTTTAATAAGTTATAAGATTTACTTTGATCTTTATAAGAAAACAGATTGTCTTCATAATAATTATTATTATTAGACGTGTATAAATATATAGAAATACACTAAGAATTGATTTTGAATTAGTTTTGTTTTGACAATTTTTTTACTATTTTGTAATAGGGCACAAGTTTTTCTTTAGAAATTTTATTAAAGTTTGTTTTTTTTAGACAGTTTTTGTTATAGAATATGTCAAAAGAAAAAATATAAATATATTAGTTATCTTAGAACTGTAACAAAGACACATACATCTAAAGTGTCCTACACTTTCTTGTAAATTTGGACAGTTATTGAACAGTATTGACATTGGCATTTGGCAGAGTCATTGTCGGCCCAACTGGAGCTGGAGCGTCGTGTCCGTGGTGGTGTGGTGGCTTTACAGCTTTATCATAAAACTCAAAATAACACACAAGGAGCTGTTTAACAACTGTTTAACATTAACATACACATTTGTAATCATATAATAAGTCCTTTAATTTGAATATGACTTCTTACAAAGTCTTGATACATTTTTTAATGAATGATTGTGATTGATTGAGGAAAATTCGTTTAGACTTACCACAATACAGTGTTGACAGTTAGTTGTTTTGGAATAGTGGCTGCTTGAAATATCATGATTTTTCTTTGATAATACCACCGATTACAAACAGCGGATGTTTGGTTTGTTTATTTACGTTTGTGAATCGGCGTTTTTCCGCACGACTATTGCGAGTTTATGAAGATTGCGATTCTTCGATTGAGAGCATTGAAAAAATAATTTAAAAAAATAATATTTTGTTTATTAAACTAATGTAATTTTATTATACTTGACTTTATCTATATTTTTAATTAATTCAACCTTTTTGAAACATAACTAAAAGCATTATAAAGAAGTAGAAGAACTTCTGTTTCGTTTTTTACTCATCTCTACACACCAGCTGTGTGATCCTGACTAATGTCCTTTACGGACGAACAGCTCATTAGATATTTTGATTATATAACAGCTCATTAGATATTTTGATTATGATCTCTATCTAAAATAATATTTTTCTATTCAACCTCTAATGCGGTTAAACAGGATATGTCATAGTCAAACTTAATATTTTCGTAGGCTTTCATAGGCTTACGATACGATACGATATTCTTTATTGTTGGTTATTTAATATTTTCGTAGGCTTACGATACGATACGATATTCTTTATTGTTGGTTATTTAATATTTTCATAGGCTTACGATACGATACGATATTCTTTATTGTTGGTTATTTAATATTTTCATATGCTTACGATACGATACGATATTCTTTATTGTTGGTTATTTAATATTTTCATATGCTTACGATACGATACGATATTCTTTATTCTTGGTTACTTAATATTTACATAGGCTTACGATACGATACGATATTCTTTATTGTACAACAATTATTACTTCATAAGAAAATAACTACAACAAATAAAACAAAAAGAGTTATTTCGCTAAAGAGAAATCCCTTCCAGGCAACCTTTGGTTGAAAATTAAAAATACGAATTTTCGTATTATTGGACATTTCAGAATTAAAAAATCGAAACACGGAATGCGGGGGGGGGGCTGTCAGCTAAAATAATCTAAAACAGCTCATAATAAAATATAAAAACTACCTCGAAGAATTTGAATGACGTCAACACGAACACTAAATACACACATACATGATGCAATTATAATAAATAACACGAACAATACAAACTACATAACGAATGCATGTGCCTTCTTGTACATAACGAACAAACGACACCATCAAGGAAATACCTAGTTAGTTTTACATGATAATGTGAAACTAATTCGTATATATAAGGTTTAATTTTAGCATTAAAATAAAAGAGAAAGCTTCAAAGCTTTTGTGGTTAAATTGAAGATGCGAAGAAGATAAAAAGAGTTCAAATAGGGAATTTTAAACTTGTATGACTACGTCTTTCTAAAATCAGGAAATATTAAATTATATACTGGTAGGTATTTATCTGTCCAAAATGTCACATTTGAATTATAAAAATTTAAGTACATCTTGTAGCGAGTTTCTAATGACCTGGAGTAAACTTTTTTTCACGTCGATATGTCGGTGTGTCAGTGTGTCTTACTACGTTGTTTGTGGTAAACACAATATACATAGACACTTAATATACATAGAAACATTTTCTTTCGTTGAAATTATTAATAGATGGACAATCTATTACATTAAAATTGAAACGTAGGCGTCTCGCAGGCGGTCTTATACACGTTAGCTATAACTACTATAAACAATGAACTAGTCGATTGTTGAAACTAGTTGTTAGTAGTCGATAACTATTTGAGTCAGTCGATTGTTATACTACTAATTAGTAAATGAAGAGCGCGCGCTGCGGTCGCGGGGAACGAGTGCCGACTAGTACTCGACGGCTTTTTGAGTAACTAATTACTACTAGTTGTTAGCGCGCGTATTACTAAATAGTAAATACTAATTGTTATTACTTAAAGATAGCGCGCGTGTGTTCGTAGTGCTGCGATACTAATTAGTAGTCACTAGTAAATAGTTAAATAAAATTCAGTCTGGCTGCGTCTGCTACTATTATTTACAACTGCAGCTACACTTGGTATTAAAGGAGTTTCTTACTAATTGTTACTAGGTGGATTGTAAAACAACAGTAAAATATTTGGAAAAATATGTTTTCATTATTCGAATTATATTTTTCCTAGTACATAAAATCACTAAATTAATTTGTAAGAGATCTAACATTACATTTAACTTTTTCAATATTATTTTTACGAATTTTCACAAACAAATCCCACACTAACGATTTTTTAGGCATCGTGTAAAACAATTATACGCGGCGTGCGTGCCCTTGCGCTAAACAAATAAAAATCAACTAATTACTAAAGAAGAAAGAAATTGAGTTCTAAACAATTGACTCAACACTGCCGCACGCACACCAGCAACATCACTCACCCACACTCACGCGCCACGTGACCTTGAAGTCGTATAAGTACACCGCAGCGCTATTCACCGCGCGCATGTATAGATCACAATTAGTAATAAAAATAGTAGTTCGTCGATTGTTATTCGAATAATCATGGCGGTGAACTACTAAATCGACAATCGAATACGCAGTAGAAAAATTATCGATTCTTTCGATTGTTTTTTAAGCAACAATCGCCCATCGCTAATACACGTTCACTTCATATAAGGCGGTGTAACATCGGTTTTATTTCGATGTCATTTTGATTATTAATATATATAAGTGTTTAAAGTGACTTTGAACGTTTTGCATATATTGTAAATTGAAGAGCTATTTTTATGTTTTTTTAGTCATTTATTTTGTTGCATTGTTTTATTCTCCGTGGTTTTAGAGCAATGTACTAAGTAGTATCTTATAAAGATGATCTTACGATAAGGAAAATAAACAAACTCAGTACTAATAAAAACCTGTTGCACTGCCGAGGAAAACCCCCGAGAGCATATATATAAATATTACACGCTATACATATCACGCACATTTAATAAAATATAGAAATTTAAATAGTACCTACACTTACCAATTACGTTATAGTGTTGTACCTAATGTAGTTTTCTTTTATTTGTAATTTTTTAATAGTATTTAAAAGTCTATACTTTATAATACATTTCTAAAACGTAATAATTATTAATAACTCGTTGCCGTGTCCGCGCTCTACCACCACAAATAATATAACGACTACATAACATTATGTTATATAACATTTCCAGTTTTATTGTCGTTATAGAACAAGTTATTTATTTTATTGTGCCTCACAATGAAATGAAAGACTTCGAACTCTAAATAAATACCTTTCACGATAATAACTTTACAAATATCGTAAATATATCTGAGCATGTTATCTCGTACCTAGAACTAACAGACGTTAATATATCACCTACGAGGTGGTCAATATTGTTCTTTTTGTATGTGCTTATTGTAAATACAAATACAACAATAACTTTTTCTAAACTCTCGACGTATTAAATTAGTTTAATTTCCTATTTTAAAAACCTGATAATTACCAAAGATATCAGCGAAAGATCATAATACATATAGTATATTTACAGCTCAACTGTGTCCTAATGAGTATTTTTCTCTCCAGGCCATGGTCGCCTGCTACCCTGGTTCGGGGAGTCACTATGTAAAACACGTGGACAATCCCAACAAAGACGGTCGCTGCATCACTGCGATATACTACCTCAATCTCGACTGGGACGTGAGGAGATGCGGTGGACTACTGAGGTTTATATTTTATAATATAATAGGTTTCTCATTGGTTTACTACTATTGTGTAACTTCATTATATCCCATCTTCACACCTTTCATGATAAGTAAATTGCAAGGCCTCTCCCTGTATTAGGCGTCCTAACTAAAACTAGTTTATATTAAATAAATGTGTAATTAAATATGTATTAATACGAGCAGAACTAAAACCTGTCGTAGGTTCGAGTTCTGTTCGAGTTCACGTACATGCGTCAATCTTAATACTCTATGACAAATATTGATGTATATTTAATTAAAATTTGAATAAGCATTACATTTTTACAGAAAATTTTAAATTTTAATTGTTTTTATTAAATAGACAAGACAAAATTAGTTCCCTCTTTTTAAGTTTATTTTGTTTAGTTTATCTTTAAAGTTAACAGATCAATGAACCTTTTATTTATTATACAATAATCATCTTCAGAGTGTTTCCGGAAGGCACGAACCAAGTCGCAGACATCGAACCTATCTTCGACAGAATGTTATTCTTCTGGTCCGATAGGAGGAACCCTCATGAAGTTCAACCTGCTTACGCGACTAGGTAACCTATAAAATAACCAGTAACGCTAAATCTCTATAGAAAGAAACATCATTGAATAGAACAAATAAGCAATCTTCAATAAGTAAACGTACTGTATACATTGTATTGGGTACACTCTTTAATAAATAACAGCACCCGTGTAAACTGTAACAAATTTATTTATTTATTTTTAAAGTCAATTTGGACAAATGTCGGATTCCTTAGTGTAATAATCGTTGAACGAAATATTGATTTATAAATTTACATAAACATTTATTTTCTTAATTTTCAGATACGCAATTACCTTGTGGTATTTCGACTCTCAGGAACGTGAAGAAGCCCTTAGAAATTTCAGTAAGTACTGTTCATAAAATATCTATCTGTTTTACAAAATATATAAATAATTGTGGACAAAACTTATATGAAACAGTAAATGAAATGTTTGATTTGATCAGTTCAACGACTCGAGTGTGGTCGTCTCGTCTGAGCCACTCGCGATACAAACCAATAACATATTGCTATTTAATATTTGCATTGCATCCTTTTTGAGTCTTAAATCAGTCCGGATTTAAATCTTTAAATATAAAAGTACTTTTTTATACTTCGAAGCATTTATCAAATAACAAAACCCGATAAAATAAATATGCTTATTGCTATTTAAGGGATTATAAAAATAAAATACAATACACTCATTAAATATATAAATATAAACAGAACGCGGTCAGCCGTCGTCGAGCAAGTGATGTCGGATTACCGAGCAGCGTCGACTGCTCGAACGTATCCTAGAGTGTCTAGGACACAGGAGTGTCTAGACTCTCTAGGACACGCATCTCCGCGCCGTGTACACATGTTGTGTCGTGTCCTAGAGTGTACCCTGACTCTCTAGGACACGCATCTCCGCGCCGTGTACACATGTTGTGTCGTGTCCTAGAGTGTACCCTGACTCTCTAGGACACGCGTCTCCGCGCCGTGTACACATGTTGTGTCGTGTCCTAGAGTGTACCCTGACTCTCTAGGACACGCGTCTCCGCGCCGTGTACACATGTTGTGTCGTGTCCTAGTCCTCGTGTTAAACACAAACAGTGTCGTTATTACGTACAGTGGGCTCACTTCGACCTCCAGTCAATGTATACAAGGCGTTCCTAGCCGTATATTATCAAGTCATAGTAATAGAGATATTTTTGTATTGTTAGTTGTTTTTTAATAAATGACCAAGTATTATGTTTCATTGTCGGTTAATTCATTGATGTCTCGTAGAGTCATTTCACTGATGTTTATTTATAATCTTGTTTTCTAAATACTATCTTATCACCTTACTTTTTGTCTTTATCTTTTAAGCATCAGTGAGCTCCAATTACTGAAGACTGATGAATATCATTTTTATGTTAAAAAGATTCATTGTATAGTTATTTATTGTATTTATTTACTGTAAATGACGATAACTTAATATCAGTAAAGCTCAAAGCCAGTATTTAATTAGTATAACCTATTGAGTTAATGTTGCCAGTCCAAAGTGTGAATGTCTGATAGATATTTCAGTAAACCTTGAGTTATATTATAATTATTTGTAATTTTTGTCGCAAATACAGATTAAGAAATATTTTGTTAAATTGTTTGTTTTTTACCTCAAAAAAATATTTTACTGTTTATAAATTTCTGGTGAAATATTTTAAAATGTATTTATGTAAATAACATTTGACGTAGATGTTAAATTGAAGTGGCAACACTTGTCCGTGTATAAACTAATAATAGTATTGATGTTTATATATATATATATATATATATATATACATAAGGTGAGCTGTCTGTGTTGTGTCTGTCCTTACTACTACTTAGTAGTTTTGATCTAGCTGTGTGTCGAGATAGTTGTTATGAGAGAACAGTCAGTGACCGCGAGGTGTTATTTATTAGATTTGTAAACGAGTTCAAATTAATCAACGTGGACACGACTCGCATTAAAATTATCTTTATGTCTCTTGTTTTTTATTAAACTCACCCAAGTATTATGACCAGGAGGTAGCTTCAAGGATGAGCAGAGTCCAATGGTTTCATTTTCTAATTGGTTGAAAACTAAAGAACCCATCAGATAGGTTAACATAGACTTTAATGGAATGGGATAGGGACAGAAGATCAGTTAATTTATCATTTTCAATGTCCCCATTTAATTATCCAATTGAAGCTCTATATTTTTAAATAGGCACTCTATTTAAAAATATAGAGTAAAAGTCCACCAATCAGATGCTCTCATCTGATTGGTGGCTCACTAACAACCTTTTCACAGTGCGACATTAGCGTGCTAGTTCATCTAGCACTCAGTGAACGCCACATGTCGTGCCTCAATTGTCTAGCTTACTTATATAGTACTAGATAAGGCAACCAAACGTCGATACAGCATACAAGAACAGCTAATTCCTCCGATTTAATTCACTTTGAGTAAATTTGTAAATAATTTCTTTGTAAACATTAAATCGTTATGTTTAAAAACTTTTTTAAACATAACCATTTAATCAGCAATAAAATAAATATACACTATCACCTGCATACTAATTTAGTTTACCTGTATTTTTTCGTGGAATTACTTACAAATAACTATAGTAACTATATTTTTATGTCCGTTCAAAAATCAACAAATCAAGAAACAAGATATAATCAGTATAGCTTTGACGTAGAGTTAAAGGCCTCTAAAACAGGTCACACTGGAAAAGACTACACAGAGCTAAAGATTAAAAACTCTAGGGTAACTGCCTGAATAAAAAGTTATTGAGTAAAAGATCTAAATAAATTATTAATAAAATAACAATTCATTGAATAAAACAACTTTTATGAACACTTTTTTCTCACTGTAAATTCTCACTAAGTTATACGAATCTTGACGTATATCAAAATGACACTTCAATAAATATTGTCATGTTTTAGAAAATACATACAAGGTTTTTGTATATTTTAAATGCAATTTTTTGAGCATTTTATTTAGTATTATTTATAAATATTTTTTAATGAGTTCTGCACCAAGCAAACACGTCAGCGCCGCCGGTGCTTGCTGCTGGGGGAGAGCCAGCCAGTACAGTCAATTTCAAGGCTCAGAATATGAGGTATCATCGAGTTTTCAATTTAAATCAAGTTTTATCAAGTTCATCAAGTTTAAATCAAGTTTTCAATAATAACCATTTATAAAGCGCGGGTTAAGCTGTTGGCAAAACCTAATATGGAATAATGATTCCATATTAGATTTTGCCAGCAGCTTAACCCGAGCTTAATAAATGGTTATTATTATGCCTAGGGACCAGTACTTTTGTTCAGGATGAAGGAATGACCTTTTCTGTACCACAAACAAACAACTAACTAACTCACATTTGTATGTATAATTGTATAATATTGTATAGAATACTAATTTCGTATTAGTGCCTATATATTCTACTATAAAATTATTTATAAACTCTGAAACTTAAGACGAAATTCATTATTATTATGAATAATTTATGTTCATTCTTATAATCGGATAAATAATATATGTAATATATAAGTACATATATATTATGTAGTACTATTGGTTGTTATTATTTTTGACATATGTGGCCGTTTCGTTTTTGATTACTTTGTAACTTTAGTAATTCTTAACAATTTATAGGAAGAAGAGGTAAAAGACGAATGTTTGCAATCGAATAAGTAAGTTGTCTGTTTTGTTTGTGCTTTTTTAAATGATTCCTTAGAAGTTAAAAATTTATTGTTTTTAAAGGTTGAAATATTTTAATGTATGTCTATTTTCTACTATACTCGAAGATACTATCACTAAACTACGGATTTTAGGTAACTATTATTATGATTCAAAATATCCTTTTTTTTAAAATAAATTGCCTTATTTTTTTCATTTAAAGAGTATTGATTTCTTTTTCTTCTCATATAACTAATTATGTTTTCAGAGGAATGTAACACAGAACTTGCACTCAATAAAACCTTGTCGGTAATGGTTCATTTGCTGGCTCATAAATACCATATTGAAGAACCGTTGATGAAAGATGACCTTGATGGAATAGATCCCAAACGACTGGGCTGCGTTAAATATTCTCTGAAGAAATTGACATCAGACAGGTTTCATAATTAGTTAAGGATGATATCTACGAGAGCACCGCATCCATTTTTTGTTTTTATTTTGGCACTAAACCAATGTTATATTACGATGTGCTTCTTAAATATATAAATTATAGAACTTTCGTCACAGCCGATCCTATAAATTTCTGTAAAGTATCCTATAAAGCAAGGCTTAGCCCAAATAAATATATTCTATGAATGTACCTCTTAGTCTCGCTTCAGACATCAGACGATTCCGAGTAAACCACGATGATAAACATGTACATAAATATATATACAAAATGTTTCAGGGCATTCGTAATGACAGTTCTTGAGGACACCTACCTGAACTTGACTACAACGTGGCAGTTCTGTAATCTATCAGATGCTGTAGTTGAGGCTGAGGAGAGACACGAGCGGTTCAATTTCTTAATGGAGGAAGAGGCAAAAAATAAATTGTTTGTGCTTCTTATATCGTTACTAGCGTTTGTAAATTGTAGTGTCGAAAGTCGCTATATACCTACCAGCAATCAGAAATAAGGAAATTGCAATTATCCATATAATAATAAAAGTAAAATATATACAACATACTTATCATGAATCACGAAAAAATGAAAACATAAAATGCATTTAATTATTTAATGAAGTGGAGATACAGTCCGCAAATTAAATGAGTTATGCATGCCAGTAATCTGACCGCACCTGATCCTAATCTTATTTTAAGATAGGTAAGTTCTAACAATAATTTAATTTTGAAAGGTTATATCGTGACCTCTCTCGGCAACTTCGTCAACTACGTAATCATAATAAGTTCATAACCTACGACAAAAATAACGACATTGAGGTCCTCAAGAGCACTGTTCAAGTAAGATACATTTATATTAAGAGGTACACTAATTAGAGATAAAATACTATGTACCTAAGTTCTAGTACACAATCCTTCCTCAAATAATATCAATAACTAATTGTAATTATTAGCTATATATTATTTGCGGAAGGAATCCCTTTCTGGGTCGCAGTTTTCTTCATTCACCCTTTGTCCCTGAGTGAGGTTGTAAGTTTATGCCGAAAATCACTTCCCATGTTTGCATTGTCTGTTGGTAAGGTTTTCTCATTAACCCTACAATTCACATAAATCCTTCCTTCGTCCTTAAATACAAAAGTCAACATTCTTCCAAGGATGCGGAGTTAAATTCAGCAACTCGGAGTCGCTATGTGACGGGTTGGCAGCGAGCGCGCACCGAGCAGCACGAACAGCTCATCACAGACAAAGAGGCCAAGCCGACCGTCAACATCGAAATGTATAAGAACAGAACAGAACAGGAGACACATGTGCACTCGGAAGTCGAACTACTATTCAATATTAAGATTCAAGTTAGTTTCATTTTAAATAATTCATATTTTATCTGTGCTATCTTACTTTTAAATGTTGATTCTGTTTTAAGGAAGTCATCGAAGAAGTTGAGCAGTGGATGAAAAAATATGAGAAAGATATAGAAGATATAGAATTGAAAATTCAAAGGAAAAAGAACGAACACGAACTCACTTACGAAAGAAGAATAAAGCTAGAAGAAACGGTAAGGAGCTTTTATTCCTCTTTCAACTCCAGATTTTATATAGGAATCCAAGACCGTAAAAGATTTAAACATTACTGTTTGACTGTGGTGGCGGTGTTTGAGTTTTATAACATCTAAATACATACCTAAATGACTTTCAGATTGAAACACACGCACAGTTGATACATAATTGGGTAACGTTCAAGGAAGAGCGAGAAGCAGCACGGTTGTATCGGGAGAAGATGTTCAATTCTGCTATCATAATACAGGCGTGGTGGCGCGGCCTGCTTGTCAGAAACCAACTTGGCCCCTATAAAGTTGTAAAGAAAAAAGGTCCACCCAAAACGGAGGAAAAGCCAAAAAAGAAAAAATAAATTATTGGTGGTTCATAGCTTATAAACATTTTGTACTTTATTTATATAAATATTTTGTACTTTATTTATATAAATATTTTGTACTTTATTTATATAAATATTTTGTACCTTATTTATTTTGTATATTTATTTTATTAATAAATGTTGTTGTTCCTATTTGATTTTTGCGGTTAATTTTGGCGGTCCTTTTCGTATGGTGACAAACATGCCGATGATCTACAATGGTAATACGGTGCGGTCTCGAATGGATATTTGCAAATATAGATGCATTATATAAATATTTCAACACTAAGCTAAGAGCAAAATCCGGTAACTCCAGCATAAAAAAAAAATTAAAAACAATATCTACCAACCCGCTTAGGAGTAGAAACATTACGAACACATATATATATATATAAAGAGAAGTACATTTACCTTTTGCGTATTTTAACGACACAATCTAAACCAAAGAGGGCAGCCGAGGCCTCTTTTCATCGAATACGCTGGCTGAAAAGTAAATCATTGATTTTTTTTAATTCACTGACATTCTCTTAGCATGAACGAGTGAACCGTAATTATTATTTGTTTTTTTTATAATGCCACATATAAGTTTTATTAATAAAACAGACTCAAAGGGTACTTATACAGAAAACAATGAACTTTCTCCACAAAAGGTGAGCTCTTAATGATATCCCAGTAGCATGATATGATAAGACGCCAACAAAGTTCCAGACATGGCTAATAGGCATTAGGCACTCCTGTCATACTTCTGTAAATTCTGAGAATACCTACGAAGTTTTGTTCTCAGAAAATGTTGTTATTGGTTAAGGACTTGCGTGTTGGTGTCGTCCTCCTGGCTTTTCGCCTGAGACGTAGCTTTAGTCGATACAGCTTCTAAGCCGTTGAACACGGAACACAATTAAGGTCTCTTGGCGATGTTTTGTATTTTATTATTATTTTTTGCAAAATGGGGTAGATTTATATCAAGGGGCAGGGATTTCGAGTTCGGAACAAATCTTTAAAAGTTTAACATACCAAGTCAAAATATAAATATGTAGTCGGTCACATTTAAATACCTCAAATTTGCAAAGCTCTTTTATCATCAGTCTTGTATTGAGCATAGCAGAGCACGTCCTGGTTCTAAACGCACAGTTCAGGAATGAATAATTGGATCGGAAATTTAATAAATCTATAATAGTTTCCCAGTTTTCGATTGTCATCAGCGATGAACGTCGGAGTCAAGTTTGTTCCACAGCATTCCGCAATTAAATCGATTTTATAATAATATATTCTTAATTGAAAACCACATATTAAAAGTACAACACAATTTAATAAAAACATTTTGCGTAAACATTATGGCGGTCTTACCGCTAAGTAGCGATCTCTTTCAGACAACCTTCTTTGGATAAGATTGAAGTAAGGTATACAGAAGAGTGGTACGTAATACAATAATATATAACAAATAAATATACGAAGAATATATTAATGTTTTTAAACTATCGCGACTTGTACACATTTTAAACTAATATCGGGTCTACTACGCGATAAAAATTTATTGAGGTGAAATACTTTTTTATCCGGCCGTGGTCACGGGATGACTAATGTCAGCTCAGCGTCGTCTTCGTGAGGCGCGAGTCTCGGTAACTACCCTCGCTTGCTCCTCATTATTTGTGTTGTTGATATTGTTACTATCGGAAGTGAGGGTATTTAAACAAACGACACTAACGGTGTCTACACACTGGTGTTTTAAGTCGCGGCGAGTATGGCACTTGTTAAAAACTGGATTCCATGCTGGTGATAGTCGATATCCATCTTCTCGATTTAAATTTTTATGTTTCTTTATTTCAATCGCTTCACGTACTATTTGAGGATAGTAGTGACGGTCTTTGGAGAGGACTTGTGGCTGGTGCAACTCAATCCAGTGGTTATGACCTGATTCGGCGGAGTATATACAGTCTTTATGGAGAAAAGAAATACTCCATTAAGACTAAGTATATACTCCCCTGTATAGGGGCCCCCTGAGCTTGGGGGCCCCGAGACACTGCCCCATCTAGCCCCCCAAAAACTACGCCACTGCGTATAAATTGTATTGAAACATTGTTATTAGGTATGTATTAATTACATTTTCATTCTCAAAGGTAACATAAGATAGTTTGACTATGATATGGAAGCTTTAACAGTGAAAAATAATATATTTTTAATGTAGATAATTATAATATTTATTGCAGTCATTCCGTCCGTCACAACAATTCCAATTTGGGCAAGTTAATGAAAACCAGAAACTCTTCTCAACTAGCCGTGACATATATTACGAGAGGCCTCAATGGTGTTTTTTTTAATTATATTTGTGTCCTTAAATGAACAAAAAAATATACTTTACAGTATACACTTTCTTGTTTTCTATTCGGTTATTATTTAATTATAAAAGTGTGTTATAATTTTCAGCTTATCATACTTACAATCTTCATTGTTTGCTACAATCTTAGAGGATTCTACGACAGAATTGCGTATATTAGGTGCCTAAAACACTTGTTTGATGCTTAGTTGAATACAATATAGACATCTAAATAATAATTACTATGACTTACAGTCGAATGTAATAACGAATTGCGAGTGCAAAAGACGATGTCAGATATGCCTCAACTCTTGGTACTGAAGTTCCAAGTGTCTCAACCAGCAGTGACTGACGAACTTGAAGGTATAGATCCTCAGAATCTAGGGAGCGATGTTTATAAGCTAAAAAAACTTGACAGTGACAGGTCAGTAGTATTAGAGAAATTATCTACTAATTGACTAATTAATTATGATTAATTGAACGAATTTAGTTCTGAATGAGCTGAAACTCATTAATTTATCTAATATCGATATCAATGATGGTGTTTATAATGTTTATATAAAATGATTTTATACAGGATGCTATTTTTAAATACAATTACGGAAACATACAAAAATTTGGTAGTGAGCAAGAATTACAACACTCTGGAAGACAATATTAGTGATATGGTTAATTTAGATAATTATCGCATAGGACTTCTAGAGGATGAAGCAAAGAATAGAATGTAAGCTGTGATATTATTGAGTCAGAACTTATAAAAGATTTCTTATGATGTATAACTAAGTCTTCAATCCACAGAATCCGAAGAGAACTAAATAAACAATTAAGGCAACAACGTAATCATATAAAGTCCGTCATTTACGACACAGATGCAATAATTGAGGAACTCAATATCAAAGTTGAAGTTTGTAATTATTTTTTAATATAAAATTATTTAATTACCTTAACAAAACTTGTTACTGTGGAACCTTGTATCGCAGCTTCCTAAACGTCTTTTATAATTAATTTCTATTTACATTTAAAAGGATGCGAGCCTTAATTCGGAGATCCGCAGTCGTTATGTTGATCGTTGGCAAGTTGCTCGAACCGAACAGCATCGCCAGACTATTCTCGATCACGAAGCAGATCCATCTAGCGTTATAGAATACTACAAGAATAGAGCCGACAGTGAACAGAGAGTCCATACTGAAGTTGAACTTCTCTTTAACATTTGTATAAATGTAGCTTTTTTGTATGACATAATAAACTTTACACGAAACGGAATGGGTGTTATATTCACTATGGTATTATAGGAAACTCTTGAAAAAGTTGAAAATTGGATGAGCAAATATGATACCGACATGGAAGGGATAGATTTAAAAATACAAATTAAGAAAAATGACTACCAGGACATGCTCGATAAAAGAGTCAATTATGAAGAAACGGTTGATACTAATAATACACTACGATTATCTTCAGATAAAAGTAATGTATTGATAACAATTTACTTGTTTTTAGATTGACAAGCATGAAATCATGATGAAGGAATGGATACACTTCAAGGAAGAACGTGAAAAGGCAAGGTTGTACAGGGAGAAAATGACCAACTCTGCAATAATGGTGCAGGCGTGGTGGAGAGGTCTGTTGGTACGTCGTCAGCTAGGTCCCTACAGAGTTGTTAAGAAGAAAGGTGCTGCAGCAGCTGCAGCTAAGAAGAAGTAGTTTAAATAATGTTTAGATACGATTTTGTTATGTTATTTTAGCCATAATTCGTAAATAAATATTTTATTCCATATGTTTCATTATTTCATTCTTAAAACCAATTTTTATGTGTTAAGATTTTACTAAAACCGTCCAAAATAATTAAAACCTTGTTTTCAAGAGCCAAATTAAGAAAGAACGTATTAAAATCAAACTCCGTGAGAACTTAAATATATCGATAACCAATGATTTTTCCCGAGAATTGTTTGTAGGAACTACGAATAATAATTGGAGAGATCCATTATTTTATATTCAGGTCATGATCAAATAAGACTACCTCTGAAATACTTCTTTTGCTAAAGAAAAATCATCCCGAGTCAGTGGGGTATTAGGGGTCGGTCAAAAAAATGGCTAAAAAAACATCACGTGATTAATGGACGATCCCTTATTAGGTTAGTTGTGATTACATTCAAAATTTTTGAGGATTTTCTCATGAAACTTTCGAGCTCGTTCAAATTTTAATAACTGAAGAGGTTATAAGAAAAAAAATACCCATTTATAAGAAAAAAAATGTAATCAACGGTCCATGCATGATAAATTATAGCTGAATATAAAGTATTTATCAAAAAAGAATATAAAGTATTTATTAAAAAAATATTCGCATGAATCGATATCTATTTGTTAAAATTATAAAATAACGTCTAAAACGATTGTTAATGACTTAAAAAATATATATACATATTTTATACTTATATTGATTATTTATAGGATGTGCATCTTAATATCGGTAGGATTAAAAAATCCATTAGAGAAGATTAGAATAATAAGACCAAACTTCCTACTAAATACAATGTGCTAACGGTACATCACAGCAACGCGGCTTCCTCGTTAGTAGGTAAGTAGTTGGAAACTTCCAGCCGATGACAAGGTTACCCGTCCATCGACAACAATCGTGCCGCAAAACGACCTAGCCATGTTCCACCACGTTGTACGATGAAGCCGTAAAAGGGAAATGGATGATGAATGAACAGTTGCGTTACGTTGGCGAGCTTTGGTTTGGCGGCGAGTTAATGTCTGTAGTGTCGGACGTCGAGTCGTGAAGGGTAGCGGGATCCGTAGAAACGGCTTTCTGCTGGCTGGCCCAAGTAGTGGATCAGCCATCCACGAAAGACTGCCCCACCAACTGCGAAAAATCCCAAGGTGACTTCATCGTGCCAGCTGGCGACCTGATGAGGCTCGATGGCGATCCCTAGGGGAGTTTGGGCGTCCCCGCATTCTCCAGACTAGACTCCCAGTGCCATGACAACACCAATTTTGACGTCGGGTTCGATACGTAGCGCCTCGTTCAACTGCTATTTTTCGTCCTACTCACTCCACTATTTTTTTATTGTATACAGCTGTAGCACTTCTCCTCGTTCAAAGTGCACTTCTCTAATATCAGAGGTTTGCACTCTAATATCCCACCTGTCCCGCCATCTGGAGACCGACCAGCCGCAATTATTCTTTCTGATGGAGTCGCAGATGCAAAGTGCTTTGACCGCTGCACACCTCAATTTTACTACCTACACGTTACAGAAACAGGAAATGAAAAAATCCTGTATTCCTGTACTTACCGTTCGCAAAACGGTGATCAGGTGACAACTCGCTTATTTGAATATCACAGTGAAGCTGGTAATACGGGTCTGCATTGTTCCTTCAGGACTACAGGATTTTAATACCTGTCATCAAGACTGGCTATCCCCGTACTAAAAGACCGACCATGCTGGTAGAGAAGCGTGGAACTTTGCGTTGTCCATGAACCTCAATGCTTGCGAGGATCCGACAATACTTCACACAGGGACAATTGCTAGTATTATATGAGGCACAGATCCGGTCGTCTGTGGAGTACTGCAGCCATATTATGGCTGTTGCTGCAAAATGTCTTACTGCAACTCGGAACTCTTAAATCGTACAGCGAAGGACTGGAGTAGCTTGCTTGCCTCGGTATTTCCATCAGAGTTCAATGTGAGTGTCTTCAAGTGAAAAGTGAATAGGCTACTCCTAAGTTGATGCGCCTTACCACCTGTGGCTACATTTCCACTTACCATCAGGTGAAATGTAGTCAAGCATCAACTTAGTTACATGTAAAAAAAAGGAATGTTTATTACAAGTTGTGAGCACGGGCATATAATAAAGGCATTCTATTTTAACCCTTAACCGTACGCGGAAAGCCCATTTATTAGTTTGTTTACAATTTTATTCAAATACTGGTACGCACTAGGCGCAACACTGACTTTGACAGTTGTTTGTTCCACAATCTGGATACTCTTCGTGGTAAATTATTTTTAAAGTCTGGTAAGTATACTATAGTTATTATAAATTTGTCTTTTTAATTATTAAGATGTAGAGAAGATAAGTATATATTTCTGTACATGTGAACAAGGTAAACTATAATAATGTTTTAGTACGAATATTTTTAAACAAATTAAAGTCAATAAGTATTACAAAAACAAGTAAGTTTTTATATTATGTAATTTGTTTAATTATCTTATGATATTTGTTCCAGCAACCTAGTAACTGTTTGAAATACGTCAGAAAAGACCCCTTTTATACTAATATAATACTAATCAATTTATTTTGTTAATCGATGTAACATGTCTCGCGGAAATGACAGACGTCATTGCTTTATCAAAACAAATGTTATTAAAATAGAAGCAATACAGTTAAATAAATTATCTAGACTTAGATAAATTTAGTTGATAATAAATACATTGTATAGTATCAACTTAGTAAATTAAGAAAATTATACGTTTTAATTTAACTTAAGGCACATCACTAGCATCATAAACAAACGTCATTTATTGAATTATCACATGACAATTTTTTAACCAATCACACTCATAACAATCGACACTGCTTTGATTTCATGCTTGACAAATGAGCTATGTTTGACGTACTATTATTTTATCAAATTGCTCGTTAATATGAGATATTTATTCAAAATTTATGCTAGATAAAAGAATATTCAATGTAAGCCAAAAAACTAGTCCTACCATAACCGGAGTCTGAAGCATTCTTGACAACGTGTAAAAAACGGTACTTTTAGTGCTGTCGGCGTTTACGATACGCTTCACTCGTGAGTTGTAAGCTATGCCATGCCATGTCAGTTTGTTAATGGTATGCGGTTCTGCATAATTTAAGTGTGTAACGACGTTTATTTGTGAACTAAACTAAATATCGGTGCTGTGAAAGTTTTAGTGGACACTGAAGTTTAGAGAGGGCGATGAAGACTAAAAGTGATAAAAATAAGAACGGCGATAGTGACACAGAGGTGAGTAATTAAAGTACTTGTCAGATCTTTCAGAAATCTTATAAGTGATAGAATCACCAGGATGTTTTGGTATCAGCAAAAAATCCCTACTACATTCAATATATTTACACGTAGGTTATACTTTTAAAAATATTGTTTTACTATTTACCGCCGTACTTTTAAAATAGTTTGACAGTTGACCTACGATTTGATCTATTTTTAGGTTCATTCATGTATTTCTATGGAGGCTATTGTTATGATTTAAACCAGATGTTTTATTTTTAATTCCTAACAAACTTTTTACTTAACTGACATTTGTTTACAGTCACTTATCAAGTATATTTGAGTTTTTTGGTCCACCAGCTCTTATATAACGGACAATGATTACATTAGTATCATTAACTAATATTAAGTCTAATTCCTTTACAAGGCACACTTTCCATGACACAAATAATGGTCAAATGTTTTATATTTTCACATGAAGCTTCAGAGAATCAAACCAATCAGAGAAATAAATAATTTAAGAGATTTTAAGTTTAAATACTATGTTTTGTATGCACTTGGTTAATTTAGCTAATAAATTTAAAATGAACACATAAATATGATAAAGTTAAGATTTTTTTTATAGACTAAAACTCTAAAGAGAACAAAGAACAATTTCTTAATGTTAATGCCATCCTAAAACAATCAATATTGTTTATATTTAGTAGATATATTTATTTTATTATCAGAAACTACACATTTACTATATCTTTTTAACACCATTTCTGTTACAATAAAGAATCTATATACTGTAATAATATTATATAGTATAAAGTGTAGGTTGTTAGGTTGTCTCTTCTTTTAAAGTGTGATAAAATTTAATTGTTCTGATGTAATCTCTGATATAATTCTTTTTATAATAGATATTATATAAAATATAATAGATAATATAGAGATGACAGACAACAATCAAATTCATATGTACCTATATTTTTAAATAAATACAGAATTAAAAATAAACCAATACAGGTATTCAAACTAGTGACCTCTGGTAACGGGAAAAATCCTAGAGGTTGTGGGGATGTTCAAATAGCCCTGTAAAAGTAACCTGTATTGTTTTATTCTTTATTCTAATGGAATATTCAACAATTATTATTTGGTGTTGTGATAACATTTAATACAAAGTTTATTTTTGTTTCACATCTGTTTTCCTTAGACTAAATGCCACACAAAATTACAGTTTTAATGCCAGATTGGTTGGCATCCGTTTTATATTTGTTTATTAAACAAATTTAAACCTTTACTTCAACCTTTAGGTTTAATGTCCTGATGTCTACATTGACCTATATAATATTATCAATGAATGTGACATCTTTATCAAATCAGTATCTATCTAATAAACATCTTATTAAAATTATTATCTCTGTCATTATTTTATTATTTTAGCCCTAGATATAAAAGAATAATATATTTCAGTCTGCCTGAATTGTTTAACAATTAACCAATGATTTACATTAATTTGAGTATTTTATTTTTTTATATGTATATGACAAGTTTTATTATGTATATAAGGGTTACATTTTTTTTTTTTTTTGTATTTCCATACAACCAAGCAAACAAGTACAGTATTACATTACTACAAAAAAAAGCATATATTTTTTGTTGCTTTGATTCTAGTATGTTTTTAATCTTCATAATTGTTCAGAGCAGACTCTTTTATTGTGTACAATATTACCCTCACAATAGAAGATTGCATTATCATTGGAATGTCAATATTGTAATATACTTTACATTTCAGATACAACAGTGGTTTATACAATGACACATATGTAGGATGGAATTTGTAGATTTAAATGTTGGATATAAAGTCTATTATCGAGTGCGTGGTTTAGTTTTGTATTATAATTTGTAGATAGATGGATTTGGCACTGTTTGATGTACACACGATACAGTTTATACGCGTGTGTCCACAACAGCCGGCGTTTGGTGAACATTTCCAGTGTTCAGTCGCGTCGTGTTTCAAGTTTTACGTGTGTTAGATCGTATATATTGTGTCAAAATTGCAAAGGTTTGACTTTTTTTGTATCAAATTTGGCAGAATACAGAAATTCCTTTATGTGAATAAATTTAAAATATATATGAAGACATTCATTTTGCGTGGAACAATGTTATTAATAACATACCTACTTATTGTTAGGAGCGTTGTAACGTACTCTTTAAAATAATAAACAAACGAGTCATTATTTAATAAGGTGTAATCGATCTCGATGAAATCTATTATCAATAATATTTATTTAACACTATCAAGTTGATATAAATGTTTCGTAGGTGATATTACTGTCGCTGTTATAACTATTATAGTATATACAGACTATAACAAATATTTTAAATTAATATTATATATATTATAAAATAAATATTTTCTTATGTAGATATCGATCCAGTTCTATAATGTTTGTTTCGACTAGCTCCGTGCAGCGTGTCCTTGAACAAGCTGTAACGTTTGTTACATAAGCAAAATGAGCAAAAACTCAAAGATCCTTGTTATTTATTATTGAGTCACATTATGCGGAAAATACTACATAATATCTATGAATACATTATAATATTTATGTTGCTTTTAATTATAAATGTTTTAATATTCTTAACTGTTATAGTCAAAGGATAATATTGATTTATTTTAATTGTATCCCCATAATCATATAATAAATATAAACATTATTAAAATATCGCTCAGCAACATCTCGGGAACCTTGCAACTTTTGAATTAATGTGTATTTTTTTACAAATATAAATGGAATGCTATAAAAAAATACTGGTAAATCAAACATTAATATATTAATTTCTAATCGTACTGTATATCGATGAAATAATGAATAATAATAATACACGTCCGTAGCAATTTTATTGTAAAAAAATTGGTAAATCTTGTCTATACATAAACAACACACACACACACACAGATTTACGTTAGACACGAGATGTAAGTATAAAATTAAATCCTGTCCGTCCTCTCCGGATCTGAGTTTGATGAAAAACATGTAATTCAGAGGCAAATAAATTATTAATATAAACACAATTTATGCGATTGATACGTTAACATATTATTATTTATTCTAACCGCTAAAACTATTGATTTCTTGTGGTTAATAAATAACTGGCTGCCACTACTAGTGTTGTTCTTAAATGTCTGAACACGGGGACTACAGCGAATACATACTTATATGGATTTTAACTTATTTGACTGACATTCGTTTATAATAAATATAAAAACTGAAAAATCTTCTCACCGAAATTGAGATAAATGATTGATGTTCATTTTCAAGCCATGTTCATTTTCAAATGTACAGATTTCTTTCTTTCATGATGGCTAAGAACTTTCTTGACCAAATCATCGATAAAGCAGAAAACTAAATCAAAATCGGTTCATCGCTTTGGGAGTTACAGACTAAAAGTAAATCGAATGCTTTTCACTCAAATATATGTTTCATGTCGGGTAGAAAGCACACTGCACATATCACCCATCAAATTAATAATGGATCGTGCTACGCCCGATGAATAGGTACGTCTAATTAACATTACTAAATCTATTATAAAACATTTCACCCTTTCTCGAATAATCCCTCGACCAACACACACGCAACTAGATGTAAATACATTTTGTTTGTTGATTTGATATTTGGTAATATTTGACTGACCGACCCACCGAGACTTAATCACCCGTTTCATTATCCAAGTTAGTTAGATAGTGCGTCTCTCTGTTCGGTGGAGACGCCTACTCATTATTTTTCAAGGTCAAATAGTGTCATATTATTATATTATAATGAAATGGACGCATAAATGCTAGGTCAGCCAGCGTACTAATATCACATTGTCAAAAGGCTGTTAGTGAGCTAGTGCTCCCATCTCATTGGTGGCGTCTCATACTTGCTATTAAGGGTGCAAATAGTGCCTTAGATAAAATAATGAAATGGGGTCCATTAGGAATTGATTGTTATTTATTTTTTCATATTAGTACCTATATTGTGTTGTTGAAATGTTTTTGTTGTCAGAAACACAATTAGATCAGGATTCATTAATTGAGCTCGTATTTATATTGACAATTGACGCTAGGAGATGTCGTGCTGTTCCCAAACAACCCTCTTCTATTTATATCCTTATTGATTGAATCATCCATCTATTTAATGGATAAATCTAATTAGTGTAGTGTTGTTGAAGTTCCGTCCTTTTTTAGATGTATATTAATTTTCCTCGTTATTTATTATATAACACTAAATAAGGCAGGATATTTATCGAAATTCACATAGTTTTCCTTAAAAAAATGATTATTTTGTTTATTTATATTCTTCCATAATTGTTATTTTCCATTTGGTTATTTGTGTTTTTTTTTATCTCTAAAGGCGTTTAAGGTTTTTCAAAGTTAAATAATGTTTAAATCACGGTGAGGCAGATACAAGTATATTGTACACTTAATTGAATCTCTTTTTATCAAATAATAAATATCAGAAACTCGGAGAGATCCAAGGATAGAGAAATATAGACGATGATTGATTGATGTATTATTTATTAATTCATAGTTCTTTAAATAACTATTCTGTCTAGAAAATCAACTATATAGCTAATAACAAATCAGTTATTGATATAAGTTTCCGAACGTGTTTGAAATATTTATAAATATGTATAGCCATGTTAAGTTTATTTAAATAACAAACAAATATTCAATAAAAAATAAATCATACGAGCAGGGATTCGAACTCGCGACCGGGAAATGATGAGAAACCGTCCCGAGTCCCGTCGTTCTACGTATTGAGCTACCGTGTTGCTACCGAATTGGTATTAATATCGATGACTTTAGCATTCTTTATGTATCTAAGGACGCTTTTACTAAACAGATGGGTAGCAAATTATAGAACTACATTGACAAAGCTTGAATACGCGCATGTATATTCGCGAAATAATGGCTACATGAAACAATTTTGATAGTTTGAATTTACTGGTTTTTCAAATATATACTTATACTTTTAATAATTTAAATTATTTAATTTTTTTATGATAAATATAATGTTTTATTATATGATATTAGTATTTTTTGAAGGTCAAGTTGTTGAAGGCTGCTACTAGACGAAACGAAAAAGCCTAGGTCGGCCAAGCTTAGGCTTGGTTTGACAGTTTTGACAAGATATTTCCATCAGACTTGACGGAGTGACCAGAATGTATACTTATGGATGGATGCTATTGGATCTCCTAGAAGGAGTCGACTAGGTGCACCGATTTTAATTCCAGTAGCATCCATTTATCAGTATACCTCAAGGTCATTCAATCAAGTCCGATGCTAAGATCTTATCAGAGCTAACAAAACAAACCTAAGCTCGGAACACCTAGCTTTATAAATATCTAGGAGATTCAGTAGCATCCATCCACCAGTATGCCTTCAGGTCACTCCGTGCAGTCAATACTAATTTATCTAGTCGACAATACAGTACAGAATATTGTATAAACTGTATCAAGTTAGGTTTTATAAAATATTTTGTATTCGTACAGTGATCTTTATCAACAGAAATGTTGCCTAAAAGAAATACAGGAGCACTCAAGACAACGGTCTTAGACCGACTGATGTGGTGTTTTGAATTTTAGAAATATTTGTTATAAATAATCAACAAAAATATAAGTAAAATAAATCTTATTACAGTAAGTTAAAACTCATGTGTCAACTACAAAGACTTATATTATTATTATTTTTTAATATTTTGTAAAGTATTGATAATTTTATTCTTCATAGGATTGTAGTTGAGTATGTTTTCTTACCCAAGGTATTTTTTTATTCTGAAATATATGGCAATTAATAAAGATAACTGTACCGAAACTACGCCTGAAATTGTGGAATATGTGTGACGAAGTGATGGAAAATCGTTATATCAAAAATAATAATATTTGATATATTTTTTTAAAGGAAATAAAAATAAAGAATTTCTGTTAGTATAGGTTTTAGTTTGTTAAGTTTGATTTTGTAGCAATATGTACCGAAAAATTGATGATTTTCGGCAAAACTTTAAACGCTTCCTTAAAATGTTTGAAACATGTTATTGTAATAACTATACTTTAATTATATTAAAATAAAACTCGAATTAATTACCAATTTTCCGAATATAATTTCCAAATAAATAATCGCTTTGAATTCCTTGTATTATTAGTAATGACGCATCATTATTTGCTTTCTCTGTGTCACGTGGGCGTCCTCAGCTGACGCTAATGCGTATGCGCAGGTCATCTGCGTTATTTTGAGATTGTAATTTGCCCATTTCACTCAAATGCGTGGTCCGCGTTCGTAAATAGAGAAAGATATTTATACCCAGTTATATTATCGAGCTTATAATACAATGTTGAAAATATTTCTGAGATGCATTATAAGTACCTACAATATTACAAGTAAAGTGTCGCAATTCGTTCCTTACTTTATTATATTTATTTTACCCTTTTTTAAATAATAATATTATGCTCATTAGATAATTGACAAGTGAGTAAGGTCTTGGTAATTATTTACACTTGTAAATATATCTATTATTGCTGCTATTTCTGTATCTGTAGAAAATCTCATTATTATTTGTGCTGAAATGAAGATCGTAACCGGCGGGACTGTCGTGTTTCAGTGAATTTTAAACAGCCATGATGTCAGTTTTATAAGCTTTGTTGTTGCCGGTGTTAAAATAAACACGATTCCACCATTTCATGGTTACTTTATTTTGAATCTTTACAAACTTGTTTAAAGTATATAATATTTGTTGTTACATGTCTCTTTACAAACTCAGTGTCGTTTTAATTTTTGTTATTGTTTTATGTTAGCTTTGTCAAAAAATACAATCGTAAAATCTCATAATAAATTAGCATGCAGCTAATGACCGCTCCGGTTGTAGTGAGCCGGCGTTACCTTGTATATATTATAATATTATTAATAAAGTTTCGAAAACAGGCGTACAAGAACGTCCACGTTTCAGTCGATAAATCTAAATTCGTGTGGTCGTAATAGTTTTAGTATCTTAATATCCTGTTAGTCTGGTCTAGTCTGGTCTCTGGTCAGTTCGTCCGACGAGTTTGCAGAGAAAGTGCGACGAAAAGTGATGATTTCTTACTGTAAACCTGCGGCTTCGTATTTTCTAAGTAGTACAGTCGGGCGGCTCATGGCTTCGACTCGTGTCTAAGTAGTGTCATAAATAAAATAATACCTAAAGTGATGGTTTAGAGTGTACGAAATGTTGGCGTCAGCTGTCACTACGAGCTTGAGCCGACATTCCTTGAGCACGATGTTCCAGAAGCGACGGTCTGTTGATCGACCACTCATTATGGTGAGTAGTGAGTGACTGTTTGTTTTGTCTGTACGTACCTACATATCTATTAGTTTGATAGGTTTCTTTTTTAGTAATAAAGGTGTTATTAGACGTCGTAGTTTTTGCTTCAACGGCGATTTGATATGTGGCACAGGTTTAATACACTTTCCAACACACTTAATAACTCATGTAGTACTACTACAACTATTTCTTTGTATTTTATTTTATTTGTAGGGTGTGTGCGGTGCTATCCAACAAGACGCGGTAATAAACGGCATCACACCCCATTTTGTCTTTTGTATAATATTAGTGTTTTTTAAGAAAAGTAAAAAGAAATAGGTATTTTTATGCCAAAATACAAAAAGAAATCAAATTCTTTCCATTTTCAAAGCGTTTCTTTATTTTGCAATACCGACAATATTGAATAATAATGTCATACAATTAATGAACAACTAAGCCGCCTCAGCGAACCTATTAAATATTAATAAATAATATTACACTATAATAAGTTCACTTATGTAGTATTTCGTTACTATTTCTTTTGGAAACAGACGGGCTTAAAACCATAAAAGAATATATTTTCTATTGCATTGTCAATCTGTATGTATCTATATTCCTTTTTCTTTTAAAGGAATCTTTCTAAGTTATTCGTAATCTAAGTAAACAAACAGGATAGCGATAAATATTTAAAATTTATTTATTCATGTAGCCTCAGATTTTTTGATTAAGCTGATCTTCAACTACAGATAATATCATACTATGTTCAAGACCTGTCGGAGAGGTGGAGATAGTAATCTGAGGGCGAATAGAGTGAGAATAGAGAGAGAATAGAGAGAGAATAGAGAGAGAATAGAGTGAGAATAGAGTGAGAATAGAGAGAGAATAGAGTGAGAATAGAGAGAGAATAGAGTGTATGGGTTTGACTTGTAATAACACGTACTGTTGGATTACTGTTACGTCTGTGGGATGACGATGATGACGTCGACCAGCGTGTTTAGTTGGGTTACAGACTTTGATAAGCTATATACGGTACTATTGTGTTATTTTAAATTAATATTTATCGATGAATAATCAACTTAAAGTAAATTTATTTATAATTATAAACATTTTAGTAAATATAGTAAAAATCAAAAGTCAGAAACATAGTTCAAAATTGCTTAATGCAATACGTATGAATAGGGTAAAAGCCGGATAGATGCCTCACTTTTCGAAAAAGTTATTTTTTTCTTAAATATGAACTTCCAGAAAATTGTTCAGTATGTATCTTAAAACATAGGTCGTTTATCTTCTATAATAGCCTATTTTTGTAAAAAAGCAAAAACGTTTTTGAACAAATACTGTTTAATTTCACCTCTAAGTAAAGGGATAGTTGCCTACCATGGCGGATAGTAGTCTAGTGCAGAAAATACTTCGGAGGATACTTGCCTCAAGCGGGGATAGTAACCTCGGTATGATTAGTATTTAGGATTAAAAGAATTTTATATCAATTAAAGTGATATTTATTATTTATTTAATATAGTTTATTTAAAAAAATAAGCTCCACATGGCTGTACATGTTTATAGATATTTTCAAACATTAATATCGGTTGTGGCGTCTTTTCAATGTTCATCTATATTGCGGAGTTAGAGACGTGAATGAAACTGGATTTTCGAAAGAAACCTAATAGATGTCACCGCCATCCCGATAAAGATGAATATGTATAGAATGCTTAATTCATAGAGTCGGCCAGCGATACGGACAACAAATATAAATTATTAAATTGACTTTGGTTTATCATTGTTTAAAATATTTACAATACACAAATTCAAATTAAAAATACTTACTTTTGAATCGTCAGTTATTACATTATACAAATACCACCAGCTGGGAATGTTGCTCTGCTGAGAAGAGCTGGCCAGAAACTGAACAGTTATTACATATGAACCTTTAATTACAATGAACTAAGTGACCCCCTCCGTGTCGGGTCCGGTGCTGTTCGGATTTATAATTATACTTTATAAGAGTTAAGTTATAAAAAATAGAAGATATAGCAATGCTTTAAAATATGTCATTTTATATATTATTTGAAATGTACCTACTATTATATAGTTAAGATTACAGGCTTGCTTTTTTAATAATTTATACCCAATTTAAAGGTAGTTTTAAAATAAGTACATCTCTGTTTGCTTCAACATTGATCCAAACTTCTTTCTTGCCTCATTTGAAATACTTTTTTCTTGATATATTTCTAATTGTTTTTATAAATTTTATCTATAACTGTAACTGACAAGATAAAACTCGTATATTATAAACGTTGTAGATAAGATTATTAAACGCGTTGGGGGCTTTAACAATATATATATATATTTATATACATACAATACAAAAGGAGAATAGTCGCCATATTTAAAGTGGCGCTAGCTTGTAATCTTTGAAATTCCTGATGAATGATTGTATATGTTCTATCTCGAATAGAACATATACAATCATTCATTCATATTGAGGGAGGCGTTTAAAAAATAGTGCCTTTGTTTTATTGTTTTTGAAATGATAAGTTTGGAGCTCCAACGGTGCAGAGCGCGCGTTGATGGACGAGTGGGTCGCTGATAGCTACATGTGCTCTCGCTAATATTGTAATATTAAATATTGTGTTTGTAATCTTTACAGTTTTCCATCCCATTATTTACTAATAACCTATAAAATACTACAGTGTTACATGTGTATGAAGTATGAAGTGTTCATTATCACGGAGTTGATGATTTATTAACAACATTTCAAAGTGTCTATACACAAACACGTTAGCCGTGTTATGTTCATTTTATTTCTTTACCTCTTTGGGAAACCGTTCCGTTGGGAAAAGAGGTTACGGTTCGGAATATCCCGGCCCTGTCTGATAAATGCTTCTTTCAATATTCATTTATTAAGTTTTTATATTGTTGTCGGTGTATAAGACCTTTATCTTATTTTTAGCGTTTGATTTTTTTATTTTTTTAATTATATTATTAGACCTTCCACGCGAATTGATTGCGATAGTTCTAGTTGTTCGTAAATTGTTCATTTTACTTATATTGACGTTTGTGAAACAGTGATCTTAATAAAGAAACACCCGGCTGAGTTTATTGTGTGGTTCTTCTCAGACCAGGGCGCGTTTGGAACAAGAGTAAAGTTAAGTTCAGAGGTGTTCTTGCAGAAGGGCTTATTTTGATAAATATGGTATCAAAATAGGCCCTCCTGACACCTCTATTTGACGGACACAAGTGATCACTGATAATGATTAAAAGTGGAAAAGATTTAAATAAATAAAATAATATAATAAAATAAATAAAAAATAAATAATCTGTATATTTTTTAATTATTAAACCAATGTTTTGATATAAGCAGATATGATTGTACTGTCTAACTATCTAATAAAAAACTTAAAAAAAAAAAAAATATCAGCACAAATGACAGTACAACTCGTCTGAATGATCTGAGATGACGAACGACCTTCCAGTGAGTGTAAGAGGACATGCAAACGACAATAAATATAAACAAAACTGTTCTGGAACAACACTTAAATGACAATGTCTTTTGTTACTGGAAAGTGTATTTGACAATTAAAATTACGTTCAGTGTTAAGTTCATTACTACGACTTTTGACGTTACGACATGTTGATAGTTTTCGAGTAGTCACGAGACGCGCTCTTGGTTGTAATTTACTACCAATCACAACTTAGTCACAACCAAGAACTTATTTCGTGACTACTCGAAAACTATCAACGTTTCGTAACGTCAAAACTCATTCTAGGGGCAACAGGTTTAAGCTCTAATCTAACCTCCGGTTGAAAATAGATTGGAATTATATTTTAATTGTTATTTTATACGTTAAGATAAGTGAAATTGTAATTTATTTAATGTATGTTTGTTTGTTTTGTGATCATTTGACGTCGACTTAAAACTTCTTTAAAAAGACCGTGTATATTAAATCAATCAACGTTGTTTCCAAATTCTGAAAATGGTCGATCTGTTCGTTGAGTACACTTCAGTCACACTACATTTGAACAATATACGAGTACCTGTCATATATCGACAGAGATGAGGGTTTTCATTCTTTGGTAGATGTTTAATTGTCGTGTATGGTATCTACAAAGTTTTAGATACTGAATTGGGTCTAGAATCTAGATGGGTTTGCATGGACATACTTAATTATTATTTAAAAATACAATAAAAATCTTTGATAAAAAAATATCAATTTTGGTCACCCACATAAATGACCTTTCTTCATGATGGCTGAAATAGTTTTATTATACTTTATTCTATACCAGAAGGTCTAGACAAATGGCATTACCGCTTGTCGAATAGAATGGTAAGTAAATATACATAAGAGTATATTTACATTATACATAATTTGCATATGAAGTAGAATAGACAACCAGCGTTGGCATTTTGGCTACGACTCTGTTGAGTCATTTATTTGTATGTAAATAATATTAATAAGGAAATAGTTTTAAAGATGATATAATATCTTCTATTTTTAAATTATGATATAATATCTAGTTAGCTATGCGTCTCACACCGCAGCTGTCCTTCACTCAGCAGACACGTCCCATGTTGTTACTGCTTCACTTGGATGTTATAAAGAAAATACAAATAAACATAATATAGCCACGGTAAGCTTGTTTAAATGTATTCGAACCCGCGACCTTCGGGACCGTTTTCGTAGATTCGCTAGCTCAATCGGTAGAGCGACTGAACGGTTTCTAAGAGGTCGCTGGTGTCATTCCCGAC
Organism: Dircenna loreta; assembly: GCA_963555665.1. NCBI lineage: Eukaryota > Metazoa > Arthropoda > Insecta > Lepidoptera > Nymphalidae > Dircenna > Dircenna loreta. Next base: position 8,506,105 of record OY743098.1, read on the forward strand.
CGTATCAATTTATTTTTCATTCGATATTTATAAAATAACATAAAAACATTATCATTATAAAATAAACATTTAAAAAATCTAAATCAAAATACATAGTGATCTTAATAAAGACTAGCTCTGCCCGCGACTTTGCCCGCGTGGAACTTAACAAAAAAGTTATACATTTTTTTGCGTTATTGCGTTTTTATTTCAATTATTCTTTAAGTAAAAATTTTTGTATAAGTTTTATTGAAAATTGTCTTTATGTACAATACTAGCTGTTGCCCGCGAGACTGCCCTGCATCCGCGAGAACTTCAGAACACAGGGCTCCTAAGAAACTCCTTCGCTCGAGCTTTTATTTGTCAACATTACTTCAAAAATGTTTTCTACGAAAAGCCCAATTAATATTTTAAGGGAATACTATAATATAGTTTAAATGCATCATGAAAGTTATTTCTGAATATTGTTTAAGACATTTTTAAATATGGATAACTTACTTTGAAGATTACCTCTAACAAATAAACTTATAACTTATAATCACACAAACATACAAACTGTACCTCCTTATAATATTAAAATAGATTGATCAAAATCAAAATATAAGATTATTCTTAGTTAAAGTTTATATTGAAAAGGAGTGCTGGAATCTGAAAATCTATTATAAATCCGTAATGAATAAGTTATTTGTTATATTTTTCATATTATCAATGCTAAGTATATATTAGTCTGATGTCTAATGGTCGCTATATACTCGTAGATTATCATCTGGCGCAATAGAATAAAAAATATTACATATATATTGAATTTCACAGTGTTGTGTTTATTATAATATACCTAATTAACTTATACTTTATCCTCCGCAGCACGCGGTCGTTATCTTATTAAGTTATAGTTTATATGACACATTTGTATTTGATAAAGTCTCAAAGCGCCCTCTATTGGATACTTACTCAATGCAGTCAACGAATACGCTTATACCGCCATCTATTAGGATAGTATAGAACTAACAGATAATGGTGACTGACACAATCAATAAATAATTCGCAATAAAGTAAATAAATAAACGTAGTTAAAAGGGATAAAAAGTTCTTCCTCAAGGTCAATTGTATCTTTATACCAAATTTCATAAAAATCGTTCGGTGGTGTAGGCGTGAAAGAGACAGACAGACAGAGTTACTTTTGCATTTAAAATATTAGTAGGGATACACTAGCTGACTAGCCAGACGTCGTCATGGCAACGACACCTAATGGCATTTTGTAATAGATAAAATATTTTTTACGTTTTCCGATAAATGTCTTCATAAGAACTTTCCTCAAAGTTCAAGGAATATTAAAAAAAATAACTAAAATAATATAGTCTTTTTTAAGTTATGGCCTCATCAAATAGGGAAATGAGGATACATATAAAATATAATATAAAGATTCTAAAATGTATTCTAATGTAATATTACTTATTTTTTGTTATATAATCACATACAAGTGAGAAAACTGACCACCATATCGAGCAGTTCGTCCAGTTTAATCAGCGTACCTGGTTCTTCTGTAAAGCATTGAAGATTGCAAAAATATATCTTGATATAAAGTATTTTATGTGCTTTTTGCGGAACATTAACATCAGACTTGGATGACAAGTAGGCCACGTGCCGTCATTCCCTCGAGTGAACTGTAAACCATGTACTCGTACTGTCGGTACGAATACGTTTGACATTCACATTAAAGTTTATTTTTAGATGCCATTAAAGGCCCCATCGCGGAACTCTATTCACGTTGTATTGTACTTTTGGGTATCCTCGAATGAGATGAGATTGCTATCCGCACGTCTTCAAACTTCGAAGATTTCAAATACCCAACTTGGTACAAGTTGTTAGTATTGGGGTTGCGAAGTTTATAACTGGCTTCAAATATATTCTATAATGTTCTTATTTTCTATAGAATAAAGACTTTTAACGAAATAAGGACAGAGGTAGCCTAGTATAATATATTTTATATGTACATAGTACTACTGTTTAAATATCTAGCATTAAGCTTCAGTCTAGCTTCAGTTTTATACATACGCTTGAGACATTTCTAGGTCACTCGGAGCAACTTTGTTCAAATTAAAACAAAACAACGTGGGGGAAAAATGAAAGAATATGTGTGCACCAGAAACAGAGAGGTTCTACGGAAGAAAAATATGGTGCTATTGAATTATCTATAGATCAATATATATATATATATATATATATATATATATATATATATATATGTCCTACGAATGGACAGACTAGACAAATTAACACTTCGAAATAAAAAAATAAACCAAAATATATATAAATAAATACTAGCAACACAAATAATAATTAATTCTAGTCCTTCCTTCAGGGTCTTCTGAAATAACGACGACTCATGAAATATTTCTCGCCTCTCATGATGATTCGGTGTTTGCTTCATCTGTTATGAATTAACTTTGAATAATATCTGAGCTTCCTCAAGGCGACATATACGGACAGATGTTTTCAACGTGTTATTATATATTTTAAAATAATCAATATAAACTTATTAAGCATATTTAAAATAGATGTGGAGTGAAAATGTCTTGATGACGGTCAGGACCGAACCTGCATCATCTTTCATATTATTTTTCTATGTATTTTTGAATTTTTTGACATATTATGTACATTATATTTTATGTATTACATTCTTTTAATAAAAGTATTATAAGAATTCATTAAGGGATAAATGAATATATATTTTCAGGCTGCCTGAAAATATATTTTTTTTAAATACACACCAACACAAATAACTTAACAAACAATGATTAAAATAAATCACAATAACCAACCGAGAGCGTACAAAAGGTGTTATGATTTAACACACCGATAATGGATGCTGAACAGATCTACAATATAACAAATAGTCTTTACTGTTAACAGAATAAAGGTGATAATGCTTTAACATTATCACAGAAACGACCAATTAACATTGTTTCTTTCATTACTTAGACAAGGTTACTAAATGACTCCTTCGTAAATACTTCACCAACATCTTGTTTAAACGTCTTTTAAAATGATACCATTACTTTTATAATACTCCACTAGGTTTATATCATATTTATACAAATAAATAAAATGGGAGTGTCTGTTATGGATAGGTACAAGTAAGAGTATTTACTACGTACGTATACGGTACATATATATATATATATATATATATATATATAGGGCCTATATATATATATATATATATATATATATAGGCCCTATGGCTATATGTTGCAACTACTGTACAGCTTTAACCTTTGATTTCTTTATGTATAGTATACTATACATACAACTTTACAAAAATATTCGAACACTATAACTTATTTTTAAACTTAGTCTTATCAAACACATTACATTTCTAGACATTTATTTATACTTTAAATATACAATTAGTAGTTTATCTGTCATCATTATAAATCAGTTGTGAAAAATACCCATAAAGATGCGTCGCTCGTTTTCATCCAGAGTATTTATATTATTTTATTGATATGTTTCTCCTTCTGAATACGTTTTTTATAAAATACATTTACCTAAATATGTTATCTAACACATTTTAATAAATATGTTATTGTCGCTATGAGAATTAACATGTTTTTAACGTATATTATACTGTACAATGCCGCAGTTGCAGTATTTTATCTTTCGTTGGTGTTGTATAGAATAATATACATTGCTAACTTCACGGGATCAATATTTTTTGGACTTTACTATAAAATTTTAATTGTAAGGATGTCTGTCTTGTAAGTTTGTCTCATAAACGTCAAAACACACAATTCGCACTCAAGGCTAAAATAGGACCTACATTTTTAGAAAATGTACCATTTCATTGGTAACCTTTACATTATTTTAATAGACTTTTTACTGTAGATATTGTTACAACTCACACATATTTATAAAGCGTATAAATAACAGAAAGTTGAGAATAAGAAAGGAAATACTAGACTTTTTGGTAAAAAATGTCATCATGGATACAATTAGTTCTGCCATCAGACAGAGATCCTTTAGTTATTCAAAGACAGCTGATGTAATTTCATTAAAAATATTTGAACAAATAACGACATTTTTACATTTTAATAATAATTTTAAAGATATAATAAACTACGTTCTGTGACTGATCACATTCCAACACTTTGTGTATCCGACGAAGGGAATGATTTTAGTATCAACGAAATGGTTATATCGTACAAAGGGAAGGAAGCAGGATGTCATCGTCAATATGACCCAAATAAGCCTTGTAAATGGGGCTTCAAGAACTTAGTCAAGGTCGGTATACCTGGCGCCATTTATGACTTCTTGCTGGGGTAAAGGGTGACGCGGGTAGTGGCACTTTTAGAAGCATTAGATTTACTGAAGACGTGTTGGAAATAAAATAGTTATAGCTACATCTAAGACTATTTTTAAATAAAATAAAGCAAGTGTGGTATATTTTGACCATTATTTCACTTCTTTGGAGCTGGTACATAAGTTGGGGGAAAATTATTGTATATTCAGTTTAGAAATAATCAGACAAAATAGATTCAAACATTCAGTTAATAAACTGCTAACTGAAAAGGTTTTGAAAAAGAAAGGAAGAGGTGTCTTCTGTCAGGATATCAGAGATGCAAGTACTGCAGAGCTGGTCAGGTCTGGTCTGGTAAAATTTGGTACATTTATAAACTGGGAGTAACATTCCAAGTCTCCCTGAAGTATTAATGTGTAACATAATATACACTCCTATAAATGTAATAATCAATGTACGTGTGGCGATGTATATAATATAGTATACATCTTGTTTTTCCCAAATTTTCATAATACGATTTTGTCAATCATTTTTTTATTTTTTTTTATATCCCAAATAAACTGCCTATATATCGATTTGGCTGAAAATTGGTGGGGAGGTAGCTTACAACCAGGATACGGACAAAGGATACTTTTTATCCCTTTTAACTACGTTTATTTATTTACTTTATTGCGAATTATTTATTTATTACGTGACAGTCACCACTATCTGTTAGTTCAATACTATCCTAATAGATGGCGGTATAAGCGTATTCGTTGACTGCATTGAGTAAGTATCCAATAGAGGGCGCTTTGAGACTTTATCAAATACAAATGTGTCATAAAAACTATAACATAATAAGATAACGACCGCGTGCTGCTGAGGGTAAAGTATAAGTTAATTATATTATAATAAACACAACACTATGAAATTCAATATATATATATTATTTTTTATTCTATTGCTCCAGGTGACAATCTACTCTATCTAATCTAGTATTTAGCGACTAATAGACATCAGACTCATATATACTTAGCATTGGTAATATGAAAAATATAACAAATAAATTATTCATTACGGATTTATAATAGATTTTCAGATTTCAGCACTCCTTTTCAATATAAACTTTAACTAAGAATAATCTTTTATTTTGACTTAAACCAATCTATTTTAATATTATAAGGAGGTAAAGTTTGTAAGTTTGTGTGTTTACAATTTATAAGTTTATTTGTTAGAGGTAACCTTTAAAGTAAGTTATCGATATTTAAAAATGTCTTAAACAATATTGAGAAATAACTTCCATATTGGTTTGGTTGGATTCTGAATACACCCTATTATATTATTTATTACCTTAAAATAATAATGGAGCTTTTCGTGGAGAACAAATTTGAACTAAAAGACGGAGTCGCGGGCAACAGCTAGTAATTAATATGTAGAGAAGATTTAAACTGTTAATTTACCGCTAGTATGTATGTTTGTGTGTATGCGCGCGGAAGTCGGCTCCACAGTCGATATCCCCTTATTAATGAACCGATCGCGTTCACTTGTGGTTGATCTGGAGCGTGTGGATATTGATTTTAGTTTGTACCGACTTAATAACAATAATAATAATAAATTTTCTTTATTGCACACCCTGAGTATAAAATGACAAAAAAACAGAGAAAAAAAAAATGGTACAATTTTGGCGGCCTTATCGCTTAAAAGCAATCATGCTTCAAAGCAAAAAAAAAAACATTTTGCAGTCTTAGTGTGGGTGTGTTTACAAAGGAAAAACAAAAAAAGGAGTTATACGTACAATATATACATGCATACACCTAATAATATATAATAATTACATACATATAAATATATACATACATATATCCACATAAACAAATAAATAACCAGACGACAAACATACTATAAATTTTTAAAGTGAACTTTTAGACACTGTTTAAACAATTTACGTTTAATTTTAAATGGGAGATCATTCCAAAGTCTAGTGGAATGTATAGTAAAGGAGTCCGAGTAGAAAGAGGATGAATGAGAAGGAATTTTAAGGATAAGGTTTTGATTGGAACGAAGAGAACGACTATGAGATCTACGCAAAAACTCAAACCGTTCTCTTAAGTAGGAAGGAGATGCAGGGTTGAACAGTAGACAGTATAGAATGCTAAGAACTTAAGTGTTTCATTGAAATAAATAACTTGCCAATTTAAATATTTAGTTTACAAATGTTTACTTCCATATATAACCTGTGGCCTAAATGCCTGGTTTTAATAATTTTTAATGAACTCTACCGTCTCTAGATATTCTCTTAATGTAACTATTGACATTTCATTACCGTGATAAAGAATCTAAAAGTTTTAAACAAAAAATATTTTGTTTAAAGCAAAATCTCTTCCTGTAATATTTAAAAATCTATTTAGAGGAGCTCAATAAAATCATAAATAAATTATTTTCAAAATTGTTTCAGAGTCGTCCAGAAAAGCTGTCGCTTGGGACCCGTCCGCCTCCCCCTGCAGCCATAGTCCCCAAGTCAGTAGACGGTCCTCTCCCGCCCGGCTGGACCGCGCAACCACGCCGGCACGGCTCGAGCCGGTTCAACGTTCACAATCACAACCAGGAGCTTGTCAAACTACCTCCCATTAAAGGTAAGCCAAATTAATATATATTTACTGTTCACCAAAAGTTTACAAATACATTCTACTTCTTCTTACTAAATATCATTCTCTGACAGTCGACCTTAGAGAGTTGCAGAGAGTTAAGAGGCGGTACGATAACGAAGGAAATTACAGAGAAGATTACAGTTTAGAAGAAAGTATCATACACATAATATATAAACATATACTTATATGAATATTAATTACTACGAAAGATACATACACAAAATAAATATTACATTCTAATATGAAAGCCTTTTAGAAAAGTAACTTTGGACTCCTTTTTTGAACGTGAATATTGTTTCAAAGTCAATAATCATAGAATATCCGGCCCCCGACCCTGTACGCGCCTATTTCGTAAGGGGGGGGGGTCGAGGAGGGAAGAGAGGTGCACTGTATACACCCGCTTTCCAACCAACAATGTTCTACTCCATAATATTGAAATGCTGTTTACATTATAACGCAATCCGAAAACTCTACAAAGGCATTTCTTGACCTGAGATTCAAACCTCTTTGTTAAAAGTAACACATGTTACTAGACATTAGAAAACATAACATTAGAAACTCTTGGTAATTTAAAAAGAAATCTCATGGAGCAAGTGAATCTCAATCTTCTTTATATCTACAACAGATAGAAACAATGTTTGTAATGCCATTGTACCAATACAAATAGTATTAACTATTTAACACTCTAAAAGGATCAAACCCGGAATACGCCTACGACACACACGCACACACATACACACACACACTATCATACTTATAATAATACTATATAGATGATTATAGTACGAGAGATGATTATAGTACGAGTAGGTATGTTTTGGCAGCACTAGCAAGGTTTCTGATTGGCTGTGTATCACGCCATCCCGCCGTCCACCTATCAACAAGGTTAATAGAGGAATACAAATGTTGACACGACATTTTATATTTTGAAATATTTTTTAATTTAATTATTTTGATACTTAAATTATCAATATAAAGAGAAAATGTTTTCTTTTCACCTGTAGCTATATGATGAATTCACGTGTGACTTCTAAAACCCTAGTCGAATGGCAGAGGAAGCGGAACTTAGCATAAAGCGAGGGATGCCATGCCACTTTACAAAACGGAGCAAGAGTGCTTCTCATTACCGGGAATAAAGTTTTTATATTAAAAAAAATAGAGACGATGTATTGTTTTATGAGTGAGAAGAACGTTTATTCACTCAACGGGTCAATGACTATGAAGCTTGTTTTAAAATATCAATCATGAATATTCCATTTTTTGTCTTACAATGTTGTAAATTGATTTTAAATAACATATTTTATGTCATATGAGTGGAAAGAGTGACATAAAAAGTAAAACTCAATTTAAGTTTCGATATATTTGTTTAGAGACTGACGTGGGCTTATTGATAATAAGTGAGCTTATATACGTAGCAACCTGCCTCCTGGACTCCACTCAGAGATATGTCAATTTAAATGAAAACACTAGAACCATTTCAAATTCAAACAAGCAAAATTGTGTCAGTGATACAGGGCAGGTGGACTACAAGTGGATACATTGAATGTGAAGCTGTCGGCCAAGTAAGCTTAGTGTGACATGGTGCGAGAATAACTCTTCATACTTTGTATCAGCATCTAATGACTTTTATGAGAGCATTTCTAATACTGATTATTTTTAGAGTTAGGCAGCCATTACATTTTCCAATTTACTAAGTGCTCGGTCAACTAGCGTACTAATATCGCATTGTGAAAATGTTGTTCGTGAGCCAGTGCTCCCATCTCATTGGTGGAGACACTTACTCGCAATTTTTTCGGGTCAAATTGTGCGGCTTGGATAATAAATTTAATTAGTTTTGTTAAAACGTTAATTACAAGGTTGATTATTTTATATACAAGAATACGTATTTTCAAAAATGTATATTAACTGCCATAAGTTTAAGCGTAAGACCGTCTTGTGGAACCAGCGGAAACAAACAGTCCACTTGCCTTACTTTTATTGTCTGTAAGTCTTCAACTAAACAATGGACGAAGACTACGAACCACCATAACCAAAGTTTTACAAAATAAGGACAATCTGGATAAGATGTAAATATTTTTTTTTCTTTACTGTTACTGTACTAATATTAAACCGAGGCGTCGGTGTAAGTTGTCTGATTGCAATGGTTCATCTACTAGTATCGAGTTACATAAAGATGTCTCCAAAACTAGGCCATTAGGATAACTTGCTTTGTGTTCAAGTTATGACAAGTATTTATATTTTTTTCCAATACTTATATTATTATATGTTATCCTTCTATTAGTCGTAGATATGGTAACACCTATTCCAGTTTAGATTTTAAAAGCTTTAGTTTAAAAAGTATATATTTTTTACGTGTACACGATCTAAGATGGAGGTCGGGTAACAATTGTCGCTACTAGCATCAGTCGGTTAAGTGCTGCCTGACCTGAGCTCGTTTAGGGAACGCCAGTCAAAAGTGACATTAAACTTTAAAAGCTAAGTTAACGATATTTGTTGTGACAATGATTGCTTCCGCGAGATGATATAATGAGGAACTAGCGTACCGGCATGAAGGCCACCTCTATACTCATCTTATCTACATCATGAATCGATCTAAACGGAGCTAGCTGTAAATATTATATTTATGTCCAAATCATGCCTTTAATCATTCGAGTAATAGATTGTTCTGATATTCTAATCGCAATATTTTATACGATCAGAGCCACTCTATCTCAGCTAGTCTAACTAGCATCGCTTAGTGAAATGGCTGTTAGTGAGTTAGTGCTTCGCTCTGATTGATGTATAATATACAGTCTAGTCTAGTCTTTTGAAAAAGGAAAAGTCAAATATTATCTATATCGAGAACAGTCTAATATAAAATAAATGTAAGTTTTCAGAGTTCTTTCAGTCGTGTTTCAAAAGAAACTGTAAAGATTCTCGCCATACTTAACATGACCCAGATGCTTGTGCAATACAAAATATAATGTTGACATTTCTTTAGTTTCATTTTCTTTGATGTATTCTTTCCCACAGCAACTGATTGCAAATTGCAGGATAAAGTGTCTTAAAGAGTCGCGCCAACATTTTAATGACTCGACAGTTTCAACGACCAGTTGAAGAAGGCGAGAGCGTGGACACATACCAGCCATTATAAGGAGGTACCTTCATTGAATAATGCGCCATTTCATTATACAGTTTAAGTTACACTGCGCTAGGTCTAAGATACTGTCCTATGCAGACGACACTGCCATCGTATTTACAGCCGAGACCTGGGAAAAAGTAAGACTCTAAAGTAATTAGCCGCTGGTTCAGGGCAAATCTCCTCACTCTTAACACTCAAAAAACAAATTATATATGCTTTTCGCCATACATAAGTTCGCAGCCTCCATCAAATTTTGAAATTAAAATACATTCTTGCTGCTCACCTCCCCCTAACACGTGTCATTATCAAACTATCCAAAAAGTCAGTCAATACAAATATCTCGGTATAATTGTCGATCAGAGGTTAAGTTGGTATCCGCACTTAGAATTGACGATGGGTACGGTAAGAAAGCTCATGTGGGTTTTCAAAGCCCTAAGACACGTCATGAGTACTGACCTTCTGAACAGGATATATATTGTCCTAGCCCAGTCTGTCATAATTATTGCATCTCAGTTTGGGAAGGAGCAGCTGAATCTCAATTCCTAGATTTAGAGCGGGCACAGAGGTCATTAATCAAGGTAAGACACTGTAAGCCCTTTAGGTTTTCTACCGAAACCCTATACAAACTCACTAGTTGCTGTCTGTTAGAAAGCTGTAATCTTACATATGATTCTAAGATATCACAAAACTCTACCACTTGATCACATCAAACTGAACAAAAGACGGGGTAATACTGTGCCTCCTACTTATCCAGTACGTACAGTTTTTGTCAGCCTGCAATATATTACCCGAGCCCCTATTGTATATAATAGAATAAATAATAAACTTAAAATCTACCCTGGGAACCTCTATGATTGTAAGGTTAGTTTGAAATCCTTGTTAGAATGGCTTGTTCCCTTACCTCAGTAACAACAACACTTATAATGTAACTTCTAAGTTCAAATAGGTATTTATATTTTTCTTTATGGTTGTATTGTGTAGTATATTAAAGATAAGTATAAATGCATAAGCAAATAATGTGATGTAAATCACACAAACATATACATACACCACACACCTCCTTACACACCCCTACACACACACACACACACACACACACTCCCCTACGCATACACACACACACACACACACACACACTCCCCTACGCATACACACACACACACACACACACACACAATCACAGGCTTCCCCAACACAAGTATCATGCGATCACTTTGTGGAAAGCCCCAGCAATCTGTTTTTTTTATTTCACCTTGAATAATAGCGAGTAGACGTTTCCACCATTTAGAAAGAAGCACTAACTCACTAATTTCAGTATGCGATGTGATGTATGCTAGTTTAGATAGTTAGATTGTAGAATGAAATGTGCTTATATCATTATACGATCTGAGCCACTCAACTTCAACTGGCGTAGATCGCATCGCATAGTGAAATGGCTATTAGTGAGTTTGTAGTTCTCTCTGATTGGTGGAGACGCTTATAATAGGTATTCTTGAAGGTCAAATAGTTTAATTAAATTTGACCATTAGGTTATAAACATTATGATAGTGATTTGATAAAAGACTTTCTTGATTCTACGACAAGTGCCTAGTGACACTTACGAGTGGAACATCCTACTTTGATCACTATCGACTCTGCACGCACGTTGTTTGCATTCTTTATTATACTCAAAGGCATTTGGTGTAAAAACTAATAATAAAAATATACTTTAAAACTTTTATGTCGCTATTCACGGCAGTAGTCAGTAAGTCAGCACTCACCACCACAGAAGGACAGGCACGCCTGGTTGGACCTCCTTTTCAAAATATAGAAAGCTTATTTTGTTTTTATACTATCATCCTATCTATCTATTGAAACTATTCGATGACAACACTGAACATGTAGGAGATATTGTTTGATTATATATCAAACAATATCTTCGCTTCATTGGATCAGCGACGACTATTTTATATTATAGAATATAATTTGGTACTTCTGGGTAGTGCAATGACAAATATCCTAATAAGAGGCTACAATATCAAGTTGGTTTTATAATCTTTTTGAATTTGTCCGACAAGTTTCGAACCCATTCGGGGTTCTTACTCATGAGCTCGGAGCATGGTGGTCTCAGGGCGTAAACCCTTGTTAGAAAATTTATAAACCACTTAAAGACGAATTGTATCACTTCAATAAAATAATTTCCATTATAACAAAAAGAAGTGGAACTCGTGAACGTCTTCACCGAAGTGAAGTGTAATTATAAACAGACACTATCCAGATACAAAAAGTCTGTTAATAGCACTAAGGAAACTATTGCGACATCTGAATAGTTTTCTCAATCATCTAAATTAGCCTATAATATCTATATGATAAAACAAATATTATTTGTGGCCGATGTCATTTAGCTAAATTCCTTTTTGAGCATGAGTCAGGATATGACGAGCCCATAGCGATCGATGGTTTAATAAAAGGGGAAGCGAACACGTCTGCCCCGGAATGCACCGCCCGGACGTCCCCCATGGATACAGTCAAACAAACTTTGCTTTGACCCGACAATTTCCGGGAATTTTCCTCCTAAGAGAATCTTTATGTATTAACCAAAATATTTTTATTGTCAAAGTTTTTTTTAATTGGGACATTATTGGTTAATATGATAATGTAGTAGACTTTTATATCTCAAGTTAAATGTTTGTCTGAACTATGTAGATATTTAAGAAAATGATATCAGACTAATCCAAATAGCTACATCAGCGAATTCGGTATTAAAGTAGCATTTGAGTTTTGGTGATACGACAGAAGCAGACATTACATTATGTATTTTTATATTTCTTTCAATGCAAGATTTCAATTGAGGTCAGTTTCCATAAAAGATTGCGTATGGCTTTAACGAAACTTCTTCACGTTTTAAAAGCTTGAAAATAACATTCATTTGATTTGCCCTTATAAGTTCAAATAATAAGCTATAGATATCTTCATCCATGGAGTAAAGTTGGGATAAATAAATTCTTCTTGTTTCAGTCTAGTACAAAAGGTGATCAAAGTTTGCATTTTAAAAACTTCTGCTATGAATTACAATAAAAAGTTTGAATATACATTTTTTAAGTCAATTTTCCTTATTCCACTATTTTAACTTTACATAAAGTATTTACTAAATAGAATGTATTAATCCTATTATTAACAAAATAACATTTAATTACTTTAGGCTTTCATATTATTTTTCATATATCATAAACAGTCACTTACAAATAGCTTTTATTCGGATCTGTATCGTATCGACGATAGTTTTCTAAATGCGCAAAGCGTGTAACCCGCGTTGACAAATAATATTTTAGAAAGTGAGGTATTTCATTCGTACCTTAGGAATTACTTTCCTTGAATTGCGGGGTGCATAGAGCACGTGAGGGAGTAGTTGGGGGGGAGGGGGGTGGCTTCAGAGGCGCGGCGTGTGCGCGCGCATGTCGCGGTGGGGCTGCGTGGCGCGGCGCGTGGCAGTCCGGCCGCCCCCGCAGCTCGCACCGGTACCGGCGCCGCCGGCCTCCGCTCGGATGCCGCTGCCGGCCGCCGCCTGCGATGGTCCACGCCGGGCCGGCCGCACGCGCGCCCTCCCGCGCTATGTTCGCCGCCGCTGAGACTAAGCCGCGTCGCGCTGTCTCACCGCTCGGTATACCCAAGTCACCGTCGTTTCATTCGGGGCTGGACCTCGTCGCCAACCAGAGCACCAAGCGCTCCGAGAGCGTTTCTGACGTAGCACGTGCGTTTCGGTTCGCGTTGTTCGGTATGGAGGGTCAGGGGCCGCCGCAGAAGGCGCCTTCGCCTCCGGATGCGCGCTCTCCGCCGCCCCCTGTCCCTACGTCCGCCACTGTCGCTGCTTCGCCAGAGCGCCCACAGATACTTAATGCCGACAAAGAGAGTTTGATGATACAGCTGCCGCTGCTCAAAGGTTCGAACGAAATCTCATTAACACAATTGTCTTCGTATCATTTATTTATTTAAAACAGTTTACTATTGGAAACTGAATAAAAAATGTTCACCATCGCGCACCAATTACCTATTAATGAGACTAAGTCACAAACGTGACTTTATCGACCATACAGATTTGGTGTCAAGAACCGCCCACGCCTCGCCGGTGTACTGATAATAAGAAAACAAATAGGTATTCTTACAAAGCGTTTCTTGTTGTATTTAAGCCTACTCTGACCCACAAAAGTCTTAAAGGCATAGTAGCAGACGAGCTTGGCAAATGGCGAGAACGCCGCAGAAATATATCGACCGAACGCTAGCCGGCAGTTAGTTAGTACAGTTCATGGAATATGGAACGAGACGTCCTTGGACTATACATCATGTATATATGAATTAACAATAGTTATGTATGGAATAGAAATATAATAAATGTATACTTTCTTCCGATTTTATGGTAAATATTTGTTAATCATCTCGGTTGAAATCATGTGGCTGTATGCTTTAGATTTACAATATTAACAATGCAAACAAATATTTATAGCAATTTTAAATTACAATATCAATAGGAAAATTTTTGAAAAGGAGTAAGTATTGAAACGGTTTTGACATGACACGTCTTACGATTATAGGCGACTTAGGAAACGAAAATGATATTATATTAGAAGTCTTAAATAGTTATGTTATTAGATGTGTGATTTGTGGCGTGTCATAGACTGATGAGCAGACACAGTTGGACGACGCGTTTGTTATTGTAACCAGACTGCGAGTTCGGTTATCTGTTCTCGCTAATGTTTAAAATAACCTATCATAATTTGACAAGTTATCCGTGTACATTTGCATAGAGTCTTTGAGAGGGAATATGTGTGAAATGAAAGGTTCAATTTCCACCTGACATTAAGGCTTCTTTACTTAACACTAACTAACTTTCATTTTATACTATATTTTAATTAAATGCAGTAATTTAATCAGACATTAAGGATATTCAGAGACTTACAGCCGTCCGTGTTCTAGGGCACGGTGTCGTGCGATCACGGATAACCTCTGAACACCCATGGATACATATTTTATATATTTCAAATAATAAGTATGTAAAATTTAATCGTTTTGAGAGAAAATAAATTATTTTGATGTTTCGTCATCGTTTCAGACTTAGATATATATTGTTTTTAATTCTTGTGATATGATTTTGTTCATACACAAAGCTACACGAACCGGTAAGTACTGCAGTCGCCGTACTTGTAACTATCACGCCATTACTCTACTAGTTGATATAGAGGGTTACAATTGAAATGGACTGCGGGTCAGGGGCTCTAACTGCTGTTTAAGGACAGAAAGTTTCTGTTCAGACGTCTGACTGCTTATCATATAATGACAAATTGTTAGTGGTGAAAAGTAATATATATTTATATATTTCTAGCAGTCTGCCGCGGCTTCGCTCGGATGCAATTTAGTAACGAAGATAGGAAAAAAATAAATTATGATTTTACTATTTGTTTTTGTATCCCGTTGTTTGTCAATCTGATGTCACATTTTTTATGAAGGTTTTCATATAGAAATCATTTGCCAAATTATATATTTTATATAAATTCTCCATGACAATACAAAACAAAACAAACTGATCTGTTCCGATGAACTAGACAAGTCTAAGCTTAGACCTTGTGATCCTATCTTTTATAAATGTCGGCAATTGAATATTTATATATAGATTTGTAAATCTTTTTATATAATGTAGATTTATTTCTATTTTATTTTTTAGCAAACTTTTAATATCATACTAGATATGATCTACTTTGGTGATATTTAAATAAATACCTAACCCTCTTATTATTATTTACCAGATGCACCGGCAGCGGAGAGAGAGCAGCTCTTCGTACAAAAGCTCCGACAATGCTGTTTGTTGTTCGACTTTGCGGACGAGCCGCTATCAGACCTCAAATGGAAGGAGGTGAAGAGAGCCGCGCTGCTGGAGATGGTGGAGTACGTCACCTCGCAGCGCGGCGTCATCACCGAGCCTATATACCCGGAGGCGGTTAATATGGTGAGACCTTAGGCAGCCATATCATTATAAAATTTACCAACTGCGACGAGTTCAACTAGTGTACTGATAACGCATTGTGAAAAGGCAGTTAGTGAGCTGGTGCTGATCTGGTCCATTACATTATGACCCCTTAGTGTGCGCAATGTGTGTGTGTGTGTGTGGATTCGCTCACGTTTTTTTCTTAGTCTTTCGCGTATATTTTGGTAACATAATTGTAACATTAGTATAGTTTTGTTTGTTTAGAACTTTAAATTTTTGGGCTTAAAATATTGTGCGAATGTGTGCTTAGTTAACTTGTGGTTAAGGTTTTTATTAGTCCTAGGTAACTTCAGTGGCTCTTTTGGTTTACTTAAATTTAGCATTTCAAACTTTAGGAGTAATTTTGGACATTTGGAAGACAGTTCGGACCTGACCGGGTCAGTTAAAGCTACTCATTTTAGTTTATAATTAGTTTTTGAATACATTATAATGGACTACACTTCCATGCCTTTAGGTGCTGTCGAAAATTCTGTTAATCTGTTTGTTCCTACAAATGTTCTTGATACTTTCAAGTTATACTTATATCATACTTGCTTCTTATATAATATAGTTATGATGACATTTACTATCTGGTGGATTTTATGATAATTCATGAATTTTATTTTATATAGTTTTATGAACGCACATTTATAACAATCATTTAAATTATAAATTTTGTATATATGGATAACTTATTTCTTCAAACAGATCTCTTCCAGTTTCTTGCAAGGTAAGAGAAAAAAAAACTATTTATACGGTAGGTCTTTGGGTACATTAAAAATAAAACATAATAGAAAGTAACAACAACGATGACAAAAGATTATATAAAATATTACTAATAACTAATAAAAGACTACTTAGACTATAAAAAACACCTTAAAGAAACATGTAGAAATTACTGGTAGTATAAAAAAAGCTCATAAACAACTACAAACACATGTCACTTGGATTAACGGTTTGGAAAAGTTAGGAAAAACATCTCTGAACAGGAACGAAGTTATAAATTTAGCAACCGAATATTACAAACAGCTATACGGCATCCTTTTATTACAAAACCAGACACAGCGATCAGTGGAAGTAGACCTAGATGACAGCAACTCTCCTGCAATATTACCTATAGACGATTCCGAGGTACTGAACAACATCAAAAATCTAAAGAGTAATAAAAGTGACCCGACAGCATAACAAATGAAATTTTAAAATACGGAGGACCAATCCTAAGCAAACCATTGTCGGCTCTATTTAACCGTATACTTGACACCGCTACCACTCCGTCACAATGGTCTAACTCGAACATGATACTAATCTACAGGCACATAAGTCTGCTGCCGACCCTCTACAAATTATTCTCTGCATTAATTCAAAGAAGGTTAAACGCGACCGTACAGAAACACCAACTGGCCGAACAAGCAGGCTTCCGCAAAGGATTCTCTACAATCGACCACATATACACCTTGGAACTATTAATGGAAAAATATCAGGAACAGCGGAAAGATCTCTATATTGCCTTCGTAGACTATCAAAAGGCCTTTGATAACATACACACGAGCATATGGGAATCGCTTTGGATACAAAATGTAGAACGGCAACATATAGAAGTGTTAAAGAATATCTATGAAAAATGCACAAGTAGAGTCAACCTAGAAAACACAGGCCCACAAATAGCATTAAAAACAGGAGTATGACAAGGCGATCCTCTATCTCCTACTCTTTTTATTTCTATGCTAGAAAACGGTTTTAAGCAGCTATATTGGGACCGTTGTGGCATTTTTATAAAAGGAACTTACTTTAATCATCACAGATTGCAGACGACATTGTGATACTGTCTGAGAGCTCTAGCAAATTACAATACATGGTTACGACACTTCACTTGGCAAGCACACAGGTAGGTCTTGAAATGAACTTGTCAAAAACGAAAATTATGACTAACAGCAAACAGAAACCCATTACTGTTAATAATACACTACTCGAATACATGAATGAATTCGTATATTTAGGGAAACAAAGTTCATTTAATTCAAACAACAATATACTGGAAGTTGAAAGAAGGGTGAAACAAACGTGGAACAAGTACTGGATATTAAAAGATTCAAAAGTAAATAAAAAAGTGATGGGCTCAAACCTCTTTCTATGCCTAACATACTCAAGCCAGACATAGAAATTTAACAATATATTTAAAAATAAAATTATAACATCTCAGAGAGGATGGAACGCATCATGCTTAATATAAAAAAAAACAACATAGAGTCCGCAACCCAAAGATAAGATCTAAGACTAAAGCAATCGATGCACTCACACACACACAAAATCTAAAGTGGAAATGGGCAGGTCACGTAGCGAGGCTGAAAGATAACAGATGGACGAAAAAAACACATCTTGGAACGGACCGATTGGTAAACGTAGACAAGGTAGACCAAACGCACGCTGTAAAGACGAGATTATACACACAGCCGGGACACACTGGACTGATATAGCGGTAGACAGGGAGAACTGAAATCTTCTGGAGGAGGCCTTTACCTCAGAGGTTCCCAAAGAAAAAGAATCATAAAACTAATTTAAAATTTCATGTAAACTTTTATAGGAAATATAAGGCTTTTTTATTTTTTATTTATTTTATAATAAAAATATACACATAATTAATTAATAATATAAAGATATATAAAAATACATAGATAACGATAAATAGTGCGTTTTCAATCTATATTTGAAAGAATAAACAGTGTGGCTATTATTAATTTTAGGCGGTGAGTTCCACAATTGTGCTGCTTGTACTGTAAATGAATTAGAGAAGAAGATGGAGTTATTGCGTGGAACTACAAGTGGTTTAAAAACTACACACCAGCGCTTTGGCCTATCAGGGGGTACTAATAGATTAAACCGTTGACGCAGATAAGTCGGTGCAGATTTTCTCAGAATATTGAAGAGAGTAGTTAACAGGCGAATATTCCGGCGAAGGTGAATAGGGAGCCAGTTTAGTTGACTTCGATAGTCGGAAATATAATTGAATTTACGCAGGCCTTATATGAAACGAATACATAAATTCTGAAGACGGTCTAGCTTGTCTAGCAGCACCTGTAGCATCTAATTAGCATACATCAGCGTAGTTGAGAAGAGGTAGCAATAAAGATTGAGCTAAGAGTATTTTTGTTTGCGAAGGGAGAAAGTTTTGCAAGCACCTCAAAGAGTGAACTCACTTCACTAGTGCGTTTACTTACCTCGCTTATGTGCCCTGACCAAGACAAGTGGCAGTCAATTGTTAGACCCAGATTTTTGGCAGTGTCAGATAATAATATGCTTATCGTATACAATATGGCGTATGTTATTAAAACCAACCTTGCTGCGCAATTGTCTGCTCCCAATAATCAAACACAGACTTTTTGGTATTTATTACGAGATCCAGTCTCGAATTCGCTTAAGGTCCTCATTAACAGATTCTATTTCTTTATCAAGATCATATAGGTATGCATGTCTGTATATCTGTAAATCATCTGCATAAAGATGGTAGGGAGAAGATATAGTTTTAGTGATTTCATTTATGAATATGGAGAAGAGCATAAGAGATAGAACACCGCCTTGTGGAACACCAGCAGTTTGGTTAGCCCAAGTATCTGGTGTACCGGTATGAAATGAGCGTTTTTTTTTTTAAAATGAAACATAAAATTTGAATGAAAAAGTAAAAACAATTTATTCGAAGTATTCACCATTGCTTTCTACACATTTTGTCCACCTTTCTGGCAATTTGTGGATACCTCGCCAATAGAATTGTTCCTCTTTTGAGGAAAACCAATCAGATACCCAATTTTCAACTTCTCCGTAGGAATCAAAGTGCTGCGCAGCCAATGCGTGTCCCACCGATGAAAACAAATAGTAGTCGGATGGAGCCAAGTCTGGTGAATACGGCGGGTGAGGTAGCTGCTCCCAGCCAAGTGTTTTAACAGTATCCTGAACCGGTTTTGCCTTGTGTGCAGGTGCATTGTCGTGTAGCAAAATGACTTTTCCATGTCTTCTGGCCCATTCTGGTCGTTTTTCGATCAAGGCATGGTTCAAATTTATCATTTGTTGTCTGTAGCGGTTGGTGTTAACAGTTTCACCAGATTTTAGCAACTCATGATACACCACACCTTTCTGATCCCACCAAACACACAGCATTGCTTTCTTACCGAAACGATCTTGTTTTGCAGTTGATGTTGATGGTTGTCCGGGACTAACCCATGATTTTTTCCGTTTAGGATTATTAAAATAAATCCATTTTTCGTCACCAGTAACAATTCGATGCAAAACTGATTTTCTTTCATGTCTTTGCAACAAAATTTCACAAGTGTTTTTCCGATTTTCCATCTGTCTTTCAGTCAATTTGTGTGGCACCCATTTTCCACACTTTTGGATCTTACCCATAGCCTTCAAACGGTCAGAAATTGTTTGTTGTGCAACATTTAACATTTCTGCCATTTGTTTTTGACTCAAGGTATCATCTCCATCCAATATTGATTGCAGTTCGGCGTCTTCAAACTTTTTTGGTGGTCTTCCGCGATCCTCATTTCTGACATCAAAATCATTATTTTTGAAGCATTGAAACCATCTTTTGCATGTTGCTTCAGATAGAGCATGACTACCATAGGCCTCAACAAGCATTCTATGCGACTCTGCAGCACTTTTCTTCAAATGGAAGCAAAAAATTAATGCTTTCCGCAAATCATCACTTTCTGGTACAAAGTTCGACATTTTTAACACGATAAAAAAATATGATGACGTTCGTTCAATGACTCGATGTTGATTAAATATGTTTGACAGATGTTATACCAACCAAATAAAAAAAAAATTAAGACCTGTTCACAACAAATGTTCCTTATTGACACATTTGTATCTTAACGCTCACTTCATACCGGTACACCTAATATGTAAGCTGTTGGAATACTGCACATTCAAGGCAAGGGTCTTTGATAGTATGGGTAATATGGATATTGGACGAAATTGCGATGAAGAAGATGGATTGTTACATTTGGGGAGGGGAATAACATGAGCCCTTTTCCAATCTGTAGAAAAAGTGTTGGAAGTTAGACAGAAATTCAAAATGTATGTGATAACTTCCAATACTTAGTCTAAACATTTTTATTGTGTGTAATTATAATAGTTCAAGTAGTTCCCATAGCTAGGTACTGATAGAATCCGGGACAAAAAACAGAAATAGCAGAAACGCGCTCCCAACACTTCGAAACATTTTTATTAATAAGTTTTTCTGTCCAATTTAAATATATTTTTATTTAATTCGAATCGTACTAGAGATTAATGAGTTTTAACGAACTTAAAACTCTTTGACAATATGATATTAGTATAGTATTAGAATTAGATCTGCTCAAAAATCTTTTACATACGCATGCAATAACTGCTAGAAAAATAATGTTACATTTTTGGCATCATACATTCCATACATCATCAGAGTTTCACTAAATCCATAAACATTACAATGTAAATGTATTATTCGACTCTGAAATATATATGCCGACTCATTCAACTCATTCAATTCATTCAACTCATTCAGCTGCATACAAAATGTCTATTAATAAATGGATTAGTATGAGCGTTGCTTTCAGTGAAGAATGTGGATTGAATCAAATTCATTAAATAACTATATTTTATCATTTTATAATTACTTATTGTATTTTATTATATTAAATATTTGTAAAGTACTTTATTATTTTATGATTTCTAAGTATATTTAAATGAATATTACATAATATGTGTGTATGTTAAAGCCATATATATATATTCGCTGAATAACTTCGGGAAGACACGGGGATATTTTTGAACATTTTTCCTTTTGCGCCGTTAATCTTTTCAATATCCTATGTCTGTTCCTCTTCTTGTTTTCACCAAATATATTTTTTATTCGGATTTATTTTTAAAAAATCCAATGGATGTTACGTTTATTATGTAATATTTGTCATTTTTTATATTATGATATAAGAATATTATAGTGTAATTTGTTTTATGAACGAAATGTAAAATACATAGTACATTTTCGAGTACTTAATGTGACTACGACACCTAGATATTGTGAGTATTGAATTGTACCTAGTATGTGACTATTAAACCCATCTCGAACAAGAACTCGTTTTGAGACTGAGACTAGTTCTAGTTACTGTATAAGTAAAACAAAAGCTCACAATTTTTCACCTTTAGTACTATTTATAATATTTATTATTTTTAAAATGTACTGTACCCTACAGAACAATAATAATATAAAATAATTTAAAATCAGACGCTTCCTGGAATATCACAACTTACAAACCATCAACTTCTTGGAAATTCGTAGGATTTTTATGAAATACGTGGATTGTTGTTTATTTGGTATAACTAACTGGAAATAAAAGAAAAACTGGAAATTATCTAAAAACTCTTAAATTGTCTTTCAGACCACGTCGGTAAGTAAAGGCTAAAAATATTTTTATTTTTTTTATTAAAGGAACTAAAGCCTGTAATTATCAGATTATAATAATATTTCTTTTGATATTAACACGAGAAAGAGAACAGGGTGGTTAAAGAGCAGGAGGGTTGTGAGGATGGATAGAGAGCATGCAGTCAATGAGCACCAATTGTGTCTGACTCCACAAGTACTGACTGAGACAAGTATGTATGGAATGATGTCAGTTTGTTTTATTAAATGTATGTAAGGCAGAAATAAATATTTGACACGTCTTGTCATTTTCAGTTATATTTATTTTCATGTATCATATATGTGTAATATATATCTATACATATCATAAAACTGTAGAAGAACTCCATTCTGTACATTGAATCATACAAGTAACACAAGCTAAAAAAAAAACATGTAGACATGTTTGTCTGTCTGTCTGTTGTACGGCTTTTACGAAAAAACTACTGGACGGATTTTGATGAAACTTTGTTTGTTATATAGCTATTAGTTTATTAGTTAGCTTGGCAACATGTAGGCTATTATACAATATCAGACTGATTAAAGTTTGGCTAGTTTGATCTCATTCATTGGCTGGTCTAGATTCAGGCTAATTAACTGCTAGCTTGACTTTGATCACGAACTAGATTGTTCGGGAAATTCTGGATATTAATGGTTTCATTGATCTTGTTGAACTTTAAAAAAAGACTGATCCCAACTTGAGTGAATTTTGATTGAGATTATAGTGTAATTTTTGTCTAAAGTAGCACAATGCTTCCAACAGTTTGCGATCAATCTATTCCGGACGCTCCCACCTTCATCTAACCCCAACGGTGCGGAATTCGACCCTGAGGAGGATGAGCCTACGTTAGAAGCAGCCTGGCCTCACCTCCAGCTGGTGTATGAACTGTTCCTACGCTTGTTGGAGTCGCCGGACTTCCAGCCCAACATCGCCAAGAAATATATTGATCAGAAATTCGTTTTACAGGTGAGCTGTTTCATTTTGAGCTCGTTCATTTTTAAAATCATCTTCTCAAGATGCATTGTTTTTTAGAATATTAGTATTTAATTATAAATTCAAAATCGCCCATGTAAATATAATAAATTGCTAATACACTTTTTTTACAAACACTAACAATATAAAACAACTTATAAAGCGTTTGAATATTTCAATGCCGGCAATAAAATCAATATTTATAAGGTCCAGGGCAGACCTTGACCGCTATTAATGATTGAAGACAGACGGAATTATGTGTTATTTTATGTAACAATTCTTGACTCGTGCCACTTTCATATTTCATATTTCACTAGCGCAGACTACTGTACTTACGTTCACAAAATCACCTCAATTGCAAAAAGTCAATACGTTTTGCGTTTTATTATTATTGTAATATTTTCATATAAATGTATATTTTCTAATGCTAGACATAATCTCCTATATTATTTATATTATAACAAATTCCTTATTAGGGAAAGGTATACTAACAGAGATAGACTTGACACGCCTCCCTACGTCGCTGGTGCGTCCTTATAAAGCAGTTCGAACTGAATTAAAAATCAAAAATCTTTATTGAAAGTTAATCTTATACAAAACATTTTTTCATTGTCAAAACTACCACCAGCTTTGACCTGAGAAGAGTTGGCGAAAGAAACTCAGCGGGCTCGACATATGATTTTTTTTAATCATCGTCAATTATATAATTACATTATATAGAAATACTCTAAAAAAATCTTAAAACAGCCCGGCAGCGATCGCTTCCTCATTTAAAATAGATTAGTTTGAACCTGTTTTACATTTAATGTCAAAAATCTTAAGTTTAGTTTTTTTGTTAGTAAGCAATAGGTTGTTAACACTAAACCAATGTACCATTCTAGAGAGAGCCTTGTTTACATCGTCATATATTACCTGATGCCGTTTAACTTTAAATATCAAAGAATATCATCAGCAAACATTATTATTATTTTTTTCATAGTATTTTGTCTTACGGCATTTTATTATGGGGCAGTGCTGCTGAAATAAATTCTGTATATATTTTACAAAAAAGAGCTGTGCGGGCTTTTTTAAATTTAAAAGCTAGAGATTCCCTGAGAGATGTTTTTAAACAAATTGGTATTCTTACGGTTGTTTCTCAATACATATTTAATAACATATTATTTGTACACCACAATAACATATGTAAAAAATAGTGACTGTCACTTTATAAATACAAGAAATAAAAATAAACTCTCAACGGGGAAATATCGTCTTCAAAAAGTTAAGAAATCCTTTATGGGTTTGAGTGTACGCATATATTATAAAGTTATACACTATATTTTAGACCTTTCTTTTCTTGCTTTTAAATGTAAAATTAAAAATATACTGTTAAATAGAGCTTATTATAGCATACAAGAGTTTTTGGTTGATCGTATTTCGGTCAACTAAAAGGTAAGGTTGTGGAGCTTTGCTTGTTGACTCATTTGTGGGATATTCTAATGTATACATAAAACATTGTTAAATTGTTTTTTAAAAGATCATCTGTTGAGTTTCTGGCCAGCTCTTCTCAGCAGAGCCGCATTCCGAGCTGGTGGTAGCTTACTCACGGACTGACATACTGACATACTATACCGACATCTTTTAATGTAATGTAATCGACGATGTAAAAGTGCATGTGAATGCCTACTTGAATAAAGATATTTTTGAATTTGAATTAATATACAAATATTGTCAATACAGAAGCCGAAGCCGCAGAGGGTCTAGTAGGTGTGCAATTGCCGCTAGTCGAATAGAATAGAATTATTAATGTATGACCTTGACTAGGTACTTATTCATCTCGGAGCGGCTCCCTGTATGGTATTAATTACAATGTAATGTCTATCTACATTTTATTTTAACCTTAGATACTTCCCTACAGATAAAATTCATGACTCTTTCAATATTGATTATTTAATTGAAGTGAAACCGACATCCCGCAGTGAGCCGTCCTAGATTGACATCGTTGACATTATTTTTCCCAAAATTTCATCAAGCCTACAATGTTTTGTTTTTCTATTTATGGCGATAACAAAAGGCCAATGACCTCATTCGATCCCTTAATTTGCAACAGCCTTCTGGGATATATGTCATATTACGACGATAATATATTGCTCTTTAGTTAACTTATGGATTAGGACGTTTATCGGTTTGTTTTTCATTATATATTTATTTTAAATATGAGTATACATGTTTATAGATATATTCAAACATAAATACGTATTGTTATAAGGAGTTCCAAATATGTATTGTCCAGAACTTACCTTGTATATCTTTACTGATAAAAACAATGGCGTTTCCGCTCGCTTCACCTCGACGACGAGTCGACGTCGTTGAAATAGTTTTATTTAAATATATTATTAGTATACGTCAATAATGATGCTCAATGGTCGTCTTCTGTGTCAATCACCTCGGTCTCAATAACTCATTCTGTTTTCAGTTACTAGAATTATTCGACACAGAGGACCCTCGGGAACGAGACTTCCTCAAAACCACACTACATAGGATATACGGAAAATTTTTAGTTCTACGAGCGTATATTAGAAAACAAATTAATAATGTATTCTATAGGTGAGTTGTTATATATCATTTTTGTTTTAAATGTTTATGAATTTATTTATTTATTTATTTATTAGTGAGACAAACACTTATAACAAATAGCATGAGAAATATACCATAATAGCGTTAACAAATAAAGTCTTCACATATTAACAAAAACACAGACTGTATCCGAAAAACAATATTAGGTATAAGAATATAGTAACAACATGTCAGAGCAAGTTAAAATAAATATAAATATCAAAATGTCAATCAATAATGGAAATACATAATAGAAATTTTCACCAAGAAATAATAATTAACATTCTGCAGAGTAAAATCACTAATATGTATTAAAAAATATAATATTTGTATTGAAAATGTTAAATTATAGTGTTAATATTAAATTATATCTCACAGAAATATTAAAAGCCTCTGTTTCTGAAGAACTTAATCGACTTGTCCCGAAACTACACTTTTCACATTTTGTTTCAAAAATATGTTTTAATCAAAGCAACGATTTTTTTCTTTCGAACACATTTTCATGTACGAAGTATGTTTGAAAATATTAACTAATTATAATATAATCTGCCACAAATGTAAGTTATATTTATTAAATTATGTATTGCTTTTATTATCAACTCTATAATTTAAAAATATACTCTCCAAAGCTCAGAATATCTATCTACGAATCACACAATATATTGTATCGGGTGGAAATCGAACCCACTGCCTTTGGCCTAGTAGTTAGTCACTGAGTGTAGAGAGCTGATATGTATTTTGATATAACAGTATGCTTTTAAAACATGTAATTAATGACTGCCGATGCACTGCCATGAGTCACATGTCAAACAGTAATCTCTTTAGTCGCACTCAATCCATACCACCCGTATTGTGTTAGAATATTATTTATTTTCAGGTTTATATACGAGACGGAGCACCACAATGGTATAGCAGAACTCCTGGAGATTCTAGGTTCCATCATCAACGGGTTCGCGTTACCTCTCAAAGATGAGCATAAAATGTTCCTTCTGAGGGTGAGTCCCAACGACTGAAAGAGAGAGAAAAATGTCGTGTGACATGAGTCTGTATGTGTTAGAGAGAGAGGGCTGTCATTCATGTCGATGGTTCATTTATTGACCATTTGTGCAATTTAAAAAAAAAATCACGTTCAATATTTAAATTAATATTCTATTTTTTAGAGAGAGATAGCATGAGTGGAGTTAATGTGATGTTTATCTACATACACTGTTAGACAGAGATGGTGTATATTATGTCTGTAAGAAAGAGATAGCAATATCTTAATGTGGTGGTTCATTCTCTACGAATTTAATAGACATGTGTTAAATAGTAATTATTGAGTTGTTATTTTAGTGTAAAAGTTTATTTTATGAATGTATATATTAAATAGTTGATAATAACCGGTCTCGTTTTATTTTATACAAGTCCATATAGACAGTCAATTATACAAGCGTGCGCCCCAGGTGCTGCTGCCGCTGCACAAGGTGAAGTCCCTGTCCGTGTACCACCCGCAGCTCGCGTACTGCGTCGTGCAGTTCCTGGAGAAGGATCCCTCGCTCACGCAGCCCGTGGTCAGGTATTGACTGGACACTTGACTCCTTAGTAATATCGAGCTGCCGCAAATACGAGCTGATTGATTTAGCTGAGGTTTTTATGTGTATATATCATTGATGTAAGATAGTTTTATAAAATGAAAACTAATTTATAAACGAGTCTGATGTGTTGATGTGTATCTATTCATGTAAATAAAAAAACTTATCTGAGTGTGAGTGAATGTGGCGTGCACGGCGACCGGTAACACACGGTACGAGAAAACACATTGGTCTTATTGTATCACATGTAAATAAAACAACAATGATGTATAAATGTTTATTTAAGAAAAGACTTATAAAAATGTATAAAATGTTCAAATAGGGCATTACTAAAATACTGGCCGAAGACTCACTCACCTAAGGAGGTGATGTTCCTGAACGAGATGGAGGAGATCCTGGACGTGATCGAGCCGGCCGAGTTCCAGAAGGTCATGGACCCGCTGTTCAGACAACTCGCCAAGTGCGTCTCCAGCCCTCACTTTCAGGTATTTAATGGAATATGAGGATATAATAGCACGGTGACGGTGACGGTTATATATTTTGGGATTATTAACACAAAATATCTGTCAATATTAATAATTAACGTTACTTCATCACAAACAACTACAACCAGTTCCAACACACGACAGCGTCTGTGACAGGCGCGCCGGCACTCTTCAATACTCGTACGGTGCTCATTTATTACATTCACAGATATTTTAAAGGTTAAGCATAAATGGACGAAAAATGTACGCGAATTCAATTAAACGCTGTAGAAAAATTAAAAAAATGATTTTTTTTAATAATGTAAAAAATGTTTTTATTTATATTTAAACTTTCGTGAACCTATATGACTATTTACCCGGATGTATTCACGTTAATTGTAAAGGAATCTACCCCACTAGTTGCCGTGACGTGGCGTGTCGCGGCGTGAACTGTGTATATGATAACCTGTTTGTATTTATGTCAATTGTATGTATTTTGCTCGACTCGTTTCAGTTCACGCCGCGAGTTCGCCATGAGCTCATGTGTTACCCGAATGGGTACGAAACTAATTCGGCAAATTTCGATATAGTTGATGTGTATACAGACGGATACAATATATATGTGTGATAAATGTATATATTGAATGTATTTTGTAAACCCCTGAGGTGGCGGAGCGCGCGCTGTACTACTGGAACAACGAGTACATAATGTCACTCATATCCGACAACACGACCCACATCCTGCCCATCATGTTCCCGTCCCTGTACCGGAACACCAAGAGCCACTGGAACAAGACCATCCACGGCCTGGTCTACAACGCGCTGAAGCTCTTCATGGAGATGAACCAGAAGCTGTTCGACGAGTGCACGCAGCAGTACAAGCAGGAGAAACAGAAGTTAGTTTGGTTCTTAATGACTGGTAGTAGGGAGCCTTGTTTATTGTCAGTAGCCTCGTCCTTCCTCTCTCGTAGTTGTTGTCTCTACCAGTTGATGTCTTGGATGTTGAAGACATTAGTCTAAAATACACGACTCGTAATAAAAAGACAATCGAACATTCTAGTTTGTGAAATCTATTTAAGGTGATTTCAATAATTTCCTTCGAGTTTTATTGAATCAATATAACCTACTAGCTACGATATTAAGATTCTAACAAACATTATATACACCGAATATACCTCTTATAATCCGGGTCTTTCAATAGGCGGTCAAAGTGTTACTACAATTATTGAAGCCCCCATTCACAGTTTTAGACTCCATTCCTAGAAGGCAGACGATCCACTAATTAGAAATATCAAAAAAGCTTGTATATATGACAATAATTTAACGTCACGTCTAAATTGGTAGCGCAACCTACTTCATGATTGGTTGGAGACCAATATTAAAATCTGAATGCATTCCAAATGACTCCCAGATCAATGTAATCTAGTGAGATGGGGTAAAGCCTCCGATGAGTATTGCAATATCTGTGAGGAGGCAGTAGGAAAGACTACACACTTGTTGGTAAGATGTAGGGTGCTATTGGAAAAAAGTCAATACTCGCGACGCCGCGTAAGTAGAAGTCATACATGAAGTGGTTATTCTTTCCGTAGCTAGAGCGCAAAAGGGTATAACAACCACCAAAAGATTCATAGAGTTCATTAAAGAAGGCTCCTCTAAAAAAACAAAACAAAAGCCTCACTCTATCTTAGAGGCGGCTCGCGATTGGACTATAATGATGGATACGTATGAGAAACAGTATAGAATCCCTGAGGATATTGTTGTCTCGTCATCCAGAGCGGACATATTCCTGTACTCTAGACAGTTAAAGCGCGTGATACTTGTGGAGCTTACTGTTCCGTGGGAAACTAACATCCCCAAAGATCACGAACGAACTGACTAGTAATAGGTATATAGTTAATTTGTACGCGGTAGAAGTGGGAGCGAGAGGTATAACAGCAAAATCTCTCTATCCATGACCTACTTAAAGATCTCGGCCTCTCTAGAACGTATTTCAAAGG
Source organism: Dircenna loreta (assembly GCA_963555665.1). Lineage (NCBI taxonomy): Eukaryota > Metazoa > Arthropoda > Insecta > Lepidoptera > Nymphalidae > Dircenna > Dircenna loreta. The sequence continues at coordinate 8,536,160 of OY743098.1, forward strand.
CGGCATTAGTAGGTTCATTTCAAATTTGGTTAGGTAGGGAGAGGAGCGCAACCAGCTGAGGTGAGCGTGAATGCGCATTTTAAAGGGGCTCCTTAAACCTACACTTGAGTCGCAAGTCCCAGGAGCTGTTTGCACTCCTCTCAGCCCGGCACCCGCACGGTGAATACATGGAATGCTAAGAAGCTTGATCTCTTTTTATATTAACATAGTAAAATGCTTACTTTGTTGCGTTGTTTCCAAACCTATTTTGACGAGACGTTGACGAACATGATTTAAAATTTCTAGAAAGATTTTCAGTAGGATATTACTTTTTAAAAAATACAACCTAATGTTTTGTTAGCATCTATGGGATTTCCTCTATATAACTATAACAACAAGCCGGGGTGACCCAGCACACTACACGTCTGTCCGTCCGTCCCCAGAGAGCGCGAGCGCCTTCAGCAGCGGGAGGAGCTGTGGCAGCGACTGGAGGCGCGGGCACACCACGAGGTGACGTCACAGGTTACATTCATGGATCAAGATAATCAAAATCAAACACTCGGTGTGAAGTAGACCGCGCTCCCCGAGCCGCTCCCGGCGCGCCGCCACGAGCCTACTTCTCAACCATAACCCTCAGAGGGTCGTGCGGCGCCTTGTATCATTACAACTATCTGCCGTTGAATTCAGATTATATATTTGTTGAAAGTTATATTAAGGTTATTTGTACATATATATTATATGTATATAAAGTATATAACCGGCCACTTACATTTTTAACATTATTATGTTTAATATTTAACGGCCATTCACCGACTTCTTATTTGATCACTGACGATAATATCATATTTTTAATCATTATCATCAACCCTCGTTTCATCAATCACCGGAAGATAAAATAAAACAGCGAAGTCAGAAATTCATTTTCGAATCCATTCATACATTTTCCTTGATAAAAACGGCCATTGATACCTTTTTAAAGATTAAATTAAAATGATATAACACATGAGATGTACGATTCCAGAACCGGAAACAGAACTACAACGCCAGCAAGCCCCTGCTGAGGAAGAAGTCGGAGCTGCCGGGCGACGCGGCCACGGCGCGCGCTCTCGCCGACCACCAGCGGGCCACGCCCTTCCTCGGCTCCGCCCCCGGCCCCGCCCCCGCCCCCGCGCCCGCGCGCGACGCCTGCTAGCGACCCTCCTCCCGCGACACGGGATTTATTATACGTTTACTTTAACAAACACCACCGCCGTAGGGCCTGTCGGGTTTCGTTCTCTAAAGCGGAATCGTAACGTCTACGCCACGGCGATATCGAATAGTGTTGAGACCGTCGTTTTAAAGAACTCTATCTCGTACCGGACGTGACCTCCGTCGCCAGTATTGTACCTCGATGTGGAGGAGCCGGGACACCGCCCCCCCCCCCCCGCGCTCACGGCGCGTTACGTTACCTCCCTCCAGTAGCTCTACGTAGCTAAGCTAATCTTGAACTCCGTTGATATAGACGGAGTCACGCAGTTTGAAGACAAAACTAAACCAAATTAGCCGAAAACGTATTCGTTATTGAAACGACAGAATTTAATGAAATCACAGTAATTTATTAATGGATTATATAAAATGTTGTAGACTATTTATTACTTAGATAGTATTTTTGGGGCGTGCAGAGCGCCGGCGAGAGGTCGTCTCGCTCGTCTCGTCTATCATTTCTGTAGTATTTGTTTAAGATTAATATCTTTTGCAATATAAGAACCGGCACAGGAATTATTGGCTGTGGAAGTTATTAATATTCCTGTACGAGATACCGGCGAGGCGATCTGGCCTCGCTCGTCCGGGTCGCACTTTAATAAACGTTCAATAACACTTCAGTAACTGATTCCGCGACGCGTCCTAGGTTTCAGCCGATGATTTATCTTCATCATTTGTTTAGTTCTTAATCTTTTGTTTATTTTAATTCACATCTATTTACAACATTATTAAAAATCATTGCGCATAGTCTTTAAAGTACAAGACGAGGTAATTAGATAGTAATTATATTGTTATACTGTTACAAAACACCAAGACGTCCTCTCGTTTATATTTTAAATAATTTAAAGCGTCCTTATATAATTGAATGAAATAAATATACTATAAAAAGCGTGTGAACAGACTGAAATATATGTTTCATGACAAACTTTTTACACAATCTTTATTAATATCGGTTCAGTCGTGACGTCATTCTGTAAGCGAGAGGTATCTTATGAATAATATTTAAAATAATATAAATAACACTCAGTGACAACTGTCTGTCCGTTGTCACTCGACAGCGGAGGCGGCGCATTCAATTTGTATTATATTTATTTCCTTCGATTGAATGTTAAAGGAATTTTGGAAGTTACTTTAAAAAACTAAAATATTACAAGTGTGCATTCTAGTTCGTTGGTAGGGTCTGAGGGCGAGTCGATTGTACGGCGTGTTAGTCTTTATCACGGATATGTATGATTGATAACAGTAGCGACTGTATTGGTGATAGCGTTTATATTGAAATCATTCGAAGGTTTTCTATCAATTGACTTCAATCAATGGATGTTAAAATCTTTTTAATTTGTAAATGAATACTTCTAGCCATAAATAATCACAACTGGCTTAACATTTCACTCGTATCTTTGTTGCGTGCCAAAGGTATATATCATCGCCATTTTTTTTCCGACACAGATATATGTATACGTAAGATTGTGTATGTGTGCGTGTTGCGGTCGTGTGGTTCAAAATACTTTAACCATTTTGTATTATTTATTTAAAATTAATAATAATTTCAAACATCCACTGTTATACGACAGATAAACTGAGTCTGAATGAACTCAGACTTTACACTAGAGATGAATAAACATGCAGCAATGCTAACGGTGACGTGGTGAAGGTCCCGCTGGCGGGCGGGAGCTGTACGTCACTCTACATTAAAGGGTATATTGTGGGTCCGGAGGGCGAGGAGGGCGAGGAGGGCGACGTGGCCGCGTCCCTCCGCAGACGGCGGCCGTCGATCTCTGTGTTAATGGACTGACCATTTTAGCGATAATTTGCGATGCTGTTCAATAAATTTTGTATAAATATTTATAACGATAATGTAACTGTTGAAAACAAATATTGTGAAAGATGACATACTGTGAGGTGCTTCTGACTGTCGTTATAATACAGAGTTGTGCACACACGGCTTGTTTTATTTAATACCTTTTGTATATTTCTTTGTTCTTTTCTATAGTGTCAGAGGTCGGTTGTATTTTTTATAATGTGTGGAAGGTGGAGGTTTGTAAACAGAAATTTCGTATAAAAACATTAAATAATATAATATTTCAAACTATTTATTATTTATAAATACATTGTATACCAGACTCATTTTATAAATATAAATAATTACACGATTTGAATAAAAAATTTCTTAAAATGCGTTACTTAAAATAATGTGAATATTTGGATGTGGGTTTAGAGCATTTATGTTAAATGTAATTTATTTTTAACGTAATGAATATGTTCACGATGACGAAGAGATGACGTCATGAGCTACGTCAGCGACCGGGTCTACGAAGTCAATTCTCTTATCACATAAATTTACTTTCAACTTTATATTAGATATATCTAAAACTTTGTAAAACACTTACAAAATCTATTACGTGCTTAAAAATTAGACTATTCATTTATTGCCATTCTGGAATATTTGTTTATCTTTTCTGTGTTATTTTCATTTTGCCGTATAATAATTAAGATTCACGAGTAGTTATTGTTTGAAAACGGCCGAGTGACGTCATCTAACAGAATTAAACATATAGATATATTGAAGCCCATTACACAACATGGCCGCGGCGGAACTGCATGAACATTGATCAAACACTTTTAAAACAATGAACAGATTTACTATCGCCGGTTTTATAACTACCTTCAGCGCGGCTCACACGGCGCGGGACGACGTCGCTATTGGACGCAGCACGCACACTGCTCGTACACGGTCAAATGTTATTTATTTACAACAGTAACTTATAAAGAATATGCAAGTAACTTAACAATTTGACTCTCGGTATAATATTTTTTATTTGACTAAGATTGTAGGATCCAATTTAATGAGATTATTACATGCGGTGAATATTAAACGTATGTCACTCAAACCGAAACCTTTTTATTATTTTTCAAAGCATCTAAAATATACTGGTGTTAATCCGATTCGATCCGATCCATTTCTTTACTGAATTTTATAGATATTTGTATAAAATTCAGTAAACAAATGATTTGGAAACGACAGTTCAAACGGTTCAGCTGTGAGAGGAGCCGTCCGGCGGTGTGCGTGTGCGTGCGTGCGTGCGTGTGTGTGTGTGTGAGTCTGCGTGTGTGTTCGTGAGTCTGCGTGTGTGTGTGTGAGTCTGCGTGTGGAGTATCGGTGTTCATTTCCTCCCGAGGCGGTCGTGCAGCGCGGCCACGTGCTCGCTCAGCACTCGCAGCTGCTGCTCGTAGTTGCGGGAAGTGGACTGCAGCTCTTCTTCCTGGAACCAGAGCAGTATAAAATATAAGCCAATAAGATGGATCTTAAAATAAGTAACTACCAAAGCTAGTGAAAAGATCCGATAAACCAGAATGAGTTTCATATAGAATAAAGATAAGTGAGAGAGGCGTGAGTGATAAGTGAGAGAGGCGTGAGTGATAAGTGAGAGAGGCGTGAGTGATAAGTGAGAGAGGCGTGAGTGAGCTGTTACCAGTCGACTGATGGTGCTGTGCTTCTCGTCCAGGACGCGCGCGTCGCTCTCCTTGTCTCTCTCCAGCTCGTCGAAACGTAGCCGAAGCATTTCACACTATATATAGTAATTTAGTGTTTATATAAATATTGTCATACATATATATAGAAATACTTTAGACACTCGGACAGTAATACTTAAATATTTATTAGTCAATACTGAAAATAATTACTTTTTATAATAATAATAATTCGCTAAGATAAATTATGAAACAATAAGCAGACCTCCATAGCATAGTGCTCAGTCTTGCTGCTCAGCTCGTCCCGCTGAGCGCTCAGTCGACTCAACTTCTCCTGAAAGTAGCGAGTCACTCTGTCTTCCCTCTGCTGCATCTCTTCACTGATCAAGAATGGTACCTCTAAGCTGCCCAGGAGGCCTGTTACTCTGCCTTCTGCATCTAGAGGTTTTTATTAATATGTTTATTATCAAGGTCAGGATTTTGATAATAGTTTGAATGTAAAAGTTGTCTGACCAACAGATGTCTCAGTGAAGGTATTAAAGTCCCCCGAGTCCAGAGTGTCTCCGCGTCTCTTCTGTGAGGCCGCTATATATTTACTTAAATCTAATTTAAGGGTCGCATTTTCCATTTGAAGTAATTCGTATTCCATACGGAGTTTTTCATTTTCCTAATGCAATGTGTAAAAAAAATATATAAAATTATTATTTTTTTATTACAGATAAGAAAGTGATGATATGGAGTTCTGCAAACAGGATGTGTCATGTATGCAGATAGGATATTTTCTTCCAATATATATCATTAATTGCAATATTTTATAATGACTTTTAATAACAAATATAAGTACAAAATATACTTGATTTTGAAACAGAACATTCAAGGAAATAAAGTCAATGACCTGTGTTAATTTTTATAAAGTGTTAATACCTGTTCTAATAAGTGGGCTTTTGTACTCATTTGTTCATTCAGATTTAAGTCATCTACAGAACTAAGGGCGTCTTCACTTCCCACCTGAAATTATTTAAATTTCATTAACAATCTTCTTATGATACTGGCAGAAAGTACATTTTATCTCTCATAAAACAGTTGTTCAGTTGTTCTGAGTTGTGACTCATTCTGAAACACAGGCTGTGTGCAAAATGCCTAAAACTGGAAATTAAATAGAGTATTTCAATTTCATTTTGTGGGCCGTAACAGGAGATGAATGTTTTTATAGTATATACCATTAAATAACTAACTTTTTTTTGACAACGGGACGGAAGTATGTACAACATTTTGTATTGAATATAAGTGTAGTTTTTGTTGGTAGCTCTTCTCACATCTGTGGTAAACTCTCCGAGCTTGTGGTAGCTTTGACAATGAAAAAGGATTGAATTCACTAAAGAATTTGATTTTCGGTTTAGTTCAATAACATACCAAGCTGCCACCTTCAGACATGAAATCCCCATTACAACTGGTACTTTGATTACTTAATGGAGCTTTATGAGTGAGCACAAGCCTGTCTTTTTGAGTGTCCTCCAACATAAACTGTAGTTCTTGATTCTTATTCTTTAATTTAGCAATTTCACACTTATATCTACTATCACTCTCGCTCATGTGTCTCTGAAAATCCTCTAGAGAGGACTGTAGCTGTGACACTTCAAACGACTTATCTGAAAGCTTTAAATTATACATTAGAAAATTATACTTCATATTATATAAACTTTTAAAATTATAAATTAAGCTTGTTAATTGATGGTGATTGTAAATTTCTAAAAATATATACATGAAATATTAACAACAAATCAACACATACATCATAACTTAAATAAAGCTCTAGTATATATTGAAATACCTGAGATGCATATTGAGCATTCTCAATAATCTTTTTCTGGAGTTCTTCCTGAAGAACCCCAGGATCCAATGGAGTCACACTGCATGTTGCTTGCTTGTCTTCTTTACTTTTGGACTTTTTTGTTGATTTTGTCTGTAGATAATAGTGTATTATATGTAATGATACCAATTTTTCTTTAATAATTCATAAAGTTGTTTTCTACTTATTTATAAAAGACAACCATTTGAATGTTATGTAAAATAATTATTTTTTATATTTATAATGTTAAGCATATAAAATAGCACTATTCATATACAAACCACTAACTACATTAGTACAGAATATCCTACATAATTTGCAGTAATAAAGATAAGGATAAAGTTTTATTTAACATTAATAGAAATAATAACTTAAAAATTATAGTCATTATCACGAATTTAAAAGTAAAATTTACCTGAAGAAAATCAAGTTCATCTTGAAGGACGGAAACGCGCCGCGTCAACTGCTGATTTCTAAATGTTAAGGAATCTATCTCCAATTCACATTTTCTAAGAGTTTTCTCTTTATCTTTTAACAATTCTCTTAGTTCATTTGACTTTGCTTGTTCATCAAGGACTCCTTTTTTCAGTACTTTTACATGGACCCTCAACTGTAAACGGAAACAATGAATTTATACCAATTGCTGACCGGACAGTTCGATTATATGAATACTGTAAACAGAACACCTTCGAATATTCAGCTGCTAATTTCTGATACTTAGCCTGTATATCACCAGAAGGCAATCCCTCCATGACTAGATTTCAAGAGTTTTTTACCATTGCGAGTTACAACGGCGATGTGTTTATTTGTTGGATAAAATACTATATTCAACACCCACTTTCCTGTAAAATTGACATTATAGTTTGACACTTCTTTGACGTTATCAAACTTAAAAATATAATTCGACTTCTACTAGAACTTTTAAGAAATAATTGTAAGTATTTTTCAAATAAGCGTCTTTTAATTTAATTTTTAAAAATAGTATGATAACTTTATTAACTAAATCACAGCAGTTTTTATTACAAAATGTATAATAGTAATCTGTTATTCTACTACTTTATTATCTGTTTCTGTCAAGATATTTATAATTTATCTTCTAGCAACATTTTTTCTGTTGATGTGTCGTGATTGTCCGATCTAAAATATCAATATTTTGGAATTTATGAGAGAAAAACAATAATTTCTAAGATATATTTCGTACTTATTTATATTTCAACGTTTTTGATAACTTTATGACTAAGACATGGACGACAGGTAAGGTTCTGACGAGTAATTTAACTATGTATCGCAACAGGTAAAAGTTATTCAGAACAAAGTAAATTGTATTGAAACTTTATGGATAATCCACAGGAACATGGATTCGAGCTGCTCAACATTTACGGAACTCTCAAGCGACCATTCCAAGACTATAATACACATAGACGTCGATTGTTTTTACGCTCAAGTAGAGATGGTGCGGAAACCAGAACTGCGAACTCTTCCGCTTGGAATCCAACAGAAAAATATCGTGGTGACCAGTAATTATGAAGCAAGAAAGTACGGTATACGAAAGTGCATGCTCATTTCCGATGCCTTAAAAGTGTGTCCAACTTTAAAACTTGTCAATGGTGAAGATTTACACGACTACAGAGCGGCCTCAAATAAAATATTTACAGTTCTACAGACTTGGAAGTGTCCAGTGGAAAAATTAGGAATGGATGAAAATTTTATTGATGTCACAAACATAGTACAAGAAAAAATAAAAAACGTAAACATAAAAAATAGTGTCACAGTTTCTGGTAATATATATAATGAGTCGAGTACAGAGTGTGCGTGTGGTTGTCACGAAAGACTGAAAGTAGCATCACAAATAGCTAATGAAATGAGGCATAAAATCTATGATGAATTAGGTTTTACTACTTGTGCCGGGATAGCGCATAATAAATTGTTGGCTAAGCTTATATGCCCTTTACATAAGCCTAATGATCAGACAACTATTTACCCAGAGCATGGGGCCAGTTTTATGTCCACCTTGCAAAGTGTTCGATCCATACCAAGTATTGGTTCAAAAACTACTGAATCACTAATTTCTCAAAAAGTCATCACAGTAAGTGACTTACAAGAAGTGTCTGTAGATGTTCTAAAAAAGCATTTTAGTGCCGATATGGCAGTGAGACTAAAAAATTTAAGTGTTGGTGAAGATAATACTCCTGTAAAACAAACGGGTAGACCTCAGAGCATAGGTTTAGAAGATAGCTTTAAGACTGTCAGTGTTAAAAGTGAAGTTGAGGAAAAATTTGGAGCATTGCTTCAAAGATTGTTGATTTTAGTAAGGGAGGATGGACGCATTCCAGTATCATTGAGAGTCACATTGAGGAAAAAAGATGTTAAAAGATTAAGTAGTCATAGAGAGTCCAGGCAGTGTCAAGTGTCTCCTTCAATTTTCACAATTAACAATGGCATATTGACTGTCACTGACTCAGGGAGGCAAAAACTGATGAGTATAATAATGAGATTATTTAACAAACTAATTGACTTATCAAAACCATTCCATTTAACCCTAGTGGGTTTGGCATTCACAAAGTTCCAGGAGCGTATGACGGGTAGAGGGTCTATTGTCAATTATTTAATGAATGATATATCTGTGCAGTCCGTCCTTAATATCACAAATGACTGTGACACATCAGCTTCTTCTATGGATTATTCTGCTGCATCTCCTAGTAGTAGTACCACCACTGATCTTTCAGATGGTGAAGTGGAACCATCACCCAAAAAGCCTAAAAAAGGAACATGGATAGCCAAAAGAAGATGCTTATCAAAAGAAGAAGTTGCATCTCCCAGTAAACTAAAAGTGGGTGAGCTAAGACTTAATTCAAGAGAGCTGGAAAAAGTTTCTGAGCTAAGATTAAATTCCAGAGACAGGTCACTCACCCCTAGAGAAAGTCCAGCAAAGGATAATATTTCAGATACTACAGAGAGCATGAAAGATGGAGCCGAGGGTAAAAATGATAACTGTCCCAGTTACGTTGACAAAGAGGTGTTTAATGCGCTTCCTGAGGGAATGCAACAGGAACTGAAAGCCATGTGGAAGAATCCCTCCAGCTCAGGGGTCACCAGGAGTAGCCCCCGAACATTGAACAAAGCAAAACCGAACACCCTTTTAAAATATTTTGTTCCACACAAATAGTATTAGTAAGATATTAACTTGTTAATTATTTAAGTGATAAGTGAATGGTTTCTATTTTTTCAAATCATACAATTTCATTCAGCTGATCAAATACATGTTTATGTTATATAAATATTAGTTTTATTATAATTTACTGAGGATTGGAAGTCAAAAGCCAGAGTACAGAACTGGGCATATCATTTAATATCTATATTTTTTACAGTATCTGATACCATGGAAGTTAATTTACTTAGTTTGTGCACATTATTTACATGAAGAGTCTGTGCGAGTTTGCTGTAAGAAGTGACATCCACATTCAGTTGTAATCTAATTTTGTCCCCATCAGTGATTCCAGTGCTTTCATTGTTCTGTTGGAATGACATATCTCTAATTTGTTTCAGTCTTCTCAGAGACTCTTCAGTTTTATAAACAGATACCAATACATCTTCCACATACTTATAATATCTAAAACATAGAAATATAATCACTATTTAATTATACCATTTCATTAATTTCTCAAGCAAAATAAATACTTACGAATCAGTCATAACATTGAACAAAGCATTATACAGTTCAGATAAAAATTCTTTGTCCAATCTCTTAGAAGTGTCTTCATTGAAATCTTGAATACTTTTTGTAATAACATCAATATAAAAGCAAGGTTTGGTAGGTATGCTGCGATTCGTTTTTCTATACAATCTTGGTATGTCGCTAACTTGTTTCAACTGTACATTGAAATGGTCATATAATTCAGTTACAATGCATTCACGAATTTTAGTTTTTAATGATAATAAAAGATCCTCTGATGGCCTTAAGCTTTGCTTCAGTAATTCTTTCCTCTTCTGACCGTGTATTTTGTTTGTAACAAATAGCAAAAACTCTGGTAATCTTTGAAGCAGCTTCTTACTGTCAACATACAGACTGACACTATGCTCTATAAGGGTCTTATTAACACTTGTTGATTCTACCTTTGGTCTGGAGGGCTGAAAAAAAAAAATCTTAATTGATAATAATACAAATTAATCAGTTTCCTACTTTGAAAAGCTTACCAAAGAGCAAATACTTGTAATCCATGTGGCATATCTAGATATTAACTGAAGTGATAGTTTCCAAAATTTGTGAGACAATGCCTCAATATAAATGCCATCTGACCAACAATCCTGAAGAGCTCTCCAACACTTATAAGTTTCTAATAGAATGAATCCATCATTGTCTTGGGTGTTAGGGCTTGATTTCAATAGTGCTTCAAAACCACCTAAATACAATCAAAAATACAAGTTCTTTAAATTTTTATGCAAAATATTTATATGTTCAACTGTTATATAACATTCAACAATACTTTATATACCTGCAATTTCCTGAAATCGAATTTGAAAATACACTGGCAAGTTCCACCTCCGAAGAAAGCTCTTATATTCTGGGGTCTCACGTAATAACTTAATAGTTTCCTTAGTAGAGCAGTAATTCTCTAATTTCGTAATAAAGTGCATGCTCTCAGTGTATCTTCTATAAAACAACTGAGGATTACCAGGTGCGAAAATGGAAGCTAGATTGACTTCTAGGCGGTTTTCAACTTCACACCAAAAACAATTAACTAGAAACCTATATTTCCTAGTAAGAACCATTAATTTGGAATGTTGTGTAACTACTAGCAGCAACTTAAGTTTTGTATCTAATAAGGACAGGATTCTATCATATACCCCCTGAAGTCCATCTTTGCATCTTTGCAATGCAGGTTCATTTATGATGTCTTGTAACAAGGGAGCAACTGCTCGCTTTCTTATCAGGATTTCTGTTTCATTCACTCTATCTAGTACAGATAATGTTAAAAGTGTTTTAAGAAGGGACTCTTCACTGTTGTCATTCCAAAATTGAAATAGCAATTCATTTAAATTTTGTTTTATCTTTTCTCCAATTTCATTATATTGCTTTTTTTGCTCTGGTTTGAGCAGAATTTCACATTTTGATATTGAATACTTCAGTTGGTTGTATTGCATTGCAGCTCGATCTGCTATAACAATTTGCTCACACTTTCTTTTATCTCTGATATCATCTAGGATTATCTCTAAGACATGACAACAGTTTACAGTCTGGCTGTAATATTTCAATAGCTGTTTCTTTTTCAAAAGAGCATGTCTCTGGTTAAGCCATAATGATAGTTCTTTCATAGCATCTTCTAGGCATTGCTTGACACTCTAAAAATAAAAATGGACAAATTGAGGATGGGTTTAATATATGTATTTTAGTAAACATCTTAAGACAACATACCAATACTTCTTCATTTAATTGGCACAATGGAACTTGAATTTTCACTATAGCTTTGTCAAACCCAATAAGTGTAGCACACAGGTTCACAAAATTCGCATAGTCCTTGTTTATAAGTTCTATCATAGCTAGCCTTAGAACTTTCAAATAGACGCCCAGGTCATCTCGCATAGTTTCCAATGAGGATACATCTTGATGGTCTGCGAGGAAATTGTCTACCGAAAAAGTTGTCTGCAATAAAGAAAATTTTACTACAAACGCTCACGAAGGGATAAATTAACATGATTTATAAATTTATGCAGTTATACCTTGACAAAATCATTCCGATCAAAACATAAGCCCCGAGGAGCTGGGGGTAAAGTAAACTCCTTTGTATCGTTTTCCATGTTGATTAATTTTATATTTGTTTTAAGGCACCATTATTAACAAGAACGATTAATAAAATATTTATCTAATAAAATCGCCTCTGTACATCGAAATCATTTTGACATTTAACTAAGATCTGACGTCAGCTTGACAAATTACAAATTACACGTCAGTCATCGTTGGAATACTCGGACACGAGCTTGCATTTAATATCATATATCAAAGAAAGCAATTTATACATTTAATAATATAAAAGGATACATAAAATTCACCAATCATTCTCGAAAGTGCCTCTAAATATATTCTTTTGACAAAGTTATTTCTCTCCTTAACGTGTTCTGTAGAGTAGCCGTTTAATAGGTAAGTTGAATAATCGAAGTAATTATTACTTCGATTATTGTTGGATCAGATAGAAGAGGGAAGCTTGTCTCTTAACGCGGGAAAGCAGTAAGCATTTGCCAAACAAAATGTCTTAAAACTTGCAACTTATTTGTTTAAAAGATTAGTGAAACGATAGTGAAGGGATAGCGTACCGATTCAGTGTCACAGAACCAGGTTCACGTGGCGTGAATATTAACATACCGGATACAAATATTGCCCTTAACGTCTTTTTTTCTTACTGCAATTATACTTGTATATATAATAACAATCATAGTTATGTCAGAGAACACAGAATACTGAAATATTTTGAGAGGGAACGAAACGAAACGAAAAATAGATAACGTTGTTTCTATAGAAATTAGTTTTCATTTTCGTAGTTAGCTGTTTTTCGTGAAAAAAACATGATCTTTGAACCGTAAAAAAGAAATTATATTAAAATAAAAGAGGTTATCACTTTTTACTTAAGTACAATTGTTTAAGTGGACATTGTAGCAATTTTTACGCTCATGAATACCTAAGGAATTTCTGAAGTTTAGGTTAGGTACGATTTAGCGACAAATACTATTTTTAATAAACAGGCAAGGCAGCAGGCTGCTCGTAAGCAGTTTTATTATTACATCATGAACACATCCAGAGGAGACAACCGGACATTTTATTGAGAACACAAGTGTCCACTAGAATGATGTACACCGAAGGATTTTACAAACAATAAGACATCATGTTTTAAGCAAAATCCGGTAGGACTAATACTAAATAACTAATATATTAGGATTTAAACTTCAAAGATAAGTCATAAAGGCAGATGATAAAAAAAAATATTAAAACATAGTTAAAGTGAGAATTTGTAAGAATGCTAAAGTTGTATTTTTTGTTAATATAAATAGATTTCAAATTAATATTTTTTCCTAGTGTTCACAACTAAATCTAAAATAGTTTCAAACATCCACGATGCCAGTGTCGCGATAGTTTGAAAAGAATTTCAACAGTAAAAAATAATTAAAAATATACTTTAATATAGCACTATATCGACACTGTTTTATTACTTCATCCTTATAATGTTTACAACGACAGTTTTCTTTGATTCCAAGTTATGAACATTTATTGAAGTGTTAGTACGAGATATGCTGAAGTATTTCGGACTACTCCAACTGCAATTTTATTCTATCCTCCTCTTACTGAAGGCAAATTGAGAGTCTACTCTACAGCAGAAGAATGACTTGACACAGATAATTTTATATGATAAATAATAGTCTCATCAATATGAGAAGAAATATTTTGCACGACTTTATTCAAGGTTCCTTCTTAGCTAAGAAATACGCTCGGCTTATTATATTTTTATGGATATGAAATATTTGAATGAAATATTTTCTCGGAAGTCAAATTGATCCTTGACGTGGACTATGTTCAATCCATTGATCTCGGGATTCAGTCTGAGGAATATGATTCAATGATTTGAGATTTTCGAGGTTTTCAGAAGGTTATATTTGATAGTAGGTATATGTACTTAAACACCTACCGTACTTATTGAGGTATGTATTGTCTGAAAAAGTCCATCAGAGTTGTGATAAACTTAAACCAATAAAATTGGTAAGCCCATTTAGTAAACCAATCACGAATACAGGGAGCTTCTTACCACAAGGACGACTTCCTAAAGGAAATATAAATCAATAAACATTATTGGTGAGTTTTGAGAAGGTGTTAAAATGACACAGGGTGTTGTTTCATTGTTACACTCTCTATCTCTCTTTCTCCTAAACTTGAGTCAATCTGCCCAGGCTTAGGACAGATATATTAATTCATTGCACGATGAATATATAAATAGCAATTTTTATAAAGTATATTTTAAGTGTAGTAATTTTATTTATTTTTTTATTTATTTGAAACATATTTTATTGTATACATTGTAAATGAAACAAAAAGTACAGAAAAATCAGTAGAGCAATAGGCGACCTTATCACTATTATTTTTAATTTTTATTTTTTTATTTTATTATTATTAATTGTGTGATCTTGAACAGTAAGCTCCACAAGTATCATGCGCTTTAACTGACTAGGGTACAGGAATATGTCCGGTCTGGATGACGAGACTACAATATCCTCAGGGATTTTACACTGTTTCTCATACGTACTCATCCATCATTAGAGTCCAATCGCGAGCCGCTTTCAAGATAGAGTAATTTAAACACAAATACACATACTATATACATATATATACATATAATACACATACTATATACATATATATACATATAATACACATACTATATACATATATATACATAATTGTGATTAATGTATTTTATAGCGACTGACAGTGTTTTTGAAAAAGGATTTTCAAAACCGCCTGTGCCGAAGGGCGACGTATTTCAACTGGAAGTGCATTCCACAGCATTACTGCTTTTAATGTGAATTGAATGAAAAGGAGCGTGTAAGAAGAAAAGTTCAGTAAGAAGGCAATTGAAATTGCAAGTTTCTTATCTAAAGATGTAGCTTTAAGTGTTGTGTCTCAGGCTATGCTATTTAGATTCTTCAAGAATCTGGAATTATCAAATTCTTTAAAGCTACGCCATTACTATTGTTGGCTTGGTTTTTGGTAGGCGCACTTTATATGACAAATAAATCAAGTTATGATATGAAAAGGCTTCTGCCGATAGCTGACCATGTATATTATTATATTCCGGCGCAGAGACCATCATGAGATCAAGTTGCGAGATTCTACAATCAGGAAAGTAATATGTCGGTTTTGTTTTGAGCAAAGGTAGACTAGATTTCAGGGAGGTCTTTGACCCATGGATAGCATGAAGGTCTGTGTCATCAAAAGAGGCTAGGAGGCTTGAGAAATGTACAGGAATGTTGACTACGTTAATATCCTTTAGATAAGATGCGAACGTGATTGAAGATGTTATTTTAAAAGTTTAGTAGTATTCTGAAAACTGTCATCAGACGAACAAGGCGGAGAATAAAAGAGATCGTAGTCGAAGTAATCTCTAATAACACTTTTTGAAATTAATACAGTCTATTGAAATATTTTTCCTAATTATTTAGTTATTTTATAAATTACACAATTTATAAAATAACTAAATAATCTTATAACTATATCTATAATTAAATGTTATAACTAATATTCAAATAACTATAATATACTGAGTGATAAAAATATACATATGTACTTTTATTGTGATTATGTAATCAGGTCTATTAAATTACTAAAGAAGTAGAATTCGAAATACAATAAACTGATGCTGAAATTATTATAAAGTGGTATGTGGACGGAAAGTAAATTGCTTTATACTTAATATAATTTAACACAAACAACCAATCGTTAATACATTCATAACAGAAAATGACGTCCTAATAATTCGTAAACGGCACCAATTAGGGTGTCATTTACTAACCTATATAGCGATGATGTAAGAAGGTATAAAAGAGAGGTTTCACGTACATTGTCGCCACATTTAACATTGTAAGTAAAGAAGCGTAATACGACCGGTTATGGCAATAATTAAATCTGAAGATCTCTACTTGAGTAGAGCAAAATTTGTTATGACATTTTTAGGTGTTTGGGTCCCGACCCCATTAGAAACAGGGGTCCATATATGTTATAGAGTCTTTATGATGTCATTGCAGTATTTATTTCTATTATTCCAAATGATTTATATACTGCAAGTGTGGGGTGATTTAGAGGCCGTCTCACAGGCTTCCTACCTTCTTTTCACGCAGGCCTGCTTGTGTTTTAAAGTTACAGTGTTGCAGCTGAATATGGATTCCCTGAAAGAACTACTGAAACATATGAATGACAAAATATTTTTGCCTAAGCCGGGTAAACAAGAGAGGTTTGTACAAAGTCAATTTAGGTATAGGTACTCTCATTTCGTAACTTAGGTACCTAAATGGTCTCAGAAACATTAGAACCATGCGCATTAAATATATATGTACTTCAGCTTTATCAGCCTAAATAGCTATATTAACCGAAAAAAGGGTTGATACTTAGATATCTAAGTGTTTAATCTAAGTATCATGAGATAATAGTATTATTTCTTAGAATCTTGAGATATCATGCAAGAAGAATAAATCGCCTGCTTCTAGCATTCATGATAAGTTCTCAAACAACCTGCGGTTTGTGGGCACTGAAGCCTTTGTTTGACGATCCTGAAAGCCGCAAGTTTCCATTTGACATGTGGTAAGAATCCTTACAATTATTTGTACATTATAGTCATATAATTGTAAAGACATTTTCTTCTTCATGTTGTGTGTAGGATGCCGGTAGAACCAGAACACTCGCCGCACTATGAAATAGGTTATGCTTTTCAACTGCTGACAATATCCATTAGCGCGTACATGTACTTCGGAGTTGACAGTGTCGCTCTTTCCATGGTCATTTTTGCTTGTGCCCAGATTGATATCATAAAGGATAAAATATTGAGCGTAAGACAGCATAGTTTCTTTAATATTAAACCCTGCACTTTGACCTTACGGTATTTTGTAATTGATTCTAAATTGTAATGGTAATGATATTCAGTTATATTGACATTTGTTTTAGATAAGGCCCATACGCTCCGGGCCTAATAATAATGGCAAAAGCAAAATGACATTACAATCCAACAATAAAAAACTAATTGAATGTATAAGACAACATCAGGCCGTCATTTCGTAAGGAGAATGTATAATTAATCATAATAATTATCATTTTAACATAAATCTATTTTCAGTTTCGTGTATTTTAGATTTACCGAGCTTGTTGAGAACACGTACCATTCTTATTTATTTTTTCAACTTGTTGGAAGTGTTGGACTAATATGTATGTCAGCACTCCGCATTTTAGTGGTACTTCAACGCAATTTGGATACAAATAAATTATATGTATTTCCAAACGAATGTTATTTCAACTATTGCTCTATAAAGCGGATATTAATTTAATATTATTATCGATAATAAATAACTATTATTAAATAGTTCTTTTTTTTCAGATCGATTTAAATTTTTAAATGGTTAAAATTTTACGATGGCTTTTTCCAGGTGGACTGGAAAAGTTTACAATTTTTTTCAATTCTGACCTATTTATCGGTTATGATAAGCCAGCTGTTCGTGTGCTGCTGGTGCGGTCATGAACTGACAGCTACGGTAAGTTCTTCTCTTTAAAAAGATAAATTATTAGATCAATGATATCTATCTTTTAAAAAGCAGGGTATATTATATACATTTAGTAACCAGCTCGAAGGACCAGAAAGTTTAGTAGTCATTTTTCAGAGTGAAGATCTACACACAGTGTTCTACACAAGTGCATGGTACGAGCAGGATGTCAAGTTCAAACGGTGCTTGTGCTTTGCGATGAAGCGCATGAGTCGCCCAATGGTGCTACGTGCGGGTCACTACATTGCTCTGTCTAGGCAGACCTTCGTTGCTGTAAGCAAATTAACAACGTCTAATAAGAAAGTATAGATTGATATTTATTTTTTCTCCTATTGAGAAGTCATTCCCGGTGGTAGCCACCCATCGACAAAATTCATGCCGCAAAACGGCTTAGTCGTGTTCCGGCACGTTGTACGATGAAGCCGTACATAGAAATTAGGTCTAAACAGTTGCGTAACGTTGGCGAGCCGGTTAGACGGTGAGTTGGTGTTTGTTGTATCGGGCGTCTAGTCATGGCGGGTAGCGGGATCCAAAGAAACGGCTTTCCGCTGGCCGACCGCAGATAGTTGGGGGTCCAAGTAGTGGAACAGCCATTCACGAAAGGCTGCCCGTCAACTGTGAAAAATCCCAGAGTGGCTCCATCGTGCTGGTTAGCGACCAGATGAGAAGGCCTGATGGCGATTCCTGGGGGGGTTCGGGCGTCTCTGCAGTCTCCAGACCAGCCTCCCAATGACATGACAACACCAACTTTCGACGCCGGGCTCCATTCGTAGCGCCTCCTTCAGCTGCCATTTCTCATCCTATTCACTCCACAATTTATTTTTTATGAAAAAAGGTAAAAAAGGGCAAAATGTTTATACAGCGGTTGCACTCCTCCTCATTCAATGTGCACCTCACTAATATCAGAGGCTTGCATTCTAACATCTTACTTGTCCACCATCATCTGGAGACAAAGCAGTTGCATTTGCTCTTTTTGACGGAGACGTAGATTCAATGTCCTTTGACTGCTGCACACCTCGATTTTCCTAACTACACGTTGGAGCATAATTTCCGCCCACGTGCCGGGGTTTGTGTGTATGTTCGGAATGACCTCTGTTTTTTGCGGCTCCGCCAGCTTGAAGACCCGCTTTTTCAGTGCTATGGGTTTTAGTAGATACAGGAAACGAAAAAAATCTGTATTTCTGTGTTTACCGTTCGCACAGCGGTGTCCAGGAGACAACCGCTTATTTCAATATCTCAGTGAGGCCGCTGATACGACTTTGCATCAGTAAGTACCCTTTAGCGCAGCTCGTCTTTCTGGTGGACTTTAATGCTTGTCATCAAAACTAGCTATTCCCATACCAGAAGACCGACCATGCTGGAAGAGAAGTACGAAACTTTGCGTTGTCATTGGACTTCTTTCAGTTGGTAAGTCAAGCGACAAAAGCACCAAAAGCACCTCTACAAGCCAGATGGAACACTGTCACACTCAGAAAAAGAAATAGCTAATTTATTAGCTTCTCTTTTTGATAAAAAATCGCATCTTGATACTGGCGACACTTCCCCAGCACATCTTCCTCACTGCGAGATTTCGATGCCTGAAATCCGCATCATAAACAAAGAGGTATGGAGAGCATTGTGTCATCTAGATGTGAATAAAGTCAGTGGTCCTGATGGTATACTAGCTATTCTGTGTAGCTTGTCTTGACAAGTGCAACTGAGTTGTCTCCTATATTGACACGTCTGTATCGCCTCTCTGCCTCTCTTTCAAGACTGGAATAGTGCCGAAATCTTGGAAGCTTGCTAACGTGCAGCCAGTGCCCAAAAAAGGTAGCCGTGCCGATCCTGCAAATTATAGACCGATTTCAATCACCTCCATACTCTGCAAAATTATGGAGCGTGTATTGAACTCGCACCTTTTAGCACACCTAGAAGGTAACGATCTCCTCAGTGACCGACAGTACGGGTTTCGCCGAAATAGGTCCACTGGGGACCTTCTAGTGTATGCTACACATGTTTTAGGCGAAGCCATAGAGAGGAATGGAGAAGCGGTCGCCGTTCCTCTAGACGTCTCAAAGGCATTTGATAGGGTCTGGCATGCGAGCCTTTTAAGCAAACTTTCAGCGTACGGTATATCTCCTGGTTTGATCGGCTGGGTAACGGACTTTCTAAATCTAAGAACTATCCGAGTGGTTGTTCACGGGTGCTCATCGGAGCCCTTAATAATAAATAGCGGAGTTCTTCAGGGGTTCGTTCTTTCTGCAACTCTCTTCCTGCTGCATATTAACGATCTGCTAAAGCCCGGTATCTATGGGTATACAGACGACAGCACAATTGTGGAAAGATACCTGCCGAGTACTCGGGTAAATTGAAATCAAGTACAGGCTGAAAGAGAAGCCATGATGCAGCGTTTGAATGACAAGATAGAGGCAGTCTGCGTATGGGGCAATGCCAACCTTGTTAAATTCAACGCCACCAAAACGCTGACGTATTTATTCACCGCCAAGAGGAGCCCTGTCACATTGGCTCCTACTTTCCAGAATATATCTTTGGAATACAGTGACCGACTTCAGTTGCTAGAGATAGAGATTTCCTCGAACCTCAACTTTGGTCGGTTCATTGAGTCTAGAGCCGGAGCAGCCGCCGGCGAACTTGTCGTACTTGCGAGGATCCGACAGTCCTTCACACCGAGACAATTGCTAGTAATATATAAAGCACAGATTCGGTCTTGTATGGAGTACTGCGACCATATAGTGGCTGGTGCCGCAAAATGTCAACTTGCAGCTCTGGACTCAATTGAGAGGCGAGCTAAGAGGCTAATTGGCGACCTGGTTGACGCTCAACCCCACAGTCTCGAACACAGACGTAGAGTCGCGAGCCTCTCAGTATTCTATAGGATACATTTTGGTGAGTGTGCGCTGGAATTGCGTGATCTGATTCCCCCATCCCCCTTCCATCACCGGACGTTCCGACGCACGATAAGCATCCATCCTCTCGTTGTGGTCATTCCATCTGTCCGTACGAAACGTTTTGCCTCGTCTTTTTTAATTCATACAGCGAAGGACTGGAATAGCTTGCCTGCGTCGGTATTTCCGTCCGAGTACAATGTGGGTATCTTCAAGCGAAGAGTGAATAAGCTGCTCCTAAGTTGAAGCGCCTTACCACCTATGACTACATTTCACTTACCATCAGGTGGAATATAGTTAAACAACAATATAGTTAAATGGAAAAAAAACACTATTCACAAAGATATCAGTGTTTATATCAAATACAAAAAATATTTATAGTATATTTGGTTTGTTTTCAGATCCTCCGCATGTCCTACTCTTATTTCGCTGTTTTGAACCAGACAAAGTAGTTACTGATGCTTTTATGAAAACTTTATTATTAACAAATTACTATTATAAAAACAAAAGAAACTTATTCGAAGTAACTTACTTACTACTTCCTGCTACATAATTGTATTCAGTATAATTATAGATTCTCTACACACATGTTCTTTGTTAATTTCTACCTTTAGTTGAGTTTGTAAACAAAACCCATTAGTTTTCAATTTTGCAACGCGATCATTACCAGAGTAATCGTAGCGACAGTGTGTTTAGCTTTGAAATGTTCATAACTGGCTCGTAGAGCCGAAAATAAAATTTCAATACAAATTTTTAAATGGTGCAATAATAAACAATATAAAAGATATATTAGATATGATGTACTTGTTATTTTTCCTTCCAATTACTGAAGCGTTGTCACCCTTGAGAAATTAGTTGAATAAAGGAATTATTCTGGCTCTTGCTTAATTATTAAATTTATATTATATTTATACTTCTAACATATTTTTGCCGCTACCATGATGTATACAAATTATTTTATCAAATTATAATCTAAAAACTATTCACTCAAACTACAATATGAACACTATGTATAAGACTAAACTTACAATACATACGTACAACTACACAAACATATATAAATATTGATATACCCATATAAAGCCAAAAGGAACACATCTCAGGATATTTCTAACATAAATCATCCAAAATGGCAAATAGCATCGATATATTTCTCAACAGGCCCAGAAAAATTCTTATTTTTTTAGGTATCTGGCTGTCACCAGAAAATTTTATAATATTACGTTTTATATACAAAGCTCTGATAATGCTAACTCAATTTTCATTTCTATTATTTGAAATAATGTATGTGGTGTTTATATGGGGTGATATTGACGAAGTATCAGAGGCTTCGTATTTAATCTTCACACAGGCTTCTCTCTGCTATAAAGTGACAGTATTCATCGTGAACAAGAAACACCTAATTGTCTTGCTCGAATACATGAAGACTAAAACATTCGAACCACAAACATTCTTACATGACAGGTAAGTTTTTTGTAAAAGACATTTTTGAACATAATTTCCGAAAACGTAAAAGGATCCAGCACTATTCAAGTGGGTATAGCATAATTTCTCCACATTTACAGTTATCATATTATATTTTAGAATTTTGCATAAAAATGCTGGAATAGTGAACAACTTATGTGCAATATTTCTGATAAGTGCTATTACGACCTGCTCTTTGTGGGCCATCATGCCGTTATTCGACGCGGCGGAAACGAGATTCTTTCCTTTTAAAATTTGGTGAGATATTTGAATCTTGAAATATTATTCTCATCCCTCTGTATGACTAAAGACATTATTACACTAGCTGTTGTGATTGACGTTATAAGCCATATATCATTACTTAAAATTTAAACAAAGCCATGCATTGTTTAATTAAAGTCATATTGTTATAAGAGAATTTCCCGGAGTGAAAAGCTTCCTATAAGTTTATTATATTTTAAGAATCATCTTAACAATCTGTTCTGTAGTTTTGATGTATTATAATTATAGTATAAATCAGATTTTGTAATTTCGCATAAAAAAAAACAGTTAACCGGAATAAAAAGTACCCAACTTATTACGTTACAAAAGCGTTATTAATATCAGTAGATTACTTTTTACGAGATCTATAATCAAACAAAAAGATAAAACTATAAAAACTTATATTTTGAGTAGCTCAATGACATGTTCCTGTTACTGTTTTATTTCATGTACTTTAGTTTATTTAATAATAACGTTAAAACCCACTGCAATGTTTATTTTGACAACACATCCAACCGAGTCACCTCTAATGGGACGGTGTTTTATATTCAATAATATAAATGGAAAAACACATGTATATTCCTAATTAATTTTTGTCCAGGATGCCGGTAGACCCTCAAGAGACTCCCCAATACCATTTCGGCTATATCTACCAAATTGCAAGTATCTACATAAGTGCGCTGTTGTTTTGCTCTGTGGACAGCACCACGCTGGCCATGATTATGTTTGGATGCGCCCAGTTAGAAATTATTATCGATAAGATGGGACAGGTTTGTATAACATGTGTACCAAATAAATGAAATGAACAGAAATGAGGCAAATCATGTAAAATACTGAGCATAGAACATTGACATAACATCAAAACAAAACCAAAAGAACAATATCCTTAGGTAAATTTATTTTCCACCGTCATATTTCAGATACAGCACGTACCATTGTCCTCGAAAGCTAATATTGAGGAAAACAAAAACAAAATCAATGATAACAATAACATATTTGACAACTGTATTCGTCAACATCAAGCTGTTACAAGGTGAACTATTGGGTCAATTTGTAAATTAATTATATTTCCTATATAATAATTATATTAACCTTTCAGATTTATAGAATTATTAGAGAATACATACCATGCAAACATATTTTTCCAGTTGAGTGCAACCGTGGCCATTATTTGCATTATTGGACTGCGAATTTCTATTGTAAGATGTGTTTAAGACATATTTTATGAATTTTTATGAAGTTTTTTATTTAAATTTATTATGGAAATTTATTTATTGGACATCTACAAAGAACATCTATAATATTAATACTGAGACTTGCGGTCTCGTAATCAAAACCGTAAAGCGAATCTATTTTTTTGTTTTTATAACTAAAATGCATGGTAAATATCCATTTATTTATTACATGTAATGGTGAAGTTTATTACTATAAGATTTTCACAAAAGGTGGAAGCCAGGAGCGTGCAGTTTTACTCAATGCTCAACTACATGGTCACGATGCTGTCCCAGCTGCTCCTGTACTGCTGGTGCGGCAGTCAGATCACGAACAAAGTATTATCAAGTTGTCCTTATTTAAAATTAGCTTTGAATCGTAGAGAGCCATGTCATCGAATCTGCGAAGGTAAAACACAGCGAATGCGAACCTTTTAAGACGGCGATCCAATTTATTAAGATTACTTTCAGAGACATTAAAGCAGCAAAACATCAGCATCTTTTTGTTTAATTAGAGTCTGGTACTGTAGAGGGATGTCCAGAAACTATCAACGTTTCGTACTAGGGGTACAGGTTGAGGTTCGGCTGGTGATTCAGGACAAGTACAGGCTCAGGATTTGATCTCTTGCTAGTTTTTAATATATATTTTATATGCTGACATTTTATATACTGACTGATAAAAACTTAATTTAAGAATGTAGGTATGTTTGTTTTGTAACAACATGAAAAGTGCAAAACCTCCTGGACGCTTGTATTCATAACAACATAAATATATTAAATTAATAATGTTGTCTAGACAAATCCAATCAACAAAAAGCAGTGTCCGTTGATAGCGAACAAAGCTTTTGTATTTGTAGACGGCATGGAGTTTATTTTAAGAATTCGATGATGCCTAATTTAAAAGGTTTCTCTGAAATACATTTTTATTTGTTTTTATTCATAAACTGGTTGGTTTATTTATGTATTTTTTCTATATTGAAAGTGAAAGTTCTTAAGTTTATTAGAATTTCCAAAAAGTAATATATTACCTGTTGATAGTAGGTATAAAAAAAATATATCACCGTTATTTTAAAACAAATTGGAAAGTTGATTTTCACTTCTGGTTATCAAAGCAGACATTAAAAAATTACACTACATGCGACTATTGATTAATATTGTTGGTTAAACCTGCTGATAGCGTTGCTGTTTTAATATCTTTTTCTAATATATGCCGATTCTCTTAAAAACGTATCGTTTTATTAGACCTACTGCTTTGCCACATCGTCGTTGGTGGGGCTGGGAGAGAGGGTTGAGTCTAAGGAAGACGGTTTAGGACGTTGTTAGTTTATTTATTTAAATCTTTTCCACTTTGAATCATTATCAGTAATCACTTGTATACGTCAAATAGAGGTGTCAGGAGGGCCTAGTTGGATACCATACTTATCGAAATAAGCTCTTCAATAACACCCCTGAACTTAACTTTACGAGGGTTACAAACGCGTTCCCTAGTCTGAGAAGAACCACACAATAAACTCAGCCGGGTGATTCTTTATTGTGATCACTGTTTCACAAATGTCAATATAAGTAAAATGAACAACTAGCAACTATCGCAATAAATTTGCTGGGAAGACCTAATAATTTAGTAAATTAAATAAGTAATAACAATACAAAAACCGTTGCTGTTATTATGAAGACATCCTTTATGTTTATTTTTAATAGTTTATCTACTATTTAATGAAATTGTCGATACTTGTGTCTATATGATAATTATTTTAGAGTGAAGAATTACGAGAGTGTCTGTATCAATGTGCCTGGTACGAGCAACATTCAAAGTTCAAACGGTCTCTTGTCATCGCTATGGAGCGAATGAAGAGACCGATTATCTTCAAAGCCGGTCATTATATTCCTCTTTCTCGGGCCACTTTTATAGCTGTAAGTTTTTAATTTAAATAATATTGTGCAATCCTAAATTACGTTAATAAAGTTTTAATATCTATCTTTGCAGGTCTTAAGGTCTTCATATTCATACTTTGCGGTACTAAATCAGGCTAATAATAAATAACCACTCTATATATGTACTGTTATGTAGTCTTATTGTCTATGAAGGGCAGTTTAAATAAAACATCGTATATATACACAAATCAATTGTTTAATTCATAGTTAAACCGTGTATCACATATGCGTTGTGTACATTCACGACATCTTAGGCGAAGTGTGCTTAGTTTATTAAAATTATGATAAAAATACACATTTTTTACTTGAAATCACACAAACCTGTAGTCGAGGATAAATTCGTGCGCTTAAATTAAATTAAAGGCGAGCGTGTACAACCATGTGAACATATTTTAATTATTAAATATGTACAAATAAATTATTTTTATTTTGCTGTCTTGATCAATCTGCAGAAATGAAGCTTGAATTTTAATATTTGTTATCTTCGATTTGTTATATACTTAATAATGCAGTTAGATGTTAGAGGACGCTAAATATATAACAATCACAGCCTGATACTTGTGACTTTTAATAATAGCTTGTTTAGTTTAGAGCGATATCAAAAAGTTATATAATAGCTTATTTTCACCAAAATGTAAAAAACGCAAGAATTCACACATTTAACAAAACTGTATATGTAACAATCAGTCGTGATAAGCTCAGATGAAACGACGGCCGCCAAATACAAACAAAGCAATCGATTCTTTTGAACGGCCATTTTGTTTTACATCCAAATACAAAAGGCAAGAAAGTCAAAAATGTATCACAGCTATTAGCAGATGCAGTTTAATGTTTTTAGTTTTATTTATTTATCAAGAAATTAATATAAAAAGCCTCATTTATTTCAATAATTAATAAATTTATTTTGTTCATTATTGATACATTAATCGTTATAATTATTTTATTTTAGTTACAGAAAATGATAAGCTTATTAAAATTGTCTATGATAAATATTATACATTTAAAATTATCATTAAATGTTCAAACCGCGGAAAATTACAAAATACATTGAGACATTTATTTATTTAAAATTAATATGTAAAAAATATTAATGAAAGGGCATTCGATTTAAATAGAGTAAAGACAAAGCACAACCGAATGTTTTAAAAACGACAAAATTCACAACTCGCTGTTGTTCAAATATCATATACAGTTTATTCATTCACATTATTAAATTAATCCTTTAAATGTATTTAATTTGTTTAATTAATTTAATACATATTTAAACTTGAAACAATAGACATAGAATGCTAATTGTGTAACATAGAGACACCACAGCTCAGTTGAGAGAGCGACGGTAAAATACATCGTGGGTAGAAAGTTCCTTCTCCTTGGTAAATGATCATTCTTCATGTAACATTTCAGCGCACTACGTTTACTATTACTTTATAGTTCAGTTTGTTTGTAAAGTAGATAAAAAAAGCGAATATCGTTATAAAGACTAAAACACATTTATTCGTTTTGAAATAAGAACATTTAGTAATATAAACATTCCTATCGAAGTTTGTAACATCAGCAAAATATACATAAAACCTACAGCCAACATGACATTACTAGGACTATTTTATTTTTACTTATCTACATACGACATTTAAAACAATCTAAGTAAAATTCAATGTCCTAAGAACTCCTAACTCCTATTTAAAGATCGTTCGTACAAAGATCTGCTCGCGGAGCGTCGACAGCTCTTCACAGTATGTATTACCTATATACCTACTAGTTGTAGTTGACAAATAGACACTATGGACACACAGACAGAAAGTGTTCTCAACAATCGATCACAAGAACACTCTTAAATAAAACTGTTTTTGTGGACCGGTCCTGTGTTTTAAAATTCTTTCATAGTTTTCGTTAATCTTGTCAGTCCTTATAGCTAAGTCCATACAAAAAGTTTTATTTAAATTGTCAAAATATTTTATATTTATGCTTTCAGATATTGACACTGAACTTGAAAGCTTCATCTTACAGGAAAGGTAATTGACGAAAAAACTGTCGATGCTACACTGCAGAAACACTAAAATATGAGACGGTAGATGTATTTACTGTGAAAATATATCAGCACTACACGAAATTCTACTAGCTACTATCGGTAAATGAATACAGATAAATTTAAATCTCCAGAAGACTACTACTGGCTACGTGAGTACGTAAGACTAAATAGTACTACGACTAACCCATACAAGGTAAAACTAACGTTTTAATGAACTCTAATGCACTTGTTACGTTATATTGACGACTGAATCAGTTTATATACATTTTACATAATAATAGTACAAAATACACTTATTGTTATAATTAATGCTTATTTATGACAACACATTTGAAAGGCCACATTTTGCGGGTAGTTACTATTTAGTCCTACGCTATAATGGGCCACGAAAATGGCATGCAATAAAAACATGTTAACCAAATCTACATATTCGATTTTTGAAGTTAATTGCCATTTATTCCGCCACTATCATGGCCCGCACGGAAACCATAGAGTAATTACAAAAGACGCCATCGACGCTATGGTTCCATGCAGTATTAATTGCAAGCTATATATATATATATATATGGTCCTGTAATCGATATTCAACCAACTATAAGAATATCGAAGATATAGAACTTTATAATAAATTATCAAAATATATTTTCACGCTCATGTCGCATTCATAATTTTGAGCAAATCATCGCCTTTTAGCGGAAGCTTTGAATGTATTCGTTCATTTATCCACAAGAATCATTTACTAACACATCATGGCAACGAGGGCTGTTGCTAATAAAAACAAAATAATTAATAATCAACATAATTAGAATACGTACAATAACAACAATAAATTTAAAATAGATGTGTGTAAAATACGCGATACCAGGGAAAGTCGGTTTTTAACCAAATGTAGAGTCATTAAAAACTAAGTACGTTTCATAACTTAATTAAAAACAAATGAAATGAATATATTCTCTTCATTTTATCGCATTTTATTTCATCTTATAAATCGCGACCTTACACACATTGTAAGAACGAAATTCATTTATCTAAATGTAAAACAATGGCCGACAACCCAATTATATAACAATATTAAAATCAATGGCGGACTGAGAATGACACTTCACGCATATAATAAAAAAAACAAACCTTGTTATTTAATTGGTTTAACGACGGCTACTAAATAAATACATAAAACTATGTTTTTACGCGATACATAACACATACATATAAAATAACCCATATTTGTACATCTTTCCGTCTGTCCAGGACGAGAGCTATAAATGGCTTCGTACACAAACATTTCTTTAAATTATATGTTATTGCTAGCTTGTGTTGAACTTTTATTTGAATGTTTTAAAAAATATTCCACAGCAACAATATAACGATATTACGTTTAATATTATATATATTTAAGGTTCATAATCGCGTGCAGCTAAAGTGCAGGGGCGAAAAGAAAATCAGTCGGTACTAGCCGAAGATGTGACATAAGAAGTTATGTCGTATTGCCATGACAGACGGTTTATATTCCAGTGGGCGCCTCACTGGACGGGTTCGGAGCGCGATATAACACGACTGAATAAAGAAGTGTCGCGAGTAAGCGTTATTCTTATATCTAAAACATTGAAAGCTACTTCTCCATTCATCCGGATTACACAGTGCCGTAGTGGCCAGGAGCTATTAGAGATCATATTTGTTTGTCTCGTGGACAGTATGGCCGTCGACGTGGCCTCGCTCGGCAACTACTCTCAACACCTGGATATTTGACTAGACGGGTTAAAACGTTACTCTCTACATTACAGCGAATAATAATTCAAAATGTCACTCGTAAACGGGAATTACAGGAAACAGTTTAGAGATTATTAAACTTTGAGCGATTTATAAAATACTAGGATAAGTCGAATTCACATATTAAAAATCGACCAGATGTTTTCCGGTCCCGATACTGTTTTTGTCAATGTTCCGCTCACCCCAGTTTTAAATGTATCTTTTATCTTTTACCTGAAATAGATATTATAAAGATGAACGTCAGCGCGAGATGAACTCGTGGGTTTGAGAATGGTTTTGTTCAACATACATACATACATGCGGATTTCATGGTTTTATAAATTGAAAACATGTTGATACAGGCGTCGGAGATGTCTCATGTACAGCTCACAAGTGTATTGACAGAATTAAGCTTAAAAAGTCAATACAGGGTGTTTATATTTTCAATAACTCCGGCGCAGAGACGTGTGAGACGACACTGGCCCCACTGGGACTGCACATTAACTGGAATTATGCTTTCTACTAAGACTCTAAGCATTTCCAAATGTCAGATCACATTTTGGCAGAAGTAATCAAAATGTATTGTACCTTATGTCTACTCTCTAAGGTTCAAACTCCGAGTTCCCCGTACTGCACGGACCACTTCTCGTACCCCACGAGGCTGAGCGGCGACACGGAAGGTCGGATACGCTTCAGAGAGTCCATGAAGTCCTGGAACGAGATGCTCCTCACCAAGGAGAGATCCAGACACTTCACCTCTTCCGGATCCAGTTCTGTGAAATAATTCCAATCAACCACACGGTAAGACAACTGTTCGCGTCCTACACTACACCGAGCTGGGACGTCACTCACCCCTGATGGGTCCGAGCGCGGCGTCCCGGCAGAGCGCGGTGAGGTCGCTGCCGGAGTAGCCGTCGGTGAGCGCGGCGAGGCGGGCGCGCTCGTCGTCGCTGAGCGCGCCCGCCGCCGCCCCGCGCGCCAGCACGCGCGCCAGCAGCGCCCCGCGCGTGCGCGCGTCCGGCAGGGACACGTACACGCGCTTGGGGAACCGTCTGCGGACAGTTACTGACTGACTGACTGACTGACTGACTGACTGACAACACTCATACCAGGTACGTCTTGAGAGCTATGGCCGGGCGGGGTCAACACATTTTACTATTGCAATTTTGTTAAAAAAACATTTTCGTCAATGAAGTTCGTCGTCGTACCAAGTTTTGTATGATCCCGAGCGACATAACTGTAGAAACGAGTTTTGAATTCAATAGAAATATACACTAAACAATAAACCTGAGAGCGGCTTCATCCAGCTCCTGCGGCCTGTTGGTGGCGGCCATGACGATGACCCTCTCGGCTCCCGCGGCCGGAAGCCCGTCGAACTCCACGAGGAATTCCGTCTTCAGTCGCCGCGATGCCTCGTGCTCGCCCGTGGATCGCTCGCACAGAAGAGAGTCCACCTCGTCCACGAAAATTATTGATGGCTGGGAACATATGAAATTATTAATATTTCGAAGTATAATTTTATGTAAGTCCTGGAATCTTTACAAATTATTCATTCTTCGACAAGAGAGACCACAGGTCGTTAACATGTTTCTAAATGTTTGTATTAATAATATAATGGATTTGTTTTCGATTTCAAAGATTATATCCTAAAAATAAGATACCTGCAGTTCTCTGGCCACCTGGAACAGCGCCCGAACCATCTTCTCCCCGTCCCCCACGTACTTGCTGGTGAGCGAGGCGGCCGATATTGAGAAGAACGTGGCGGAGCACTCGGCCGCCACGCAGCGGGCCAGCAGCGTCTTACCTGAGGGAGACCATTCTGGTACTTTCTTTGTTCCGTTATAAAATATTTTATCTCCCCAAATAAAGCATATGAGTAGGAATTTACTTAAAGACTCCAGTTTTCTCCGTCAGCAGAATGAGTTTTGGAAAGAAGTTTGAAAAGAAATGATCTAAATGAGGAGTCATTTTGATAGTTGAAAATGTATAACCAAATCTTTTTATTTTCCGTCAATGTGATGGTTGTTTTTGAAACACCGTCCTCAATATGTATGTACGGTATGAGATACCATTTCCAGGAGGACCGAAGAGCAGCAGCCCGCGGGCGGGCGAGCGCAGTCCCGTGAACAGTTCTGGTCGCAGTGAGGGTAGTACAACCATTTCTTGAAGCGCCTGCTTAGCTGCCTGTAACAGTAAACATTAATAATAAACATGCTCTTTTTAAACAACATATTAAACTTTTTTATTTTTCACCTCTTGTCCGGCGATATCATCCCAATGCACCTTCGGTCCACCTTCAACGATTTCGTCCAATATAAGTTGGACCAGCTTGGGATCCACACCCCGCACTGCAAGGGTGGGCTGTGGGGTTCTACTTCTAGTGGGCGTCCCTCGCTGAGACCCTCCCCCCACCGCCCGCCTCACTGGAGAGCCATTCACCGGCACCTGATATGCGCTCTATGTGAGAATTGTATTGGTTAATAATAATGGAATGGTTAGTGAGTTAAGGGAAAACATGATCAAAGTGATTAGTTTGGTGGAAAGACCAAATAAATAATAGATATATGTATATGAGTGACGTGTCAATTATAAGACAACAAAACATTACCAGGCGTTACTAACTTGGCTTATTTCTAAGAATATCACGGTAACAGTTTTGAATATCAATAACAAAATAGAGACAAATGTTGTCTGCTGTTGTGTTGACAAAAGTAGTTATCGGCTGATTCTAGGACGCAAGTCATGGATTGATTGAAGGTTATTTACTTGTCATAAACAAGGCTTACAGATAATTGCCGCTTGACAGCTGGCGGTGTAGACGCAGGCTTGACTGGATATCTGCTGTAGCCATTGGAGCTGTTCGGCTGAGATGAAGACCTTCCCATGGAGCGCGGTAGAGTCTGTGACTTCATCAACGGACCGCCCCCGCTTGGCACCCTGCGACCCGCGGTCGTTAGCTTACGACCTGCGACTGAATAGTGATACCAATGTACTTAAGATGCAATAGATTTTAGTTAAAAAACTAAATTACGGATTCAAGGGATCTACAACTTCGAAACAAACTTTTTTTTTTTAACTAAATGAAAGTCGTTTTATTGAATACACTATAAAATCAAAAAATCAACACGCAAGACTTGCAGCTGCGGATTATGGGATTTCATACTGTAGTTTTATTACTTAGCTATCGTCTCGTAATTAGCCTCAATTAATTTAACACAACTTATAGTCTACTTATATCTGTTTTGGTAACTCTTAGGTGTTTATAGAGCTCTGATGGTTTCTTTAATTTCATAGCAACATTGTTTCGATACTTTCGCTGAACGCGCTTGCCCGAAACACGACTTCAATATATTTATAACCCTTACATCCAACTTTGACAAAAGGGTTTAATTGAGATCGTAAACTAGTAAGAACCATTTTAGACGCGACGTTAAATAGTTGTCATATATGCAAGCTTTTTTGATATTACTTATTGGTTGACCGTCTACCTTCCTTAGATCATTTAAAAAGCTATCGACTATTACATCTAGAAATGGAGCGCGACCTTTGAAATCTATTTTTTTGCCTAAAAATTTGAATGGGGTTGCTTCAGTAATTGTAGCAACACTTTGACCGCCTATTGAAAGACCCGGATTATAAATGGTATATTTGGTGTCTCGTCTACCCAGACACAGACAGTGGCATTTACTGGGTTTTGTCCTCAGTCCTTCAGTCCACGTACAGAAATCCTCTACTTCATTTTAAAAGTACCTGACATTGATTGTGGTTACGTGTCAGTATGGCGAGATCGTCAGCAAATGCTAACTTTATAATTTATTATTAAATTTAAACCGATAACCCCAGTTTTTTTCATGACTTGAATGAATGAATCATAATTGCGTCATTTTATTTTGTAAAAAAGAGAGAATGATCTTAGAAATTGTATTTGTTAAACCTTTCGGTCTAGTGTCTTTCTGATTCGTGACACTGTCTGTTTTTGGAATGAGGACAAAAATGGCTTTTCCGAATGTTACCGGTATTTGCTTCCTTGACCAGATTTTACCGAATATATTTAAAAGTTTATTACGAACCGACGGACATTTTTTTATATACTATGTAAGGAATACCATCAGGACCTGGTGCTGATTTAGTTGGTTTCTTTTTTATTATTTTATTAATTACCTCCAAAGTTGGTGGGTTGGATTGAAAATCAAACCATGGCGCGAATTAAAAAAAATAAAAATGGACTTAGAACTTGCAGCACTTATAAGAGATACAATGGTCATTATTTATATGAACATTTAAAAATTAATAGAGTGGAGAAATCAAAACCACCTATTAAGCGGAAAAAAACACGGGAAGAATATATTTTCTAACGAGAAAATGTTTACTAGTGAGCAATGTTTAATAAGCTGAATAAATCTAAAATCTAAATCTATGCTTACAGCTCCATAGAAACTTCCCATTTATGCAAAAGAGTACAACGTGGACAATATCCGACATCATTGGTGGTTTTGTGGAGTGTAAGCTATCATGGAGGATGCAGTCACAGTTTAGTTAGAAAGGTGACAAACATTGGCACGAGTATATCAAGATACCATTCTTGAGAAGGTTCTAATAACACCATGTTTCAAAACCACGAATGGTCCTAACAGCAGGACTCAGCACCGGGTCTAAAAGCTCGATTCATTTAAGCGTGGTTGGTAACCAACGTTTCGAACTTCATCAGAGCTGTAGACTGGTCGCAATTTTCTCCCGATTTTAATCTGTTGGATTTTCTATGGTCAGCTTTAGAGAGTATGACATGCTCTAAACGCCATTATAACTCAAATGTCAACGTTTAAATGACTGTCTTAAAGCCAACAGAGATCATTCTGAATGAGCACCAAATATTTAAATGTTATTACTATTATGTATGAACTAACAGACATTACAGGAAAAAATATGTCATGCAATAGAATTCTTAACGGTATTTATAGCAAGACTAGCTACTAGGTATTATGACCATAGTTTTGAACTTTTATGGTATTTTTAAGAGAGGTGATATTTTATAAAATTTAAATTAAATTCGATACAGATTCTTAGTACTTACTCGTTTTGAAAGGGTGCCCTTTATGTCGGTCAGTCAGTCGCAACGTGTGTTTCACAATATTCCATACTTTGAATATTATTTACTGAATAATCATGACCGCGTAGGATAAAGACGAATGATCATCAAAGTAGTAAATACGTATATATATAATACTAGTACTGTTAGTTACAAAAAATGCAATTCTAAAACCCTCGACCCGAACCAAGGCCACAGCGTTGATACCAAGAAGAAATGCAAATTAAAAGCAGATTAAATCAAATTATAAACGACCGCTTGAGATATTACTTAACATTAACAAACGCGGTTTTTTATTATTACACAGATAATATAAACTCATGTCAAAATAATTCCAGTAAAATCTACCAATTAACTTGTGACATTTCGAAGCAGGTTATAAATTATTATTTTGACAGCTCGACCTCGCGCTACCATATTCATTTTTGAATTAATATAATTAACGTTTTTCCAATAACATCGAACATAAAAATTACTAAATTAAAATGTCACCAAAGCTCAAATGTAAAATAACAATGAAGCAAAAATGATGACATATAATCTACCAGAATATTTAAATAATCATAGATATAAATATTGTTAACGCAGTTCAAAGATACCGCTAATAAGTCTAGCTTACTAGTCAACTAAATAAAATAATGTCGTACGAATAAGCACCGTAACATTTGATCGTGTTGGAAGTCGCTAAAATTAGTCGTAATAGTTTTGAAGCTGAAGCGGGTCGTGTACCATTTAGCGCTCGTCTTGATAAAATACTACATGTTGTGTACGCATACTGTAGATGTCAATGTACTTTGTAAAGATATAGATTAGATTATGTAACGTCAATATAGGTTTATCGTGATTTATATTGACTAATTTGTACGAGTACGAGTTTAATATAAATATTTCTAAAGTTACAATTTATTTCACTACAATTGATTTGATTTTATTGTTTATCAAGTCATTCTACTGATCAATTCTTTAGTGAAAATATAATGTATTAACTTAAACAGACCAATGTTTAGTTCAAGCGCTTAGTTTAGTAAAGACTAAACAAGACAAACTTCCACGTCGGTTTCGACTACGTATCTCAGTTCGAACTGCTGTTCACAAACAGATATAAAGACCTTGCAACCCGCCCACGCCCCAAGCAGCGAACTGATTTAATCGCTTCAGAACCAAAAGTAGGCTACGCTGTACGGACTCTGAAGTCCATTGTGTTCGACTCGATCTGTCGGTAGCTTTAATAAATAATGCCAACTCCATCAACTCTTTTAAAGATGTTCCAAAAGTATCGCTGTATTGAAATATATTTAGATAAAATGTATATTACAAAACTTTGTTCTGTGTGTTAGACACGTAGAGTTGTTGGAATCTTCATGCGCCCATTTCATTGTACAAACTAAGCGACACTATCTCAACTGGCGCACTTAACATCGCATTATTAAAAGGCTGTTACTTGTTAATAATAATAACATTCTCTTTTGTACACTCTGAGTAAAAAAATACTAAGAATAAAATAATAACAAAAGAAAGAGTACAAATTTAGCAACCTTTTAGTACAAATTTTTATTTTAAATAAAAGAGTTTGTGCTTCTATCAGGTTGGTGAAGACGCCTTCTCGCTATTTTTCAAGGTCAATTAGTGGCACTTAGATTGTATAATGAAATGAGCACATTAAGTTATATGTAACATCTAACCATACATTTGTTTTCAAACAAACATACAAATGATATAACAAAGATCAAACACCTTCGCTGAAGTTTGACAAGTGCTGACATGTTAGTTAATTACCAATTGTCGTCAATAGGCCGCGACGTGGGCGGGTTGCAAGGAGGGCGTTATCTATAATGTCATCAAAATACAAAACCACCACATGGTCGATGTTGAAACTGGGACGCAGATATCGTCATCTTTGTGCAATTTTTGAGAAGAGACTCAACGAAACAGTATCACCGACATTACACACACACTACAACCACACCCACACTACAACGCAATCATAAATACGTAAATTAAATATAGTCTTAGTAATAAAAACTAATTTAAGAACGAGCAATAATTAGTCCGAAAGCCACATCAATTTATAAGGCAGAGATTTCTATAAAATAAATCAAAACCTATTGAGACTTAATGTTGCTTGTATAGCAGTTTATGTATACTATATCAACTTTATAAGATCAATCCAAAATGCTATCAAATTCAATTAAATTCTCTGAACGTTTAAACGTTTCTTGACTGTCATTGTTGATATATAAAATACTACATTTGTCAGAATATGTACTCGTACTTTCATGAGGAACCTACCGAAGTAATTATCCGCCGCGATAAGACCTAGACTTAACTATATATCCATTGGTCTTGATCGTTTGTGATTATTTCAAGTCAGACAGAGCATTGTTCCTAGTTTTAATAACCGAGTCTGAGTTCACGAGAGTCCAAGCTATTAAATGACGAGTCACACTACAATTGTCATCTTTACTATTTTGATACCATTTGCTAATAATATATTCGGAATCAGGGTATCTGACAGTTTCGAAACCTTTCCAAATGTTTATAACGAAAAGCTTGCTTTTGCTAGCGGCTTTACTTGCGTGATTTAGGGATTGCAAAAAAAAAAACGATAACTGAAAATCGTGTCAACGCTAAACCAAGTAATATTTTGGAGCTTAATGTAGGGTCGGTGTAATGACGAGGGCTGGGCTAAAAAATACACAGAGCCAGTTATTAGTGATATAATATGCATGATACATTTTTATCATTGCATAATAAATAAATGAAATGGAAACTGATGAGGTTATGTCGAGAGGATATAGAAGATTACTATGTTGTAAGGTCTATTCAATGATGAGAGAAACGTTCATATTGCTAACAGGCTACAGATGAAAGTTTCGTTTAATAATACGCCTAAAACCACTAAATTATAATTAATAAATTATTTATAATTGTTTCTTTACTTAAGGTCATATAATTGTACCGATTATTTCAAGGTTTTTACGATTTCTGGCCTCACTTTAACCACTCGGCCATCACAGATAATCGCGTGTTAAATTGATAGAAACAGTTAAATGTTTCATTTGTATGCCAATAACGTAAATATCAAGATCAAGAGATAGTATTAATAAATGGAATAAAGTGTTTTTTTACTTCAACCAGCTAAAATGAATGTTATAATAAACGTATCTTACTTTTGTTGTGCAAAGTATATGTAGTCGTGATAATAAAACGATCTTGATAGGTACTTGAAGAAAGTAAGTCTCGAAAGTAAACCAATTTGGCGGAGTACCTGTATGGAACGAAATGAAATAAACCATCAAATATAATCGTGAGATACGAAAAATTTAGGATTTTTTTATTTGTATAGTTACGTGATCGTTCGTTACAGCGTCACGACAAAGCGATGTAACGGTTCAAATGGGAGAGTAACTGTAAATAAACTGATTTGAAAAACGCCGGCCTACATAATGTCCGTTTATTTTAATGGCCACCTTTTCAATTTGAAGCTAAAGCGGCTTGTTAATTCAATGTGTGTGTATTGATTTAAGTCTAAAACCTCTCCTATTGATGAGACCTCTCTCTTAATGTGGCCACCGTCTACTTAAACGAGCACAACATTGACTACGATCTACTTCGACCATCTTTATATTATTTGTCTGTTATTGTTGTGTCAACAAAATGATTACAAATACTTTCTTCAAATGTCATATTTTTTACAAACGCCTTTAAAAACACGGAGGGCTTTATTATCATAGCTTTCTATAAAAAAAATTACTGTCCTAGTATTTGTCTGTTAAGGGTCCTTACCCTTTTCTTAACAGACAGTACTTTTTTTGTTTCCATTATAAACTAATAGTCTCACAGACTAGACGTCGAGACCTTGGTCGCCATATATCAAACATAAAATTCATTAGAATAGCTAATTCGTTTTTTAGAGGTGTTATTTATAATTCATTGTACTGATTTTAATTATAATTAAATAAACTGAAGAACATTTTTCAGACACCACCTAAAGATATAAATAACAGAAATGCTGTTTTTATTACGAGTTGTACTATATACAATTAGGATCTTAAGTCAAAATGTATAATAAAAGTGCAACCAACAAAGTGTAATATTAAGTTAAGAAATTAAATTGTATATATTTACTATATTTCGATCGTAGCAACTTATTTTCAATGCAATATGAAATCACAAGTTACCTTAACTCAGACTTGAAATCTTCAGAAAAATAGCTTTATCAATACTTTAACAAAACAATAGCTTCATTTATTTATTGCTTTGATCCCAATATTCTCTAAAATAATTGCAAAAAATATCTATGAATCAGTTTACAAATATTTAACGAGATTTAACATATTATGCAATGAACAAACAGAAAGGTTTTAGGAAAAAATATAACAAAAACAGTGCTTTAATTGATCTTTTAACCACTGCTATTACTAAAAACAATGTTAAGGTACCTGTATGTACAATATATACTATTTAATATATCTTTCGACCATGTACATTATGAAACGTTGTTACACAAACTTTACACTCAGCCTTATTAAATCTTACCTGAGCGACCGTAAACAATACACTGAAATCACATAGGCGTCAGAACTAAGACTGCGAAAAATACTTGTCATCATATAGAGAAATAAAATTAGGTGTGCTCCCAGGAAACGTCTTTGGACCATTATTATTTTTGCTTTACATAAATGATCTACCACAACAATTGATTCATCCTATGGTATTGTTTGCTGATAATAGTACTACTATAATTAAATGTAATGACAAGAACACATACGAGAGCGATATAAATAATAATATTGAAACAATAACTCATTGGTAGGAAGACAATTATTTAATTAATTACAAATTCAAATATCAATCTTTAAATATCAATTACAAAGATCAAAAAAAAATATGAAGTTAATGTGAGAGACAGTTAATTAACGTGGATGGCCCAAGGCGAAACCGTCTGTAAAAAACTAAACATATCTATGTATTATATAATTAAAATAAAAAGTTACTAATAATACAATTTCAGTTGCTCGTCACGTCAGTTTCTGTCTTACGATTTGGGGTGAGTGTAGTGAAAGAGAGTATATTTTTAAAGGGCAACATTGGTTAAGATCAGATTTCAATTTAAATATTATAGATATTATATTAAATTCAAATATTACAATTAAACTTTTGACACTTTCTTGTATTTACATTTATGAACTTGCTGTATTCGTAAAAACAAATAAACAATACCAAAACAATATCAAAACTTATTATGCACAGGCAAATGCAAAACTTAATTACTGGAAATAAGTGTATTAGGCATGGCCTATATGGCCCCAGCTATATATAATACCAAACTTAGTGAAAAACTACCTCTAACTAAATTTAAAAACCTTTCCTAATTGATAAGTGCTATTATTCTCTTACCGAGCTCCTACTAGATAACTTTTAATTGTAAGTTGTTTGTTACCTAATTGTATGTTTTAAAATTAAATTTAAAAAAAACGTAGAATGGAACGGTAAATGGGTGTCTAATTTTGAATATTACCTTTTTTACAGCTGAATTCAGAGCTAATATATTATTATTTTTTTTATCGATAGATTATAAATGTTAATAACCGTCATTCCTTTTTTTTTTCATTAAATTACATACAAAACAGTGGTTTTCATGTAAGCTTATCAAATTTCATTCGGTCGTATCACATACCGTTGTGACCGGGTCGCGCTTGACCATCCGTAACCTGATCTCATTGTAATATGACGAACGGAAATAACTGTGTGTCCGCTTCATTGCTTTCTCCCGACCCTTTTTATATTAAGGAATAATTTTCACAAACATCAACGATCGAATTTAAAATTTTCTTGGTAGTCCAACCTTAGTAAAAAATGCTTCAAATTATTGCTTTTTTACTGACGAGCTTTTTACCTCTAGAGCCTACTTAACCCACAAAACTCCGTAAAGAAAGAAATAGAACCCTTCCCGATTCAGCATTGAATCATGCACTCAAATCTTTTCACACTGAGGTTAAAAGAGGAATACGCTATACTTAGAATATGAGTCGTAAGCTGATACGAAAGTCTGAAACTTAAGTAAGCAAGACCGTTACAAAGAGATCTATTTAAAGCGTCTACCTATTGATGACGTGCAATTGAACTCGTATGAAATATACATGTCTACTGTTTGCAGACTTTTACTATCCAAGGCAATAAACTTAGTGTCGCTACCCTTGAGATGTGAGGGTAGCGACAACAAGAGGTCCTGACCGTTGAGCAATCGATACGTGTAAATTTATATTCTATATAGTTTTAATACGACGGTTTATGCGACTTATTTATTTATATATATACTTTTTATTATTATATAACAAGTGCAGTTGTTGACTTCCGAGTACGTAATACGAAATAAAAGACGTAGTTAGCATTCATAGAAGAAGACTGTAAACAAGTGCCTTCGCATGTTAAACTCGCATTCCACAGCGCCATATTATTCAGGTTGAATCTTTTGTCTTGTAACAATGCCAGCTGCATTAAATGGACAATACGAAGATGTGTTGAGTTATAAGTTATTTATCTTAAAATATATTAGTATGAAAACCTTGTGACCACATACTTATCAAATTTGTTAATCCAAGCTTACTAAGCTTAAAATTTAGTAGCTAAATAATTTAATATAAAAGTAATTTTGTATTATACTTAAATAAAATAAGTTTGAGTTATATGCCACACGGAAAGCAAAGAAATTAAATTTTGTAAGCACAGTGAACCCAAATGCAAACACTGCTGTACAAAAAAGGTCTAGTTCATAAAAAATTGACATTAGATGTTGTGATGTTAATGTCAGGGGTTATGTGAAAGTGAGATTTTCAAAAACGTTGCAGTAGGTTACGTCAAACGAAGCATAGCAATGTTTAGTATTCTACCTTCATTTGGTGGCTTCGTTTGACCACTGTTACTTTCTGTGTGTGCTAGTAGCGTTGTCTTGGACTTCTCTAATGGCCTTCTCAATTTAAGAGGAGACTCCGTAGGTTTTTTTTCACTTCGCTCTGGCTCACTTTCTACCCCCAACTTACTGAGGGCGACTAGGTTGGCTACATTAGGGGACAACATTTATATTAAATGACTTCAAAGGAGTGTGTCATATGAGTATATATTACTTTAATAAACTAAAAGAAACAAGCGGGGCATGCAATATACAGCCAAGACCTAACATTAAATAAAAAGCTTAGTCATAGAATAGCTTAAAATAAATAAGGCAGTGTATCACAACTTACAATTAACAATTACTAAAAGTAAAAATAGAATATTTTTTACCGAGGAAATGCAAACGATCCTTGGCCATGCCTAGGTTGGTTTTCATCTTATCGTGGAGCCTCTGTGCCCTCTGCCAGGCATCACCCCGGCCCCCCCAGCAGTCTACAGCTATCCCTCGCTCCAATTCATAGATACCCTTCTTGTACAGCTCTATTGCTAATTCTTTTTGTCCTGTATTAAAAACCAGTCAATCTAAATGCCTACACCTACTTTAGGTAATTACATCTATAACTAACCGAATAAAATAAAATCACGGCTAAGAAAATAATTCTTATAAAAAAAAAATGTATCAAGTAAGTAATAATTTGGTTTCTTGATATAAAAAATAAAGAATAAAAAAACATAATTATAAGCCAATATGCACATGCAGCTTACCCTCATTTTCTTCATCAATCTTTAGCGCTTTCGATATGTATTCGAAAGCTTTTCGATGGTGATGCTTCTGTTTGGCCAGTAGAGGATCCCCTGGTCCCACATTGTTTATATACGACATCTCGTCACTGTGCGCGATCTCAGTTGACACAACACCGTCTTTTACAACCACTTCCAAGTTACATTCACCGTTCTTACGAGGCCTATGAATGAAACGGTGGGACGCCGAATACAAATATTTGAAAATAATAAATAGCTGGTATAAAACGGACCTCAACAAATTAAAAAGAATAATGATTGGAAAAGAAACTACATAGAGATTCCTCTTGTGGACAGAAGGTTGCGAATCATTTCGCAACGCTGAACCCTTTGCTATGTCTGCATCGGTCTTCTTGGATTTTCGGTTTGGGGACCTAGTAGTTTTTCGCGATAAACGACCACCATTGAAATCGTCACCCGAAACCATCAAGAACACTAAAGCCCCGACTGGTTTAACACCAAATAGCCATAGACTTTACGACTAAGACACGCACGTTTATTATTCTAACAAAGTAATCTAAAAACAACTTCAGTACATGGTGATGACTGAAGAGATATTGACAATTCTTGACATTTAGTACATATTGTTGAAAGAACTAAAAATATAAATGTGGCTACTACAAATAATTATAAATAAACTAAACTTGCGATAAATTTTTTTTATAAAATTTACTTAAAAGCCGAAAATCATAGAAAATAAATACTTTTAACAACAATAATAATTCATAAACATAAAACAAAATAATATTGGATGCCCAGTTTTAAATTTTGTTAAGCAACATAATTCAAATAAAAGCATAAATATTCATCTTTTGATAATTCTCTTTGTAAGGCCAGAATACTAGCAAATAGTACTCAAGTGGCTGGTATCATAAGAAATGTCCCTATAAATGTATCAAATAAAAAAAAATATTATGCTCTCAAGTACGAAAAAAAAAAATTGTGTCCGCAGATTTTTAAATCAAATCTTGAATTTGGTTATCGTCAACCAACCCAGACTGTTACCATCACATTCGCAGCATCAGTACTTCCAGGGTACCTAGACCTTGAAGTTTGGCACCTTGATATTGTTCAGTACATTCCAACTATAATAAAATATTGTTTAATGGAACGCCCAGTCTCTGGAGCAATCAACATATATTTATTTTGTTTCTTCATGAAAATTCAATCCATAGAACTCCTGTATGCGAAATGTGGCTACGGCCGCATCATCGCT
This sequence comes from Dircenna loreta, assembly GCA_963555665.1. Classification (NCBI taxonomy): domain Eukaryota; kingdom Metazoa; phylum Arthropoda; class Insecta; order Lepidoptera; family Nymphalidae; genus Dircenna; species Dircenna loreta. The sequence continues at coordinate 8,579,509 of OY743098.1, forward strand.
TAAATATAAAAGGATACTCAATCGAAAGAAATGATTGTGAGAACTATAATAATAGTGCTGCCATGTTCATTCATAATATTATCCACTATCAAAGGCTATATAACTGAGTTTAACAATGCATTACAAAATACAGTTATAAGGATTCAAATTAACAGCACATCAATTTGTTTTGCTAGTTTTTATTCTCCTTCAAAGCGTACTCCAACTTTTTCTTAAGCAAATATCATCTTTCTAATAAATAAAATTTCAAAACCAACTTTTATTGCTAGTGACTTTAATGTTCATCATGTTATGTGGGATATCACACCATAGATTCCAGAGGCAGAGATATCTTTGATTCTCTAGATGTTTGCGATTTGTTTTTTTTAATAAGAGGCAATTTACAACTGTTGGCATTAACATATGGAGGTCGAATGCTTTGGACCTGTCTTTTGCAAGTCCTTCTTTAGTTCTAAAATGTGAATGGTGGGTTCATGACGACTCCTTAGGAAGTTATCACTAATCAACACGAACATTACGTTCAGCTCTAGTCGTCAAAAATATCTTTATATAACAATACACAGTCGTTCAGAAAGCGTTATTTACGTATGATAAATGGGGGTTCTTATGCTGAAATTTTAAATGTTCGATTCGATCGATCGTTCGATTCTGTTTTGCCCTCAGATTTAGATTCAGATCCATTGCACTGTTAATTGATCTCATACAACGATAACGTGGATTAATGATCTTCTACACAAATATACGCCTGACTGTGCTGGAGTTTTTTTGAGTTTGATAGAAAATAGATAGATAGTGATTGTGATAGACCACATATTTCCACGCCTGGTAATACATATCTCACTAATAAATTTTTCATTAGAAGGTGGAAGGTATATATTTTTTATATAATAGGAGCCTATAATGAAGTAAATATTGATGTTCTTTGTTCATCCCTTATGACTAGGTATACCAGTAAAAGTTACAGAATGGATATACAACTTCTTAAATTGTAAAGAAGTTTTTATTAAATATAACAAAAATTGTACGGCCCGTGGATTTCTCATAGGGTTGCTTGTCAGGGCGGTATTCTAAGCCCGCTATTGTATGTTATATATATGGGATCAATCGTGTTTTGAGCGCTAAACTTAGTAATCTTTAGTTTATGATGGTCTTGTCGTATATTACAGTGGAAATAATTTTCAAGTAATTGCTGCTATCTTAAAAAATAATTTCAAAATATCTATAAATATTTACTCTTATAATCTTTAGAAATTAGTCCGTTCTATAGTAAACCAGTTGTCTTTTTGAAAAAGGGCACCTTAATACCTGTAGAGAATAGTGTAAAATTTTTAGGCATTCAATTTGATCGATATCTATATTTGACAAAATATGTCGATTATTTGATTGCATAAGCTTCAAGAGCTATAAATATTAGCCTAGATCAATTACTGGACTCAATTAGGGTGCAGATCCTAAACTAATATTAATGTTGTACAAAGCACTAGTGCGTAGTCACTTTTGCATATGCATTTTTCTGTTACGCTTCTTCTACTAAATTTATTGATATAATTGAAAATATCCAAAATCAAGGCATGTGACAGATTTTGCGTGCAATGAATACATTTCCGATCAATTTGCTGTAAGTTGAATGTAATCTTTCTTCATGAACATCTTCACAGGATGATTTTGATATAATCTCTGTTCTGTGATTTCTATAATACGAACCTTTTTCAATCTCTGGATTATGTGATTTTCGACTGCCATCAATTCGATCAAGAAAGGCAACATTTATTATATTAAGATGTTGTGTCGCAAATATATATACCTAACCAGAGAGATAAATATACACATCACATTTCCTCGGCCTTTATACGGATTTACTAACCGAAGACATGGCATCGGCCTTTAGACCGGATTGTCTACCCTAGACATGGCTTCGCCCTTCGATACTCTCAAGATGTAATGAAGTACTACAGACATGGCTGTATGGCTTACAAAGCCTTTGCCTTTCCCACTAAGGGGATAAATGAAAAAAAAAATGTGAGGTTGGGAATAGGCATGTGAGTGAAACAAATCGATTATTAAAAAACCGATTATTATATTTTCAATATAAATCGATTTATTAAAAATCGCTTTTAAAAGAAATAAATAATCGATTTTTATGAACAAATCAAATAAAATGATGAATATAAAAAATATCCAAAATGACAATAATTTGGTTTCAAAATTTTAACGTTAAACAAAGTTCTCTATAAACTTTCAGTTTGAATAATTAGAAAACTAAATATAATTATTGCTACAAATTTTCAATATCATAAAACATTTTATTAAAAATAAAACAATCTTTTAATTGCAATGAAAACTTTAATACAGACTGAATCTCTTTTTGAGTTTTAATTGTAACAGTAAAAAAACTAAAAATAATTAATCCCATAAATTTTCAGGATGGGAGCTTAAAATCTATCATTTTGGTAATCTTGTTCCTTATGCAAATTATGCAAAATGCATTTTTTTAATGTTAAGTTAGGTAAGGTACTGTACAAACTAAAAAAATAAAAATAATTGCCACAATTGTTCAGTATCATTTCAAATTTGACTTATATCAAAATATAATAAAATAACAAACATAAAAATAAAATCACAACCTTAAGGTGGTAAAATATAAAACTTTTTTTGTCCAGCTTAAAAATTTAAACGAATAAAATAAAAACAAAAAATAATTATTCTCACAAATTATCAGGTAGGGAGCTTAAAATCTATCATTTTGGTAATCTATATCCTTATGCAAAATGTATTTTTTTTTATTCAGAAAATCGTTTATTAAAAACCGATTATTACAAAAAAATAATCGATTAAAATTAAAATCGATTATTTCTTAACAACCCTAGTTAGGAATAGTAATTTGGCATTTTTAGGAATTTTATTAAAGTTTAATATTCGAGATAAAGTAATGAAAGGAAAGTGAAACACTGCGTTAAGTTTTAAATTGTAAATTTATTAAAGTTGGTAAGTTTATTGGATATTGAGAAGTTTAATTTATATAAGTTTGCTTTTATAACATTTTAAGGTTATATCATATTTTAATAACAATAATTTCATCAGACATAATATAATATTAATAATTATCTCTAAATAAATTCCCTTATTTTGGCTTTCAATGGCTTTTATTATTCTTATTATTTTTAAAATATTATTATTTATGTAACGATTGTTTCAGTTAAAAGCATAACAATGACAGAGGAGCAGTTAAATGATCTATCAGTAAATGAAGATGATGATGTAGTGGATCCATGGAATGTAGCGGGAAAATCAGAAACTGGGATAGACTATGATAAGCTAATCAGTAAGTGTGCTTGGCTAATCTTAATTAATAACTAATTTTGTTGTAATGCAAATAAAAAAGAAAAATTCTTTGCATTTAAATATACTTGTCATTAATGAATTGTATATAACATATATAAGTTTAATGTTTTTAAATATTTGATATTCTGATAACATATTTAAGTAACTAATAATGAAATAATAATTTACAATGTTATGTTCTCTTATTATATAGGCATAATTAAATCTTGTAAACTGGTTTTCAGAGAGGTTTGGCAGCCAAAAAATTGATGAAGAAGTAATAGCAAGGTTCGAAAAGGTTACAGGAAAGAAAGGTACACAACAAACTTACTGTGCTTGGAATATTTAAGTAGTGCTTAGTCACCTTACTACTAACATCAATACTCCACTCTCTACACGCAACTAAGATTTTCAATTGAATTATTTCAGCACATCACTTCTTAAGACGAGGCATATTCTTCTCTCACAGGGATATTCATAGTATTCTGAATCTGGTGGAATCCGGCAAGAAGTTTTACCTCTACACTGGACGAGGTCCTTCATCTGACAGTATGCATCTTGGACATATGATACCATTTATGTTCACAAAGTAAGTCAGTAACTATGGAATTGACTTTTAAATTTCACTTACTTGTAACACTTTTAATGAGAAAAACCCAAAAATATTAGAATAAATTTACATTTAAATAAACATTATAAAGACTTGTAATCCAACTTAAGGTACAGATAAAGTAATTTGTTCTAAATAACAAAAATATCAAATATGACCAAACTTTTTTTACTTCTAAATGAGGACAAGCAAAATGTAATCAATATTTTGTCAGATGGTTGCAAGAAGTATTTAATGTACCTTTAATAATCCAACTGACGGATGATGAGAAAGTGCTTTGGAGAGATATCAAAGTAGAGGATGCTCGGCAGATGGCGTTCAGTAACGCCAAGGACATCATCGCAGTGGGCTTCGACCCATCTAACACATTTATATTTAATGATCTAGATTTTGTTGGGTGAGTATTTTTTATATTTATAAAAATGTTGTATTGGATGATGGGTGGGTTCGTTAGGGCATCGAGGCCATTAAAAGAAAGGTAAGAAAGTATAATTCAAAATGTATGCTTGTCAAAATTGTGTTTGTTTGTTTCAGACAATGTCCAGCTTTCTATCAGAACATGTTGCGTATACAAAGGTGTGTCACTTTCAACCAGGTGAAGGGAATCTTTGGGTTCGGTGACTCCGATGTCATCGGCAAAATTACTTTCCCTTCCATCGAGGCCGCTCCCGCTTTCTCAACCACATTTCCTTTTATTTTTGATAATAAAGTGGTGAGTTTGATGTGTTTATCCATTTTTTACTTAATAAATGTAGTCACTCCATCGCTTGCACGGCTCCTGTTGTCTCCCCGGCGCCCCGCAGCTGCCGTGCCTGGTGCCGTGCGCCATCGACCAGGACCCGTACTTCCGCCTGACGCGCGACGTGGCCCCGCGGTTGCGGCTGCCGAAGCCCGCGCTGCTGCACGCCACCTTCCTGCCGGCGCTGCAGGGCGCGCAGCACAAGATGTCCGCCAGCGACCCCAACGCCTCCGTCTTCTTGAACGACACCCCTAAGCAGATTAAGAACAAGGTTGGTCAAAGGTCGCAACCCTAACTTTAGAAAGGAGTGCTGGTTTGTGCCGCTGACAACCCTGGCGGATCGCTCGGCTTAACTTATTTATTAAAATGCTTATAAAGGTGTACTATTTTTTTTATTATTATTATTATTTTTTTTTTATTATTTATTATTATTTTTTTTTTATTATTTATTATTTAATATGTTTTCCACAGATTAACAAATATGCGTTCTCCGGAGGCCGGGCCACGGTGGAGGAGCACAGGGAGAAGGGAGGGAACGCCGACGTCGACATCTCGTATAAATACCTGACCTTCTTCCTGGAAGATGACGACAGGCTCGCTGAGGTAATGGAGCTCTCCAATAACTATGTATGTTTTGTGACACTTTGCTCTTCCTCAGACGGAGAAACACATTTCATAATAGAATATCCAAGATTATTATAAGAGACAGAAATTATATAATTGTTAAAATATTAATAATATATTAACAATAAATTGCTGGTTTATTGGAAAAGGAATTTCACCAAACCACCATTTTATTTATTATATTAAAGTAAAAATGGTATTAAAATGCTGCCGGGGAGTGAGTCATGATTCATCCAGACATTAGAATTATTAGCAATAGTTGCGGCCGCTGCTACGACTCAATAATATTGACCTCAATGTTAAATCAATACCTCTCTTCTCACAGAACTGTATACTTATTTAAAATTTAAATACGTTTAGTAAGTATACACGTCTAAAGATATTTTTGAACAGTATGAGATTTTTAAATTATCAGAAACTATATAAAATGTATGCTATTTCATACAGATCAAGAAACTCTACGAGTCGGGTGAAATGTTGACCGGCGAGCTGAAGAAAATAGCCATAGACACCATCACACCCGTCCTGCTGCAGTATCAGGCTCGAAGGACCAAGGTCACCGATGACGTCATGAACCAATTCTTTGCTTTGAGAAAGTTGAATTTCTAGCATTTCTGTAGTGTTTATTAATTAAATAATTTACATTTTATGGTCTCTTGTTAGTATAAGAACAGCAATATTATACTTAGTATTTAAAATGCTTATGGAATTATTGTATGTATGAAAAATGTATTATATATATATGGAGAGGTGAATATGTTGTCTGTAACCAACTCACTCACTTGACAAGTGAGCGACTCATACACACCTACACACACACACACACACACTCACACACGCACACACACACACACATACGCACACACACACACACACATACGCACACACACGCACACACACACACACACACACACACGCACACACACGCGCACACACACACACACACACACACACACACGCACGCGCGCACACACACACACACACACACACGCACGCACACACACGCACACACGCACGCACGCACGCACACACACACACACACACACACACACACACACACACACACACACACACACACACAGACACACAGCTACTGCCGCAGTGAGGTGTAAGTCGCGGTACAAGTACATTCACAGGTATATTATTGTATTTTCTAATATTTAAATATAAACTATTTTAAACCGATTTAAACCTCTTATATTTATTTGTAATAATCGTATTCACAGGACGGTTTGTATTCTACATTATTACTTTCAAAAAAACATTAGATTGTTATGATATTTCTTGTCACATTACGAGAACAGATTCCTTTGTCTCTTTTGATTGAGATGTTTGTTACGAAACTTACAAAATACAATGAAATATTTTATCAATGGAAATAAAAATATAAGTCAGAATGTCTTCTTAAGGTCTAAATAACTAATTCTGTACACCAATAACTAATTATTTTTTTATTTATACAATTAGAATTAGAAGACAACCAGAACCAATTAAATTATTCTGACTTGATTAGAACTAGGATTATAACAAGCTACCTGTCTCTGTCATTTTACTATAGCATATATTTATTATGTCACAATGACGGCTGTGCTTAAAGCAAATTATTTATATTCGCTAATAAAACGCATTTGATTTTCATTAACTTTGTTCTAATTTTATTCACGTGTATGTAATATTAAGTTAGTTGATAGTTTACTGAACTGGCGGTCTCTTTATTGAGACACGGGAAGATGTTTGATTTACTTATTTCCGTGAGAGACGTCGGTAGTTCGATGTCGCTCAGCTTCTCTTAATAATCTTAAATGCATACGTCTTTTATCAGATCTCATGTTCATCTTCTCAGTCTCATTCTCTCCCCCCTAGTCTAGCGCCCGGTGCACTCGGTACCTCATCTCACAAACATCCCCCCATTTACATTTATAATGTAGACATTTTCAGAAGTTCACATTAGTTAAATTAAATCATTCTCGTGTATATTCTTGTATAAGAATTAAATACATCCTATGAGTAGAATACATTTTTTTAACAATTGGGGACTTATGAAAGATACGTGTGCTGAAAATTCCGTCGAGTTTGTGTTTGTGTTTACGAGTGTATGTGTATGTTTTTACATGTAAATGTAAATGAGCTCTATAATATCAACATTACTGACTTAACTTCACTAGCAAGTTTAAGACATAACTTGATTGATATTTTGTAGAGTTATAATAATTTATATTATTTGTATTTTACCCAAACCACGCATATTTTAAAAACAATTAAATACATTCTAGTTTAGTATTAAAGAAATCCAACAATACGAAAGAAGACAAACGACTAAGCACTTGTGTACACAATACTTGCTTTGATCGAATATACATTACAATAGACTGGGCGGGAGCTGGCACAGTTACTACCAGCCGCAGGTAGCTGTTGGACGATTTAGTCATATTTCACTCATATTTTTGGTAAACTCATAGATATAACCTTAAACTTATTCATGGAACGACTCCAGACCGTTGACGCAGTGTACAATATATAATTAGTATTCAAGCACCAAGATGTTCGGTGAAGGATTTCAAGGAGAAACACCTTTACCTCTTATAACTACTTACACAGTCATAAAAGAGGCGGATGAAGAGGACAAAAGAGAGATAGAAGACCGTGTGATATTAGAAATAGGAAGGCAAGATGATAAGCCAAAGGAAGAATCTACTTTTTCTCACAAAAAATACGACAAAACTATTTCGCACCACCGATCGTACGTATTGGAAGATTATGAACCGAAAAGAAACACGTACTTCAGCTCCCGAGACCTGGAACAGTCTTCCCACGAAGGTACCTTATTATACTACTATCACACGTCGAAAATAAAAACTATTCTTATTAGATTTTTCTTATATAAATAGGTTATTCTTATATATACGTAGAGTCGGGGCCACATTTTAAAACTTTATAAGTATAGATACCAGATTTAATATTTGGCATTATTAATAATTTTTATTATTTAAAGCGCGTCAACGGTCAGTTTAATATAATTTTTAAATTGTTTCGAGCACTTTTGAGTGTTAACTTGACTCTAGTTATATCACAGCAGTGTTCTCTGACCTGGGTCCGTCATGTTATTACGGTATTATTAAGAATTTAGTAAGTTGTAAAAGTTGGTAAAAGTTGCCTATAAAGAAATGTAGATTGGCCGCTTGTTATTTCGCTTTAAGAACTACATGTAAAATACAATATCTGGAAGCAAGTAAAAGCGATACTTAGACAAAGAATGTACAAACTTATAACAATAATTATATTTCAGTTAGTATTTATAAAATGTCGCGATATTTCTATATTGAGTTACAAATTTACAAAACTAGAACATTAGATATGTAAAAAACATATGAATTAGAGATAAAAGAGGCGAACGATTATTTAAAACATCCGGTCAGAGGACGACATATCTAAATTATTACTTTATTATCGTCAACACTTAAAAGTGACAATTCAGATATTTTATAAGGTAAATTAAGTTATGAAAATTGTAGGAGCAAGGTACTACGGTCACGAGGAGTACAGAGATGTCATTACCATACAGTCTGGAACATCCAAGTCACCTTTGGAGTTTTCCCAGGAGTCGCAGGATAACAGCAAATGTTCAGACGACAACGACTCCACTTTAAATTGGAAGGAGAGAGCAATTCAGCTGGAAAAGGGTAGCTTTTTGTTACATGAGTAATATAACTAGTCATTATTAAAACTTTAACTTAACCGATTGGAATGGTTTTTAGTTAACGTAAATGTTAACTAAATTTATTTTGAACTACACGATAAGCGTCGATTGCTTGGCACAAATTGACCGATCAATCCGTGCAAAACCAGTTAAACAATAAAAACTTTTATTTCAATTTGTAACTTTCCTGAAATGTTATTAAAGATGTGTAACCATTTCATAAACTACAAAGACAATAATAATTTGAAAACCATTTTTAAGAATACTTAACAAAGCAGAGCTAGTAAAAGTTGAACTAACTCAATTTATTAATATAAATAAAACAATGATTATATATTTATATTTCAGAGTACAAGAAGTCAGCATGCGATCGAGAGAGAACGCGTATGAAAGATATGAATAGAGCTTTTGACCTGCTGAGATCCAAACTGCCGATAACGAAACCTTCCAAGAAGAAGTACTCCAAGATTGAATGTCTTCGGTAACATTTAATACATTTAAATGTAAATTGATAAGATTAAAGACCGAGTATCCTTGTAAGTGTCGTACTCGTCCTTGTAGAGGTCGGTAGACGTCCCGTGCTCTATAAATGCATTATCTATACTTATAAGAAAGTAGTAAAGGGGAAAAATTTTACATTCAATATTTTTTATAAATACGTGTTCAGAGTTTATGACAGAGTTAAAAATAATATATTTTTTAAATGTTTGTCTGTCTGTCTTCCATTACTTTTATTAAGGTTATTTTTGAACCGAACAACATGTACGATAATTTTTACTTATTTAATTTTCACATTAAAGCACAATACTTTGTTTAAGATATAATAACAAAACTAAAAAGGTTTGGATTTATATAAAACTTATTCTCACTATACAATCTGAGCGACACTATGTCTAGTGAGAAGGCTGTTAGCGAGTTAGTGTTTGTCTGATTGGTGGAGTCAGCTAAGCCAAACTCGCGACTTTTCAACCTCATATAGTGTCTCTTGAAAGGGACGATTACGTGATTAGTGATGTGAGATTGCTCATAATTAGAGTAAGAGAGTGGGGTAAGAGAGTACATGAGGCCGCTCGCAACATTTATGTTAAATTTAAAACTTAACTTAAAAATGGTTCCTAACTTTGATTTCAACGGACTTATACGGCCAATGCCTTAATTTTTAGGTATTATATGACAAACAGGAAAATTTAATTTTATAACTCAGACTTTTTAACTCAAAACTCTTAATGTAAATATTTATTTCTAATTCTAGTCCTAGTTCACTTTTACAATGGTATGTTTTTGGCTTATATTTATTTTATCGCCCTAATTATTTATAGCGGTATCAATGTACGTATTTCAGAATAGCAATCTGTTACATCCGTCACTTGGAGTACATTCTGGCGGGAGGCGCGGCGGAGGACAACGCCTTCTTCGACCCCCACGCCACGGATAGGAGACGATACAACTAGTTACTCAAAATAATTATAAAACATAGATACATTATTAAGAAACGAATGCCATTTTATAATTTTTATTTACAACGTTACATTTTTAATAAATCTTATAACTTCCAAATAAATGTTTTTTATTTTTGTTTTAACAAATAAAAGAAGAACACTCTTAGACTGATCGTTTTCTGATTTTTCTTTCTTTGTCCAATTCATCTTTTCGTCTCTCGAGAGCTTTGATGTAATCGATATACGCACATTTTACTATTAAAGGCAATTTGACGATACCTGCCGAATATGAAATCACATTAATATCGTATCACAATACAACAGCGACCGGAGAGCTGCTTCTTTTCATTCAATAAATTACCTTGAAAGCAAGTGGTAACGAAATTTTTGTAAAAGTTGTACACCGGCGCTAAAAGGCTGTCACTAGATTCTTTTCTCTGCAAAAAGTAGTTAAAAATATTTAAACATCGCTTTAAAAGAAATGAGTAGGTAGAGTTATTAGAAAAGTGACTCAGCGAAATACTATTAATTAATTAATTAATTATGTAACTTTATTAATGTTATAATTTTTTATTATTTACACTGTCAATGATATGACCCAGATATACTAGGGAATTATCAACGTCAAGGAGGCCACATCCTGTGTAAGGGTATTACGCTTCGGAACCGGCGATGGCGACGTGACCGTGTCCCTGTTTGTGTGTCGCAACACATTTATTAAGGATAAAAATATGCTTAAAAGTTTTGTGATCGACCGAAAAATTAATGCAATTGCTTTATAATTATTGCTTAATTTAAATCTGTTTTTAAGATATTGACGAACATTTTACACTTTACTTTTATACATAAATATATTGTATAACTAAGGTTTTGTAATTGGTAATTAATGAATAATTGATTGAAACAAATGTACGGAATAACGTCCCTCCTATATTGTTAATAAAAGTGAAGTCACCGGGACGGCATAGATCGTCGGATATCGATCGAACTACGAGAGACCTCTACAGGAATTGAAAATCATCTGTTCTATTCGGCATGTTAACACTAGGCTACCAGAACTGCAGTGGCTGACGAATCGAAGCTAGACTTTCAATATTCAGTTATATTAAACTCAGTCTGCGAAAAGCTTTCAACGGAGATAGGACTTCGCACAAACTGCTACCACGGATGACGTGTTTTCAATATTGGTTATAAGAAGGTATCGAGTACTAGGATTTCATAAAGACTTAGGTGTTGTGTGACTGATTGTCGATCAGGAACGTAGAGTCATTCGGCCTCGAGCCTGTGGTTGGGGATGGACGCTTGTCGCTTGATGTCGACTTGCTCTAGCGTATCTCGATATTGGACTAAAAGGGTCTACGAGTACTAGGATTACATGCCTAATGTAGAGTTCTTGTTTGAATAAAATTGTATGTCAGTGTTAAAAGTAAAAGTCTTATTTTTTATCAATGATTTTTGTATCAAATTGAACTCTATAACCCAGTTTCTATTTTAAAAATATACAGGTACATATTTAAAAAGTATGTATTTTAATTTCATATTTCTAACTCGAAACTAGATGGCCTAAAACTTTGTAAAAGTTAGATAACATAATATTTTGTTATTTCTTAATATATAACCTGATATAATAATTTTCTATAGGTTAATAATTCATCTATACGTTATCTTGTAAACTTCAAATACGGCCGTTTTGGGCTATTTTCCTTATACTCATAGTAACAGTTACCATACTAACTTGGCTGTATTTGCGGTAACAACTGGTGACGTAACTAGGAGCACTAGGATACCATAAGTTTATTGCAGTCTGAATTATCAAAGCGGATAAGAGAAAAAGACTAAAGATCATATAATACTATAGATTCGATAGAAACTCACTCTTATATATTCTAAACTGAAGGTTGGTTTTGTTGTAAACTTACAATGACGTTTCCACACTGGTCGAACACAGGTGGCCGTCTAGTATTTATACTGCGAATGTACTCCTGCCACCGGCGAATGCATTCAGTGACATCTTGTTGGTCGCCCCACACTCCTTGCGTGTACGTAAAGTAAACAGCACCTACCAGGATACCAGCCTACGGGTGAAGTACTTTGTTATGATGGAGATTATTTCCATAGGTACTAATAGCTACGAAGGTCTTAGGAGGTATTTCATATTATGTAATCAGTGTTTAAGTACAATAGACAAAAAAATGTAGTAAGCGTTTCCGACCAGACATATTGTCGTTTTAACTTAATATTTGTGGCGAAATTAAAATATAATCGCAGAAAGAAAATGTTACAAAATGAAAAATATAAAACTGTGTTGATCTACAACATACTTTGACAAGGTACATTAGTTTGCCATGTGCATAGGGTAAGGATGGAGTTGGTAAAGCGAGCTTCTTCCCACTCTTTCTTAATTTATATTCCTCTTTACTGCAAACTTTAATGCAAGTTGGATGTATCGGGACTTCTGAAATATTTATAAAACCAAAATATACTATATAACTACCTATTAGTCAATACTAAGTATTAAATATAAAAACCCCGGATATAAATAATGTTATCTAAATTTAGAGCAAAATACAGACGATAAACTGTTTTCTTAGAAACTAAACTTTCAAGACATTACATAACTTGTAATAACTACTAGGAAAACAGAAGCTTGAGGAGTTGCACGTAATGCTCATGTAAGTTACAATGTGTTACATTCAGTCTGGCGAGAAAGAGACGTCTGCCGTTCCAAAGATTTATTCGATTTGAAAAGTTTTGCTCAACAACAGATTATCTTTTTCTACAACTTTATCAAAACACATATAAAATTCAGATTTCAGTTGTAAATCTCAAACTTATTGATTGTACTTCTGTTTATGAAAAAAGTCTATAATATATATAGTGAAAAATGTTGTTTTAAGCTTTTATTTAAAATAAAAATGACGATACACTCCACTTTTAAATTTCTGAGAAGGTTCATAATATTTCAGTTTCTGATCTCGTTTCTCATGTTGGCAAAATACGGTACTAAAAACGTATCCGTTTTCTGAATTTAAATGTCTGACATTTGACTTCTGATCCCCAGTAATGAGCCATCTATTTTTTTTACAAATTTTTATAATTCTTGTTTTAATGTCACGATTACAGTTTAAATCAGATTTAATTATTTCCTGCTTAAGTGTAGCGTAAAAAGTATCGAATATGTTAAAGTGAAAGCTATGATTTTATACCTTTTTTTTAAAATCAATAAATATGGTTTTTGAATGATAAACCAGCATTCAATAACTCTTTTCATTCTATATTGTTTAGGGCTACATATATAATATACATAAAACGAAGTAATTAAGAACTTTTGCTAGTATCAATATTTATGTACAGAATTGTCTTGGCGGCACTCAGCCACGAGACGATAATGATATATTTTTTTATATTTCTGTTATTATTTTCCTCATAATCACCTAATTGTACTATGACTTTAGAAATAGACGACAGTAAAATTACCCGCGACTTGAGGACATATTTTCTGAGTAGGGCTGCACTTCTCGTATATCTGCATATCAGGCTTTGGTTGATTAATGTGTTTAGCCAGATTAATCGTTCTACACGCCTCGCATCTTATGCGATCCTGGCTTAAGTTTTCACACATCTTAATAATAAATAACACACAAAATTTTACAAACAAAATTAAAAGATTGTCTTCTGACAGAAGAATTTTTCTTTATAAAGTTTGTGCGATTCTATGGCTTATGATTGTTACAATTAAAAAGTTTTTATTCACGCTCTTCTGTATTTCCTTATTAGTTTGGAGTAGGTACTTAAGTGGCTACTCCTAGCCAATTAAAATGTAATATGTTTATAGAATTTGAAGACGTGAAAGGAAAGTCTTATAGGCTAAACTTAATATTAGAATTTAGGGTGCGAAAACGCAAACTTCGTAGTATGTGATATTTAAAATACTGTGACAAATAATAATACGTGGTGATTTGTGTTGATACAACACCTAAACAGCTCTGACATGTAAAGTCATACACCAACCACTAATTGACAAATCAATTAATATTCTTCTGGTTAGATAAAAGTAATTTAGTATAATAAATCTTGAGAGTAAGTTGTTAGTGCTTCAATTAAGGAAAATGGTCGTCATTATCTGAATTTCCCGAAATGTTCGTTTTGGCGTTTACCATACAATCTGTTGTATTGTATTGTAAACGAAATATGGATATTGTGAAAGAAGTGTTAGAGCTGTCTCGAATGATGTATTTCCGTGCGGCTTATCTGTTAAAAAATGATATGGTTTAATTTTGCTTGATGTATTTTTATCTAATGCTGTAAATGGGTACTATAGTCTACCCACACAAACATTATACATTCGTTTAGTTTAAAATATCCAGGACTAGATTAAAACAATTATATGCTATACAATATTTGTATGTTCGTCTGTTTGTCTGTGCAGGAATATGTATCCACCAAACTGACACTGACCCTAATAAAACAACGCATTTCTATAACATAAGTGACAGATAAAATAAAAAATAAGTTTAGTGTATATTGAATTCTATCTCTCTCTTTGAACAGAATACTAAAATTACTTTAGAGGTTTTCATGCAGTTTAGCATACCTAGTGTTAAGGTCACTTAATACTAAGAATACAGTTTGGCAAACCTTTTTTCTTTTTTTTTTTCTGTTGAAAAAATCCTTTACGGATACCCTCGGCCTAGAAGGTGATGACTGGGTGGTTATGTGGGACTACACGGCAGCATAGAAGACGCTGCCATTTTTAAGGCTTGCCACTAAAAAACCAACGGTTACCCTCATCGCCTTTGTGAAACGCCACGGGATCGCTTTCGAACTTACCGTGACACCGCGGCGGAACCCTCCCCGAATAAGGGTGCCCCGAGTAACGAGAGCACCCTCACGACGTAGGCCTATGGCTGGTGAAAGCGGTCACCCTCCCCTCTCACCACGGCACTACAGTTGGGGAAGGAATCGAGCGTACTCCCGCCTCCTCCTCCCCAGCCTACTCCTTCGGAGCGGATCAGCCGTGGAGGCTAACTCCCTGATCCATTCCGCGACCTCCTTCGCGGCAATAACTTGCTCGCAGAAGCAGGCCACCGCAACCCAATACCTCTCGCTGCCAGCGATTGGTCCCTGCCAACCACGGCCGTCAGCTCAGTACGCTGTAGGTTCCAGACTGCGCACTCAGTCAAGGTGTGACGAGCCGTGTCCACGGCCTCGTCTCAGTGGTGGTAGGAGGGGGTCGCCTCTCTGTGGTTTGTTTGTTTGTTGTCTCAGTTTGGCAAACCTGGTGTGATGGTAAGTTAATACTAACAATACAGTTTGGCACACCTAGTTTTAAGGTCACTTAATACTAAGAATAATAATAATATTGAAAAACGAGAAACAAATAAAGATCCTGAGAGATATATTAAGACCAATTCATGTTTATTAACACAATTTAATACAACTAACAAAATAACAGTTTGTGTTTATTAACTTGTGTTAATAAATAACAAAAATGTAACGAAAATAAGTATTTTTTTATTCGAAGTTGTAGAATAATAAATGTAAATTGATTACCGTTATTTTTTAATATATTCCACATTATATTACAATAGTAATATTGTAGTTTACAACTTGAACTTCGCGCGCCTGCAGGAACGGTTCGTCTATAATGTTAAATGCGATGTTTGTTATTCATGGTTGCCTGTTTATGTGAAAATATTTTGGTTTTTTTTGTGCAATAAATTTGGATTTATTCTTATTAGAATAGTTGTAGCTTTCATCAAATAATTTTCAGTCACTTTTTTTTCGATGTAATATGGTTTAAACAAATCAATTTTTGAATTTCAGTTGTTTCTTAAATATAGATATTTTATTTAAATTAGTCTGTTTAAATAGATATAAGATAGAAATATGATATATGTTATTTTCTAAGTTCAGTTCCTAAGTGTAAACCCCTTCTGTGATCCAGTACAGTAGCCATTAACAGTACATTACAGTAGCCACCTAGACGTGTGAATATATATTAAACTGAACACATCACTCAGTAAAATATATAATTTTTCTGAAATATTAAATACCTACATACTAAGAATAAATAAATCATTAAAAATCTATATTATGACCATATGTGCGATATTATTGGGGAAAATCACAATTATAACTGGATTGGTTCCTTTCTTTTGACAACAAATTACTAAATTAAAAAAAAATATCCCCTTTCAAGGTATGTATGGTCGTCAACGAAAATGTGAGAGGGAGTGAACTGACGGTTAAATATAAAACATTTACATACTTGGAAATATCTTTTATATATGAGTATGTTGGGTGATAAATATACAAACAAAAAATCCAAACAGCGTAAGCAGCGAGCTCGGCTTACGGATGTGGACGATACGCCCACGCGCATCGCTTCCGCTCGTTGCGCAAAACCCGCTGGCTTCCTAACTACACGTTCCTAGATAGCGGTGACATCGGCGAATTGACAAGTTTTATCTCAAATTATAGTTAACTATCTATAAACAATTATTTAATAATATGGAAATCAATTCTTCAGTTGTGTTTACTTCTGTCAATAAGTGTGGGGGAGGGAAGGAGATTTTGTTACATTATTCCGCGCAAAATGAAGAAATTTAAGCCAATTCCTTAATTTAATTATTGACAACTGTGCAATAATATTTATTGCTATATGTGCAATACTATTGGAATATGTTGATTTAACATTATGTCCTTAACCATTCAGTATTTACGGTGGTTAGACCGTAGCCATACAGTAGTAACAGAACTGTGACAGTTACTGCCATACCATGCCATAGTCCTCCATCCACCACGTCCCATCAAACATACTCATATCTTCTTATTGTAATATTGTAACGTTAATGTAATATATATATATTATAACACTTAACAAATGTATAAATATATATATATATATATATCTATATCTATATCTATATGTCTTTAACTTACGTTCTCTCGGGCGAAATGATTTTTTTTCATGAAGCTTCTAGTAAAGTTCCTTCTGACGCATTGAAATTTTCATGAATGACGCAGTGGTGGGGGTTACGAGCTTTACATGAATTCTGCGCCCGCGCAGTAGGCAACTTGACAGTTCCCTGGTAGCCACCGCGCCTGCGCGGTCTTAGCGCTCACCACTATCAGTGCGGGAAATTTAAATTTATTTTAAATATTACTTTTATTTTTGGTAATTTTTAACAATAAGGCTGTGCCAGTCTGTGCTGTTGTTCTGTGTGTTGCGGATTTAGGTGACTCTCGGGCATGCGGTAATGATGGCGATAAGGTATGTTATGTTTTGTATCGAATTACAGATACTTTAATACTAAAAAATATATATTATAATCAAAGGAAATAATTTTCTCATGAAACATTAGTGGCTGATTTAGTGATTGAATTTAAAATGTTGAAAATTATTAGTTCTTAAAATAATGTTTTTTTTGGTTAACGTTACAATATATTTTTTATATATTATTTTTATTTTATCGCATTTATAATTTTAATCATTTTTTCAAAAGTTAAGTGTTTCATTTTTCAAAAATTTCTTTCTTTATTTATTAGCATTTACCTATAAATAAATATTATAATACTCAAGCAAGTGGATTTATATTAGAATTCTCAAAATGTCGGTTAAGTTTAGGAAATATATATTTGCTATCAATTATTGTAAGGCGTTAGAACAAAATGGTTTCTATTTTATATTTGAAACATTATGACAAGATTTAGATTAACTCTAAATTAATAAATATATTTATAGAGTCTCTGTATTCTTTTGAAGCTATTGCCGTTCATTATAATATTGTCATAAATATTTAACCATTATAACTTTACAGCATATAACTTATCTCTTCTGTGAAATCATGATGAGATTGTCAAAAATATTATAGCATTGCCTAGTATTACAAATAATTAAGACATTTTTTGTATTAACAACTCTAAACGGTCATCAAAAGACAACTCAAAACTTAACAACTAACAACTCTTTAATAGCTTTCTTCATGTAATATGAATTGCGCTTAGGAAGTTTTGCTTAACTTTTGAAATGCGTTTTCGCATATATAAATATAAAGTTGCCTATACTATATATATTTTAATCATTGTATATTTCTATCATTATAATCATCGAACGTAATGTCGATGACCTGAACCGCCTCCTTTAATTATCTTCAACAAGATATTTTCTAAATGGCCATCTTTATTCTTGGTGGTAATTCATATTAAACCGCTCATAATACGCTATTAATGAAAAGCGTCTAGTTATCTACAGATTCGTGTAGAAGGGTCTGCTAAAAGTGGACGTAATAAGTTGTTGTGAACGTTTTTTAATATCAGCTAATACTACATTTTTATCTTTAAAAAGACACAAAAAACACACAAGAACACACACATACACAACAAATAAATAAAATAATAAAAATAAATAAAAATGTAAACCCATTGGCATTCAATATTGATACGATACTCGCAAATTGTAGAGCGTGGCATGTAAATGGTTGAAAAGGAGAGCGGGAAGCTTCCGAACTGGATCTCCGAGGACCCGACAGAAAAAAAGAGGCGAGATTAAAACTAAGCCCATTGTTCCTTTTATATCATCCCGACCAACCGCTCATACATATATTCATTGCGGGTTTCGTGGCCACTACTGCGTATAATTAAGCCGAAGATTTAGATAAGGGATGAAAAATCATTTAAAGCAATCTAGCGACTAACATTCTCGTAATAGAGAATTTATTGCTTTAAAAGTATTTTGTCAACTGCTGTTTTTGTTGGTAGCGTTTGAATTTTGCGCACGCGATTTCTTTGAAATTCCGCTTTTAGTTTTGTCTTTGTTTTTTGCGGCTTCTTTTTGGTAATTTTGGTCAGACGATACTTTTAGTTGCACTTTATACCGTCAGTTTAATATTTAAACCAAATAACTTTTAAACCAGTGGTTAGGAAATGATGACACATACTTTAAAAATATTTGCTTAAACGAACACAAAACCATGTGTAAAAATTAAGGTTGAACTTAAAACATAGTTTTTGTATTTTTTATAGGAGAAACGCGTTATGGCCCCTATTCTTAGTATTTCAAACATTTTGAGAGCTCTCATTAAACGAAATTAGGTCACTCTCCGCATCAAACAATGAATTTCAACAGTGCTATTAGGCTGTGTTAAATGGACAAATATCTAGCAACTGTAATTCCTTGGCTTTGTAATGGATATTCTAAGATCTTAGAGTAATGGGTTTGCGAATGAACGCTTAAAGAAATAATCGTTTAACAAATGAGACCTAGACTGAGAATAACCGTGTGCCTGAAAACAAACCTAGTGCTCATGAAGCTCTTATCGTTTATGTGGTCCTAGTACTTGTAAGTAGAAAATAAGACCTAGGTCTAGACTTTAGACGTTTTAGCGCAGTCTGTGTCTAGGATCTAGCTTCTCAATATAGAAGAAACTGGTTTTGTATTTTAATTTCTATACAAGTGGCTGGACCTAGCTATGTCCGGCCAGAAAAACGATTCTGAGACCAGGCAAGTGGTACTCTGCCTATTTTTCTGCGTCAGTATGCTCTGTATATCGTATTTAATTTATTTAAAAGCTAATTAAAAAATATATATCTTTTATCCATCCGTTCTTAGAATTTTGTTTAAAAATCTGTATCGAACTTCATGTTGGTATGAAACAAACGGTTTCCGTTTCTCTTCCCGGTATCCCGCAACCATTATGTTAGTCAAAATAAGACTTTTTTTTCCTATCTCCGACATTTTTTTTATTTGAAACCTCAAACTAAATCCTTGATAGCTTCTTAAATAACTTCATAATTTAAATCTCTCTTTGGTTTTATTTATTGGCGGCCATTTCTGTACCAGTTCCATCAGCGCCTACATTTTTTTATAATCGCAAGGTTTCTTGTATGTAAATGATATTCTGATTATTAAAATATGACAATAATAAAAGATTGAAATGTCTAGACTGTCTTTATTATTATAGATTGTGTCGTTATAATGACATTAGGTACAAGTACAAGTGACAAACACAAACTGTAATTACAATCGATGTATGGAAGTCGATTATTTGATTATTTTTACTTGATATGAATTTATTTAGGCTTAAAGAGTAGATACCTTTTTAGGAATTTTACATAACTTTCATAATTGTACAAAAATATTTTACTTTAAATTTTAATTCTATAATTATTATTAGGGAATGTTTGTTTTTCATTTCCTCATCAGATCAACAGTAAGATATAAAAAATACACTAAGTATTTTTTATATCTTACTGCTACATTTTGTATCTGTTGTAATTTTCTGTCGTTGAGAACCTCTAAGGCCAGATGTAGATCCATTAACAGTTCCATCCATTAAGAGTAGTAGGACCATATCTTCTTTTCTGTAATTGAACACAAGCTGCTCGACCAAAGTAATTTACTAACTAAAAACCAAATAAAGACAACCAATCCATTGGTCGTTCGTTGTCTTTAGTTAGGTGTTGTTTATTTATAGTTCTTCATTGTTTTGGGAACACCAAGTTCAAGGAGCAAGTCGACTTAACAAACAAGGACCTCTGTAAAAGTTATCACATCAATTATCAGTTATGATCCTAACGCTGTTTACCTTCAGATTTCTATATACTTTGTATGTAATCATGGTAAATACTATATCATTGAGATTTCGACAACATCTTCATAATATAAGAATAATCAGAGTATGATAATGTTAAGTTTGATTTGTTTCCTAACTTTAACATCTGTTCTTACAGTACTGACTGATTGACTGATTGACTGATTGTAATTAAGTTTTAATTACAATCAACAAATCAGTTAAATTACAGTTCAAATATAAGCTTCATGATCTTCAGTACTCCTCTTAAAATAAATTAACCGATGGACAGACGACTGTCACAAGATGTCCAATATGTGTCATAACACAGAATACAGTTAGTTAAATAATTATAACTCAGTTAAATATTATAAGATAAGTAACTAATTTATTTATTTATTTTATTTATTTATTGCATAGGAAACCAACGTGAGATACAATATTACCTATAATACTATATATCAATAAATATTATATATCAACACTTAGAGGTTAACTCAACATGTGTGATAAAAAACAAAAATGAAATAAAGCAAAATTAACAAACAACAAAAACAAGAAAACATGTTCTAAATAACAACACTAACAGTATTAAAACTTAACTCTATCATGCACTTTCTTAAATGTACTAAGTAATGTAACAATAAAATATATAAATATATATATATACATAATAATAATATCTAATAATCCAATTATAATTGTAATAATAAAGAGGTACAGGTAAATAAATATATAACCACTCCAAAATAAAAGAAAAAAATAATAATAAGATAAGAATAGTTAGGTATTATAAAAAAAAACAACAAAAATAAAAGCAACTATGTATAAAGGGATAACAAATATTTTTTAATTTTTTTCTTATAGAAAGGAATCATCAAAAAGATCTATCTTTATTTCCTTCTCGATACTGTTATAGGAGCCAAGTATTCTATTGATAGGCCCAAATAATCCCAAATTCGTCCTAAATTTTTTTCTTCTAAAAGTATTAGTTTTTCTGGCGTTTTGTCTTGGGACTAAGAAATGAATTTTATTTAACATCTGAGGACTGTCAATAGCGTTTGACGCAATCTTATGTAAGAAACACAAGTCCAACATTTGTCTTCGATCTAGCAGAGACAAAGTGTTATATATTTTAAGTAGTAGAATGTATTTCAAAAAATATAACAATTGTTTGTATAAGACAAATATTTGTAAATGGTACAATTTGACAAGTAATCTGCTAATTCTGTTTATACATTTAATGTTAATATATCATATTTTAGAATGCATTTTGGTATCTTACAAATTTATGAGAACATGATGTTATAACATTGTTGGTGCAAAATTAGGTAGTGTTTAAATATAAGTATATTTATTTGAAATGTAGTTTATGGCCAGGTATCGCGTTTCCTTTACACTCGGTTAGGGCTGCCACTGCACAGCTCATTACTAACTTTAGTTAACTTTACTCTATACTTTTTAGTAACACTTTTCTTTTTAGTAACACTAGTAACGAACTCCTTTTTTGATAAATTTAGATTCTTGAACTATTGACAATCCTCTCCATTAACTTAAATGTAACTTAATCTCTAACTTGTATCCTATAAGATTCGTCATTTTATATTACTAATAATTGTAGAACAGATATAACGTGTTAAATATTAAATAACAGCAAGTAACTTAATGTGACATGGGAACGCGGCCCAGCCGGACGCCACGTGTGTGTCTGCGGGGGTGACGAGATGTACTTTGGTAGGGTTGACGACTGGAGAAAGTTTACTCACTTAACTTACTTAAAGTTCTATGTTGAGACATGAATATTATGTAATGAAATATTGGATTTTAGGTTATTGTAGTTACATTAACTTTAGTCTGGAAATTAATGGGCATATATAAATTAAATAACAATGCTATGGGTGATAGCCCTAATAAGGTTTAACAACAAAGCACGCTAAATCACCCGCAGAGCGCATCGTAGCAAGCGTGTGCTTTGACAAGCCGCTATACGTTTTATGACAAGCCATTGATGTCTTCCTGGCTCTACCATTCCGCGTTCCCATACTGGTGCGACATCGCTTGAGACTGAAATCGTATCTCTACAGTGTTTCTGCAAGCCTAGTACTTTCTTAACTAAAACTGAGACTTTTCTTAGCAATTTGGGGAAACTGTTGTTTTCTTTTTTCCCCCCACCAAATGTGTCTTCGTAAGACGCCAGCCAACTGACGATTACTTACTTATAAATAACTTGGTTCACTTTAAAAGCCATACTAGCAAAAATATCTTGTTTACAAATTTCAGGAAGGTATTTAGCGAGGTAGCCATAATGATACGTTATCTACACTAAATCATTCCTCGTCTATCATTATTATAACTATGTTACAGAAAAATAACCCCTTGGAAAGTTTATTTGAATTTTTTTTTGTTGCAGTTTCACAAACCGAACAATCTCTTGTTTAAACTAGTAAACCCATTCTTAACATACACGAGACAAGATTAATCTTTAAGAATATGCTTAATAAATATTGTAACCTTGTGTCTGAAGCAAGTACTCTTTTATCCGATGTTTATAAATAGAATTATATTTAATTTAAAAATACTTGTAGTCACGCGATAAAAACACTGACTAGTATCAAAAATAAATCTTTAAGACATACTTCATTGCATCGAGATGGCTAAAATAATACTTATAATGTAAAGAAAGAATTACCAGTATGTATTTTACGCGTCCGCCACTCTGTAAACATTTCTGTCAGTCGACCTTATTTACTTACTTCTCAATGATTATGATGTCCTGGTAGATTTTACAAGATCTGTTACAAGGACTCTTGGGTTACCAAGGATTCGTAATTTGCATGTAAGAAAGGATTAAGTCAGTCTAAAGGCAATAAAAATGAACTTTCAAGACATAAATAACCCTTTACTTTTTAATAATAAAATACAACGTTATTGTTTAATTGTGTTATGTTAATAAAGCAAAAAATATGAAATTAACAACTACCATTTTATTATTTTATAATAAATTATGAATACCATTTAGCTTAATAAAATAATGTACATAAAAACGAAACATTACATATATACTATGTATATAAATGCTACGGAAAGAGGTTACTATTAATACAGGCCACTAATAAAAACACAATTGATTTAAAGCACTATCATAAATTAAAGTTCTAATAAAAGAGTTTGTAGTTTATAAACATAATTTATAACAATGAACCAGACTTGTACTAATAATGTCGGTTGTATTTTTGATTAATAGTCAGTTAATAAAGTATTTAAACCGATAATGTTGATAATTCAGATGAATCATTTAGTAAATATTATCAGCCAAATAATTACTGGTTAGGGATCTATATATTGAATTAATCCTATATTATCAAAATTACTTTTATCTCATTTAATCAATTATATGAATCAATTTTAAACAAATACAAATAATTTATGTAATAATTGACAATATTGACGTGACTTCCTATCGATACTAGTTATTAAGTTTTATAAATTATTTATAAAAAAATACATTAAATAAAGTTTTTTAATAACCCTCACAAACACAAGTCTGATGACAAAATGACAATTGAAATTACACACCATAGTATGAAACATATGAATTATTATAGTTCATATTATTAGAAAATACAAAACTTTCAAAAACATTTAAAGAGTTTGAAAAGAAATCCATATAAAAAACATTATTAAAATAAATTAAAGACAATAATGACGACAGGTAGTAAGTAGTACCATACATTTCTTAATAAAAACCTAACAAAAAAATTCACGAAATTCGAGCTCTTTATTCGAAGTAACTTTTAATATTTCCAACTTTTGCCATTTGCCGCGAGAGCCTCGCCCAGTATCGATTAATTGTCCCTCTCTATCACACTACTTCACAAGTTTCGGACTCTGTCCCGGGTCTGTTCGCCTGGTACTTGCCGTATGTTGGAGCACCGCACGCCCGCACCGGCGCTCTCACATGCATGCATGTCGCGCACACAACACCTACTTACATTATTATACATACACTATCTTGTCCCTATTCTAGTAGTAAACAAAATAGACGACTAAACTAATCTAATAATTCTTAATACATAAATTAATCTTTTTGGTTGCAAAAAATAAACAGTGGCTTAATTTTTTAGGCTAACCCACATACATAAATACATAATAATATATAAATTCTTAAACAAAAAATATATATAAAACTTCAAATGTCGCCTTTTCTAATCGTCGATTTTTACAATTAATTGTCAATCAAACTTATAAATAGTACCGTAACGTTATGATAGTCCCGTGCTTGTGGTTGTGGTTCTCTTCATGCATACCAGAGGAAATCATTTTAGTATGACTAATTATGTTATGTAACAGTATTAAACCACAGGATTGAACGGGATACGTCTGGATTATAAAGCAGCCTGTGTGCCTTGTGGAGTATATTTTAATTAATGTAAATTAAAACATATTTGTCTTTCGTCCAGTTGACTAACAGTGCATTTGTGCTCTTAACCGAAGTAAAGTCCTGATAAGGTGCGTTTCATTTATGATTTCCTGGTATCGAGGTTGAAATTTTTTGATGGTGTCAATTTTATCAAACAGTTTGAGGCACATAACATACATACATCGTCGTCGTGAATATACTAAAAAATCTATTTAATATAATTTTAATAAATGCAATATGACAGACAAAAAGTAGGAAATAATTATTAATATTCCATATGCAACTAAATATTGCAAATATTGTTTGGTAATGTCGCTTGACTCACATCCTCGGAAACGGACGGACAGCAAAACAGACAGCCGTTGACTATTATAAGCTTTGTGAAGACTGACGAATGATAAAACAAAACAAGACAGCCATTGTTGTCCAGCCCTTGTATGGATTTCCGTTGTTCACCAAAATGTATAAAGTTGGATGTTCTGAGTGTGTTTAAAATAGTATCAATCGTCTGACCTCACACATCGACTACAGGAATCTAATATTAAAATTAATTAAGGTCAAATCCATTATATATTCTTTATTGCACACCACAAATATGTAAAGTACAAGACAAGCAAACAAAAAAAAAAGATATAAAAATAAAAATAAGAAATAAAAAGTAAAAAAAAAAAAAACAATAAAGTAAAAGAGAAAAAAAAAATACATTTTGAAAAAAATACATCCATCTATATTATCTAACCTAAATATTATTTTACAAAGAGATGTAGTTTTTGACTTTGTGTGTATGTTTCCTATGTATTACAAAGTCAAAAAGTTCTCATTTAATCTTCGAAACTAACCATCCCATATTAAAAATATTTTTATCGATGTTTAGAGTGGATATTCAGGGTGCATATTGTAAAGTAACTTGACACGATTGAGCGAAAGGATATCTTACGAACGCTGTTCTCTGTAAGTGACGCGGGTAGAGTCGCGGGCTACAGGTATGTATAAAACACATACTTTAGACATAATTTAAAACTATTATATAACAGATTGAATTGAATTGAATTGAATGATTGAAGCTATTATATACCAGACTTGAGTGGTTTATGTACGGAATGGACTGAAATAGACGTCAATATTAGCCACCATTTTTTGTTTGGTTAGTTTGTTTTTGCTAAGTTTTGCTACGTTTAAGCTTAGATGAACAAACAGATGTGTTCAACTCTTTTGTAAATTGCTAGTATTCTGCAACGACGTTCCAAAATAGAAAATCGTAAATTTTTTGGTGTTTACTTCATCTTTATAGTTCGCTATTGCTCAAACATGGCCGACAATTTAAAAATGTCTGTAGCATCTGTCAAAACAGTTAAGCCAGGCGGTAATGTTGCATAACTGGTAAATAAAGGTCTTCCTAAATGATCTAAAAGGTGTAATTGTTTCCGTAGACACTGATGGAAAGTTACTTTATATTAACAACGTTAGTGCGTACATTCTACAATTATAATTACAGGAAATATTTCTTTGTTCTGATAGCACGTGGTAGATCAGATGAGGTCAATAAACGGCGTGGGATAGAGCGATATTTTTAAGATATATATACTAGATCAGCTAGAGTCGAAAGTTATTAGCAGACAGTACAAAGTATGCTTTGTACTGTCTGCAAAGTAGCAATGTAATATTTTTTTATTGGGAGATTATAAACTACGACAACAATACTAAGATAGTATTTGTCTGTGTTTTATTAATATTTGTCTGTGCGTACATCACTACAAAATTACAGGACAGATTTTGATGAAGTTTTGCACGGTTGTAGGTTATGTATGACCTAGTTATTCTTTAATTTTAATGAGAGATACAATATACATTTTTCCTGTAATAATAAAAAAACAAAAAACAACTAGTTGAATTTTGAAAAAAAATGGTGTGGTGTTAGCTTATTATCTAAGCAACATATAGGTTTTAATTCTTCCTAGATTGACAGATAGATCACAAAAATATTTTGGGCTATTATTATAATAAATTAAAATATAAGGATAGATTTTAAGGAATGATATTTGAATATTATTTGATTCCGAGGCAGGGGAGGGAAGGCGGGCTGCATTGAATGTTTTTGGCAATACATAATATAACAGTATATTTGTATTTATAGACTAAATGCTTAATTTTGCTGTGCATCTATTATTATATATTGAAGTAAATTTTGCTAAAAATAAGGAACAGTCGATTCGATTCAAATAATAATTACGTTATAAATGTTACGTTATAAGTGTGTGTGTTTGAAAATCTGAACAGTAATGTGAATTAACATTAGTTTTAAATGATGGCTCAAAATGTGTTTAATGTGGTATGATATCACGGCGGCCGTCATCAGAGTCAGTGACCGCGTGATGCGCTATTGTTATTTGTGTGTCTTGATACAGTCCAGTGTCTCCAAGTTTGAATAAATCAATTCAAAAACATTTGTGTGTTAGCTTTGCTTGATAGAAGGATACTGAGGTTATCTACAACGCTATTAAATAATAATTATAATAATAAAAGTATTTTTATTGACCTTTTATAAAAGCATAAAACGTCATTAGTCATGAATCCTCTGACATCCGAACTAGTTTAAGCAGTCTTTCAGATGTCAGTCTCTTCTCCTTCAAATAAGTATCTTTAATTTAATTTATTAGTTTAATTAAATAAATGTTAATATTTTTGAACAGAACGGAAAGTAAGAGAGTAAATGTATGTATGTGTGTGTCTGTGTTTCTGTGTCTTAGAGCCTGGTAATAAAATCAAATTTCGAACCGTTAAATCCGTTGTTCTTATGTTCATAAAGTGCTTGACCAGGGTGCCCGAAAGGTAAAAACTCTTTGCACAGTAAAAATGTAAGTACGAGTCGCACCTCCACATGCGCAGCTACTATATGGCCATTACCATAGGGTCTTAGTTGTATTAATTAGTAAGTAATGTTTTATCAGCAATTACACGTAGGCATTTAAAAATAGGTATTCGTTTTCTTATTCTACCCCCCAAAAATGTTGTATGTATATATATTTCTGTAAAATATGTAAATATATGTACATGCATAGATTAATGGTTCTCTCACTTCCCTTAGCAATGGACGCGGAAGATTTTGTATATGGATACTATTTTTGGCGCAATCAATTCTGAGCAACATTTTAACTTTAGGCGCATGAGCTCATAAATATTAGCTCGGTACGGGAACCGATACCGGAAAGAGCAGTAAATATTTGTTTGGCTTAAAATATATGTCTATGTTAAAAATAAATGTTTTGTATAAGAAAATTGATTTTTTTAAATTATAATTGTTAATGCAAATGCAAATACGGCATTTCGAGAGTGTGCTGAAATTACTTAGAAAAAATATGAAAATTAAAAAAAAATTTAAAAATGATTTAACCAAGGTAAATAATATAAAATGTAAGTTAATAGAAATTTGATATTATTGATTTATTGTTTGAAAATACTTATGAACATGAATGGCCATGTGAATTTTATTTAAATTTTAATAAATATAGAATGAAAAATAAACCTCCTTCCTCTGGGAAATCGTCCGTCGCTCTACCGATTGAGCTACTGTATCGCTGCCAGACTGGGATTAGGCATTCTATACATATTCCGTCTTATCATCTTGATTTATTGTTTTTTATTTATAAGTTATGTCTATTTCACTTAAATAAACTTTACTTTAACTTAAAACTATGAAATGGCAGGAAATAAATAAACTTGTTAGAAAAAAGCAAGCAATAAAGATTTCTCTCAAATATTACGAAAACAAATTGCTTATATAAATACAGGTACCAGGGTAGCATAAATGATGTAGAAGCGTAAATTCCGTGGAAGCCTTCATTGTTATTGTTTACGTTTTCGTATTTCACTACCAGGATAACAGAAGCACAAAAAAGCTATTTCACGATCGTATATATTATTTCAAAAGACCTATGAGTTACAACTTTGTTCCTTTATTAATTCTTCTTTTACTAAGTTTCTAAGATTTATTCAATAATCCAATTAAAGGAAATAGTAAAATTCTGTCGCAGTCACTGAAATAGGAACTGTGAAAAGATTTACATCGAAAACGGAACCTTTAATGGATCTAAAAACGCATTTCTAAATGAACAGTTGTTGAAAACACATCTCTGGAATGTGCATTCCTTCCATGTGCAAAAACAAAAACGGTTCTAAAATATTGTATTGTAATTCACTCTCAGGTCACTGAAGAATGATGTGAGCTACTTGAAAATATTATCTACAATAAAACATGGAATACATCCGCCGGGACGCCGGCTACGTCTGTGTCACGTTTATTAAGTTTTCGAGTTAATATTAACCTCACAAACAAACGTACCTTCATACTCGTATTTTTGATGGAATCCTAACACCAACATGTAAATAACCATTAAATGTCTTTATTAAGGGATAATGAAATAATCTAACAACGCTGCGACCACTCTTGGTAACGTCATGAGCTCATGAGAGCGATAAATCCCTTGGTTTTCAAGACAATTGGAACTATTACATACCTTTTCCTAGACGAGACAATTTTCTTATTGAAATTGTAAATATGACCTTAATTATTTAACTGTAGAGTTAATAAACTTTATTTCAAATAAAAGCATTTCATTTATTTAATTTTACACTCATATTCATTTAAGAACAATAAAATCTAACTAGTTTTATAAGGTTATGGAGTTTGTTCTTTATTAAGAGAACGAAGTAAATATAAAAATAATCAACGTTTTAATGTACTATAAATATTATTCATTTGAAATTGTAATAATCTATTATAATGTATTTCTATTTGTGTTAAAGTCTTAAAATATAAATATTGCTATTGAAACAATAACGCATTGGTTAGAAGATAGTAATTTAATTATAAACGTAGAAAAAACTTAAATAATGCATTTTACCAAAGATTACAAATTCAATTATTAAATATCAATTACAAAGATAAAAAAAAATATGAAGTTAATGTGAGAGACAGTTAATTAACGTGGATGGCCCAAGGCGAAACCGTCCGTAAAAAACTAAACATATCTATGTATTATATAATTAAAATAAAAAGTTACTAATAATACAAATTCAGTTGCTCGTCACGTCAGTTTCTGTCTTACGATTTGGGGTGAGTGTAGTGAAAGAGAGTATATTTTTAAAGGGCAACATTGGTTAAGATCAGACTTCAATTTAAATATTATAGATATTATATTAAATTCAAATATTACAATTAAAAAAATATATGAACTTTTGAAACAAATAAACAATACCAAAACAATATCAAAACTTATTATCCACAGGCAAATACAAAACTTAATTACTGGAAATAAGTGTATTAGGTATGGCCTATATGGCCCCAGCTATATATAATACCAAACTTAGTGAAAAACTACCTCTAACTAAATTTAAAAACCTTTCCTAATTGATAAGTGCTATTATTCTCTTACCGAGCTCCTACTAGATAACTTTTAATTGTAAGTTGTTTGTTACCTAATTGTATGTTTTAAAATTAAATTTAAAAAAAAATGTAGAATGGAATGGTAAATGGGTGTCTAATTTTGAATATTACCTTTTTTACAGCTGCATTCAGAGCTAATATATTATTATTAAAAGTAGTGAACGCCGTATCGTGTTCATACTCGTAGACAAGTAAGCACATGTGTCTGAGAACAGTGAGCTTGACCTCGATCTACACCGTCATTGTCCTTCAGTTGGACGGAATCTGTTTTAATATCAATTGGCGGACAGAGAACTGGGGTGTTGGAAACTGATTTAAATCTTACATAATCATTATTTTTTTTTAAATACGTCATGATGTAAAATTATCCTGGTAAGTAGAAATTATATAAAAAAAACAAAACAAAGGTGTAAATAATCCGTCAAGGGAATTAAATAAAACTGTATAAAACATTCTGTCTGTCTATACTACATGAGGTGCATCTGTTAAAGAACGGACGTGACTGATTTTGTTTATTTTATTATCAAGTTTTATTAAAATGGGCTTAGGCCTGTACTAATATTGCTTCTAAACTATTATAAGTGTAGGCGCCATCTTTGATACGACCTGGGGTCATGAAAACAGACAAATGTTTGTTTTTGATGTATGTTTTTGACAGCGCTTATTGAGGTCACGAAGGAGTTTACGGTTTGTAAATCTTCATCTTATGTTTATTTGGGGTGGTCATTATAAAGGCGTAAGATTTAGAAGATTTTTAAATAATACTAAAAGCTATTACGTTACGTTAATTGTATCGGAATTCATCCAACTAACTTCGAACCAAGGCATATGAAAGTTCATGAAAGTTGAAAACAAAACTAACTAGTACGCCTCACCCGAATATTAAGTGAAGCAGACAAACTCATTTTGCCCAGTTGTAACTTGATATTTTCAAGCTAACGACGGCAATTCATACATACATATCAAATATGTATTGCAAAAAAAAAAACAAGAAAATATAAACCGACAATAAAAGAACGTGCTCAAAACTTACATACTCTATGTGAATGGAAAGCTTTAGAACTTGATATTTATTACATATTTGTACGCATTTTTTAGTTCACAGAATTACCAGCCAATGACATATATATTCAAAACATTTTACATAATAGCACCACCGATAATAATGCAGCGGCTGCAGTTACATCGTTAACAAGTGAAGTCGAAGTAAGGCGCTTGTCTCGTCACTTGGTATATAATATGAGATGCATGTGGCGCCTTGTCTGGTCTATCTATCTACAATGTACTTTTATGTGAAAATAACTTATTAAAAAAAATTGAAATGCAGCTTTTAAAACAATATTAATAAACAACTCAAATTGTGTAAATTAATTAATTGTATTATTTCATTAGTTTTCTGCGTAATATATATATCTAATAATAATGTAATGTAGATTGTAACGTTGTTACAACATATTTGCCTGCCTGTGATAGGTATGTGTCAGTTACCATATTAACTGTACACCACAACTGTCAAACTACAATAACTATTTAATTATTATTATATCGTGTCAAAAGCTGAGTTAACTCGCGATAAGATTGTTCAAATTCAGCAGGACATTTTTATCATTACCAATTTATTAAATATTCGATAAGTATCCGTTACATAACTAATTAAAGCTAAATAATAATTGACTGATTATTATAACATTTAATTATTGTTGACGGGAGCGATATAACTTCGTGAGAAACACAATATGGAGGCTTGGGTTCTTCCTTCATTCATTTTTTTTCTAACAAATTATTATTATTTGCAATAAGAAGAAAATATAGAAGTATAATCTTTATCATCCTGTATCCTAATATATATATGTTATTATATTTCGATCACTGTAACACATTTAATTTTGTTATGGACGATTGTACGACAAACTCGCTAACATAAAATAAAAATATTACAAATTGTAAAACAAATTTTGTTCCGAAATTTGTAGCACATGTTAGTACTTAGAGTTAGTTCCCAAGTGTATTAATTAGGTCTCATTCTGATGATCTTCCTGGAGTCACTTGAAGCGTGATGATGATGTAATTTAAGTTTTATGTCTGACATATGTGGTCTGGTCTAGTCTAAACTTTAAGATATTCAACATTCATGATATTTTACACAGAATAAAGTATATTTTTATATACAGTAAACTATAGAAGGCAGCGAGGCCGAAATTCATGCCAATATTCCACGCGGCTACTATGACCGATAGTTCTTTGAATTTAATGAAAAAGATTAACCGAAAATAATTCTATCACAACTGAAAGGTCACCAGCCAGGCGCGACTCACGTCTGCTCCACGCAAACCGTCGAACATCCCGTGCTCGGTCACAGCGCGGTCACAGCTCGGTCACAGCTCGGTCACAGCTCGGTCACAGAACTACCAAAATCATTTTGTAGTTTTTGCATCTCCTTCCTATCTTAACGATCTGTGACGTGCCTTGCGGTCGCCTTGATGTACTTCAAATGCGCCGGCGCACTCTAACACGTGAATATCTAACTTCAATGATGTCTGTAATCCATTGAGCTCTCTCTCAGA
Source organism: Dircenna loreta (assembly GCA_963555665.1). Taxonomy (NCBI): domain Eukaryota; kingdom Metazoa; phylum Arthropoda; class Insecta; order Lepidoptera; family Nymphalidae; genus Dircenna; species Dircenna loreta. Next base: position 8,612,940 of record OY743098.1, read on the forward strand.
ACACATTCTGATGAGAGATATGGTCAGTGCTCGATGATGACTTCACATTACGTTAAAGCCTGTTGCCCGCGCTCCCTCAGCTCCCACGGTCCGCCGAATCATTACATCGTATTTTATTAAAGACGGAAATAAATTATCTATAGATATAAAATTATTAATTACGACCATCAAGTCTGTAGGCTGTGATGTACAGTTGGAGCAAATTCAATATTAATCATGGGAATACAAGTGAGGGAAATGTAATTCTATCATTATTCTTTTCTGAAGACCATAGCTAAGTTCTCATAGCTAATAGTACATTTGCATGGGTTTGCTCGATAAAGCATTAGAGACGTATTTTATGTAAAATGTGAAAATCATTGTCAATATTTACTCTATTTAAGACAATACAATTTTATTGATAACCATTTTAATTATTGCGTTTTCCACCTGATACTGACAGTCCATATTATATATTAGAAATATCAATTATCTGTGGAAATAAAAAACCCATGGTCTTATTCGTAACCTGTGTCTTATAATCGGTTAACAGCATATCAATAGCTTTGTTAAAGATAGAGAGAGATAGATAGATAGAGAGAGATAGATATTCCAGGCATTCCATAACACCAGGCAAGTTTAATAAGATGCATTAAAAACTAAACAATACAAACATACGCCTTTAATAGTCAAATTAATAAACACAAGCTGTTAAATTAAATCAGGTTTTCTTAGAAACTTAATCTTCATACGCTTATTTTCACGAAAGTCCGCTATTTCAACGTTTTAGCGCCTCTTTGAAGTTTTATTACAAATGTTCAGTTTTTATTCATCATTATAGTAAAAGTTATTATCAGAAGTTCTTTATTGTCTTCTGTTATTGTACGTACGAAGTGCAATTGTAAAGAAAAAAGAAAACTAGTGTCCCATTATTAGTACGCTGTTTAAACTAGTGTTCCATTATTAGTACGCTGTTTAAACTAGTGTTCCATTATTAGTACGCTGCTTAAAATAGTGTCCTATTATTAGCACGCTGTTTGAAATAGTGTCACATTATTAGTACGCTGCTTAAAATAGTGTCCTATTATTAGTAAGTTGTTTAAAAATAGCATTTATCATTTATCTTAAATTTATAAAATAAATAGTAAATAGTTTCATATCAATTAAATAATGATATAAGCGAAAAACCTATTTGAAGGAACATTCTCTATATGAATTATCAAACGTTTAAGTTTAATAAAATAATAATAGGTTTCTAAGCTCCTCGCCGCTGAGTGTCCCATCTTAAAAAAGTTTTTTTTTTATAAAATAAGCCGCCCTGTAGAAATAATCTTAAGGATTTCCTAGAACGAACCTTAATTAAATTAGTGACTTAAATATCCTTCACGATAACGACTATGAATAAGATGGAATTGGTTAATAGGGCTGGAACGTTTTGTTATCGATATATTAATTATGGTAATAATTTTAAAAATAAATTTAACAAATTCACTATATTAGGAGTGAAAATTAATTAAAATTAATTGAATGATTATCCACCTGCTCTTATCCCAATTATTTGGAGTCATCTTAATCTTTCTAATTGCTCAGCGTTCTTCTAATATACGTCACATCGCTGGAGACTAGAGCTTTGTATCATTTGTCTATTCGTTCGCCTTCTTCTTTTATAACTACCCACAGTCACACTTGTCGATTCTTCTCGTTAGATGCTCTTCAGCACTTTTCATTTCGTGACCATATCACGGCAGTGGATACCTCTCATCTCACTGTCTCTTTTTCATCACCGCTGCTTTCAAATATTACGAAAATATTATGAACTAAGTATTTTCAAGAGGATCAATATAATAGGTTAAATAGTGTTTGATATTTTATTTAGTATACAGAAGCTTTAAAAACTCTGTTAACATCCTTGCTCTCATTCTTGAGGCACTTCTTGCACCCAGACTCTTCAAAAGAACCACTTTGCGCGAACCATATGCCATATAAGTAAAAAAATACTAAAGCTTTCAAAGCGATTTGAAACGAATGATTTTTTAATACAATGCATACAGATATAATTAGCTATATATATATAATCAAATCTTTAAAGTTTTGACAATTAATGATGTTCTAACAGTTTTTCCATTACTGAAAACTATAAATTGTCATATTAAAACAAAATGTATGCTAGAAGGTTTTAAGTTATATTTAAAATTGGGCGGTAAATGTATATCCGTCCAACGACCAATTTAGAAATTTCGATAGTTAATGGGCTATAATCGTTACTCAATGTCGTATCGATAAAATTAAGAGCGACCCTATTTCGTAAGGCACTTTGTACTACGCGGGGTCACAGTAGGTGCACCTCAAATTATAAAACACCCTTACATATGCTTTTAAAACTTGTAGAATATTAAAAGTATTCAAAACGAATAATATACATCTAATAAAAAGTTAAATAAAATCAATAGGAAACTGTGGTGTATGGTTTTTATAAATTATGTAATTTGTAAATAATAATTAATTGATTTATTATTTATGAATAAAAATGTACATTAAAAAAGAAATAGTGAACGTTATCTTGAGGTATTTATAACAACACTCTAAACAGTATTTGTGAATAAATAAACAATGTAACATTTCTAGGCTCGATTTAGAGCACATACTCGTAGCATTCTGTTCAATTTCACTCAAAGACGGATAAAGTGAGAGTCACTTAAAATAGTATTTAAAAACTCATATATTATGTTAATGACAAGTTTGTATATTTTGATAAACACTTTAATAATAAATAAAACAAATATTTTTGGTCAATAAATCTGTGTGAAATGGAATCTAATTAGACATTACTTTAAAATTAAAGCTAATAAGTCATAGAAATTACATTAATGGATTTTATTAGCTCTTTGTATATATAAATATATAAATTGTAGTTTATTTATCTACTTGCGAAAAAACATCTTTGCTACTTAATTTTTTCATCGCGATCGGCTTCGCAACACTCTTCGCCCACAGCTCAATGAATCTCTACCACTTGACAGTTGCTTACACAGACCTCGTTTCCGATCTAAATTTATATTGTTTAACTTGTTAACTAGATCAGAAGTTAACTCATTTCTTGTTGCGATAAACAGTTCTAAATAACTCTGCTCTACTTTTTTATAGTTACATTTTATATAAGACCTTGAAACAATCTTCATATTTGAATACTTACATCTACTTTCTTAATACACGACATACATATAACAATGAAGAATAATTTGAGGACTTTAACTTAGATTTGGTCGACTATAAAATAAAACTAATGAAAATATAATTGAGTTCATTCAAACCCAGAAGTTTATTTTAAAAGTAACATAACAGTTCTATATATATATATCAAAAAATTCATTTGATGACGTAATACTTGTCTCGCCTCTACTACCAGGCAAACATGAATTTGCAGGAAGTTTAAGTTTTGCTCGCAGGGCCGGTCCTGTCTATATCTACCATTGTATAGGATATCCATTCCTAATTTTATATCTATAAATCTGATTTCAGACATATTCTCCTACTAATTAAAATATACACAACCCCTTTTTGGAGAATAAATAAGTTTTGTGTAAAAAATAAGCCATTAATCAAAGTTAACCTGTTTAGACAACGTGCTTCGTTAAAAAGAGATGGATAGAGGTGAAAGGCACGAACGCATTCCATCGGGACTCGCTCGCCGGGCATTCCAGAGAAAGGGAAATTTTTTAACCCTCTTATCAAGTTTTGTGAATAGTATTCATTATAATAAGGATTTCTGACTGTGATTTATTACCGCCATGGGTAGAGGTGTGAAGAGCTTTTAATTTATGTTTGTTTGTACTCAAGTCAATTCCTAGATATAATCTAAAGATCTAAAGGTTCTATTGCTTAAATATAGCATGCATGTTAGTTGTTAAATTGACAGTTAAGTAAACTTGTTGTCGTAAGAAATTTGCATTTCACTTAAGTTGAAGTTAGCCCAACCCGTATATACTTACTTATAGTACATACAGTACATAGTTATTTGCAAACGTCGCTCTGGACCAACAATGGTTTCCGTGGCACAGTTTAAGTAACATTTAGAGCGACTCTTTATATAACTGTGGTTTTCTGAACGGTTATTACGTCCCTCTTCTAGGGAGGAATCAATATTAATTTTTTTTTCTAATATACAGTCAGTCCTTTTTAATAAACACGCCAAAACTATTTATTCTTATAATAATATCTTTTCTAAATATATATATATATATATATATATATAAGACAATATTCAAGTTTCAACAAGTTCCTTACATATATGTATAAAATTTTCTGATAATATATTTTTTTCTAACAATCAAAGTCAAATTTTATTAATTTATTCTGATTTTGCAAGCAATTTTAGAATACAAAGATCTTAAAAATGCACCCATGCCAGGTCAAGCGCTTAAAATAAAAATATATATCATAACACAGGTCCGAACTACGGAAATATATTGAAAAAAATATTTTTCAATATAAATATGAACTTTATATTTGTAAATAATGTCATGTATCGGCAGCAATGTTATTTAATTTGTTGTTTCTAGTACCATTGCGTTAGATTAGTAAATCATAATGGTCAATTTAATGATCAAATATTGTTTATGAACGCATATTTTGTAAGTATGTTCCGTCAGTCGTCCGTCACACAGCCGTCATGTAAATAAAGTCTTTTAAGTAGTAATGTTATTTCGCGGTCGGCTGGCTGTCGTTTTGTCTCCATTGGATTGGTTCACAATGGCGCCCGATGATGCGTGTGCCAGATTAATGCAAAGTGATTACTGATTTTTGAAGCGAAGTAACGGGAAACTTATGTAAAGTAAATATTTAAAAAACTTCGCCACGTTTATTTAACAAGCTTTTGTGTTTACAAATTGAAAATTGAAATATTTTTTTTTATTCCTAGAACTGATATGACAATGTCAGGATATTTAAATTAATACCTCCCAAGTGTCTGTTTCTTTCAGAAATATTCATTTAGGTGCATTAGCGAAGAAAACACGCATCATATACTCACACATTCACACTCACTTCACGCACTCTTCAAACATTAATGGGAAGGCTTATTATACTTATTACTCAGCAATTGTTCCCATTGATACGTTCGTCCGCATCACTCACTCACTTAAACTCATTCAAGCGCCCTTTTTTTATTAAGTTTTGTCCTAAAATGGAAAACAAGTACCAGGCACCCAGACCTCGTGAACAGTAAACGGACGCCACCCTTAGAACAACGTCGAAATGCAACGACTCGAAACTGTCTTGGCGTTCACCGCAATTCGTAAGCCATATCTAACTCCCTCTAACGTTCGTCCTGCAACTTGGTATTTGATCTCTTTCCCTCTTGTTTAGATAGGGTTGCGTTGGCATTCGCGTAAGCGTGTGTGTTATAGACTGTAGTAGGGTGCATGTGCGGCTACCCCTTGAATATACAACACGACGCATGTGTGCCTATTTTGTGTGTTGCTTCCATACGGAGGCATACATGAGACGACTTCCTATTCCCTTCTGTTATCCTGGTTCCCGAGTATGTGTAGAGATTAGAATTTACTAAGCCAAACGCTTCTTTTTTCTAATACAGCCGCCCCATATGAGGCTCGTGTGGTATTTTCTAATGTTTGTTTTAAATGTTGTTAGTACGTTTATCCACATTAGGCATATTGTAAACCGTAATCTGACGTAACGCGTTTCGATAGAGGCTCTATAGAGTTTAGATAGAGCGAGAAGGTAGTGACAGTTGTCTCTTTTCCACGCATCCCTATTACCCACCTCACACATAGACACTCTTACGAACCTTGTTACTCTACATGTGGGGGTTGAATAATGTATCTGTAAAGTTAACTTCAAAATAGATTATAGACTTCTGTAAGGTAACTTACTGTCCATTGTGCTCCTACTATATAAACCAGCTGCATGTAGCATTTATATAATAAATTATCTGTCAGTTATTACATGTTATTACTGTTAATAAAATAAACATTTTCAAAAGATAATATAAACTAATATTGCGCGATATAAATGAAAAAAACTATTCTTCCTTAATAAGAATCGTAACTGAATATAGAAATATTTCGTCACAACCGGGGAACGTATCCGGGGCTTATCAATTTAAAGGCATACATTTTACTGCTCTGCCAGATATATATTAGATATTTTATCATCATATAAAACGACATAAAATTTGCAATCTAAACTTGTCCAGTTTTTATATTCTCATTAAATATCGAATGTAATCCTATATCTTTCCAGGTAACAGTTCAACTTTGGGTTCAACCTTTTATCAGCACTTCTGGATGTCTCATGTCAGTGTAAATCGTACACAAGCTGTGTGCGGTGTGTGCTCCAGGAAAGGGATTCAAATATTTTACATCTTAGTTTATTGCTGTTGTTTACATTTAGTTCAAAATTTCGTCAAAAAAAAAATAACACATTATTTGCGAAGTCGTTTGAATAAATATTATATTAATCCTTATCCAAATGAATAAATTTATCACAGGCACTTATTTTTCTACAAAATCGCCCTTGACACTATTTGATTTCAACCAATACGTAAGGAGTTTTTAAAATTATAATGGTCTAATACCATGCGAGCACGGCGTGCAAGTGCGGAGTGCGTGTAGCGGTGAGGCGGGAGAGCGCTGGCCGACAATTCTATATAAAATTCATTAACGCACTTTTATATTTAAAAAAAACTTCACTCATATTTCAAATAATTTAGTATGAATTGGACAGTTAAATCAACTAATTTATATATATATGAAAGTCATGTTAGTTTAATTATTTATTACTCAAGAACGGCTTAATCGATTTGGCTGTAAGTTGTTGGGGAGGTAGCTTAAAACGAGGAGACAATATATTTACTGCGAGTTATTTATTTACTATCCGACAGTCACAATCACCTGTTAGTTCAATACTATCCTAATAGATGGAGGTATAAGCGTATTCGTTGACTGCATTGAGTAAGTATCCAATAGAGGGCGCTTTGAGACTTTATCAAATACAAATGTGTCATATAAACTATAACATAATAAGATAACGACCGCGTGCTGCTGAGGATAAAGTATAAGTTAAATTATATTATAATAAACACAATACTGTGAAATTCAATATATATAATATTTTTTATTCTATTGTGTCAGATGACAATCTACGAGTATTTAGCGACGATTAGACATCAGACTAATATATACTTAGCATTGATAATATGAAAAATATAACAAATAACTTATTCATTACGGATTTATAATAGATTTTTAGTTTTTCTTAGCACTTCTTTTCATTATAAAAATATATGAAAAATCTCCTATTTTTATCTTCAATTATACTAATAATATAAAAAGGTAAAGTTTGTATGATTATACTTTATGAGTCATTTTATTGTATTGTAATCTTCAAAATAAGTTATCCGAATCTCAAAATGTCTTAATCAATATTTCGAAATAACTTTCAGTTTGGATCTAGGCTATATTATATTATTCCCTTGCAATATTAATAGGGCTTTTCGTAGAGAATAAATTTGAAATAATGTTGACCAAAAAAGCTTGAGCGAAGGAGTTTCTTGTGTTCTGAACGGACGGGATCGCGGGCAACAGCTATAAGTAATAAAATAATTTAAGCTTTTAAAGCTTTCCGTTTAACCCTTTCGATCATCTAAAAGTACCAGAAAGACATAACACTGAAGGAGTATTCAGCAATGATGCATAGCGATATGGAGCGGACGCGACCCTTCCGCCGCCCACCGTGTCCGCACTCCGCACTCCGCCCTCCGCCCTCCGCACTCACGGTCTCACTTTACTATTACTTTTATCATATGACACGTATAACAGTATGTCTAAATGACTAATATGCAGAAAAAAATATAAATCTAGAATGTTTTTAAAATTTCTTGTTAATTTTTTTTCTGTCGTTGAAAATATACGTCCGAAGCTAACAGTTGATTTTAGTGCAATAAATTATTATTTAAACAATATATTTATTTATATTTTTTTCAAATAAGATAGTCAAGTTTGATTTCATAATACCTTATATGTCGGTAAAAAGTTTCGTCTTTCAAAGGGGTTCATTCTGGAAAGGAAGTTAAAAATGAAAATCTTTGAATGTCCGTCCAAAGATATGTCATTCTTAATGTATTCTTTTTTTAAATATCAATGTGACAGGAAACTTGTAGCGCAAACATCCTAGAAACGATTTTGAGATCAAAAGAGCCGGCAGTAAATATTAATTACTATGCTGTTTCTAGTACAATCACCCAGTCATTTAGTACACGTTTGAATATCAAACTACAACAATTTTTCAAGTTTAAGGAAATATTAACAAAACAGACCAGAAATTATAAATTTTATGAACAATCTAAGCCAATTGATATAGATAACTTATTTGGTGTAGTTGACTACAGCAAAAAATAACTAATTCATGTTCCTCTAAGGAGGTGACGTCGTGACGCGTGCCAATCATAAACACAAATGAAACTGTAAACACTAAACAGGTGTAGTAAAAGCGCATGCGTGAGAATCCATTCCATTAAATGTTGACCTTCTATGTCTCGCTCGCTTTGCCGACTCATAACCGGTATGCGCGGTACAATGTACCCTCCAAGTGTCTAGTCAAACTGGCTACCAATGACAGGTAGAACAGGTAGAACGCATGCGCCAGGTAAGGAGTTTAGACCTCCTAACAGTTCCTGGTAGCCTGGTACTAGGCTGGCATCTTGCCACAGGTACGCTCCCAAATATACGGTGATAGGGCTCTCACGTTGGCCTCAGTGACCCTAACCTTGACACCTTAACAGACAGTTGGGAATTTCACTTCGGTAAACCTTTTGCAACAAAGCGCTATACGATTATATTTCTTATTTATAGTAGTAAAGAGTTCATTATCTTAACTGGGAATGATTTGTTTATTAGAAGTGTACATAAAGTAGGTATACAGCTTAGAAAATCAAGACATGAACTATACTGACTGGCCAACATCTATAATTAAATTACGATGTAAGTAAACACACATTTATAATTTAATTGTGATGTGTGTTGTTTCGTGTGTTAAGTGTTAATCCTTATGTCGCTTGTTCGTCGTGGCCGTCGCTTGTTCGTCGTGGCCGTCACTTGTTCGTCGTGGCCGTCACTTGTTCGTCGTGGCCAGACAGGCCAGATTTAATTAATTATTAATTCCGCTTGCTCGACGCATTCAGTTAATGGCGTCAAGTCAATCAGTCTCGGGTGTCGAACAGGTGTGTTACCTGTGTGCTTTTATTTGAAGTTTATATCAAATTATTTTTTTTTCAGTAAAAACTAAGGCACATAAACAAAATAAAATAACAGCTTAATATTTTTGTAGTCTAATTCAAGAATTTGGAAGCAATCAGTAAAAAACTTGTCTCTTACGCATATTAAAATTGTCTAGTCTCAAATTGCATTCTAAAGGTATATTAATTGGTCATATCAGCTAATCATCGTCGACATCGTATTATGAAATTATCAGTTATTCATTTGAGGAGCCAAAAAAAAACTAAAAGCGTTTACTTCATCTTTGTTATTAGCTACTTGAGAAAAACAATATATGAGCCTAGTATTTATTTAAGGGCAATATATTATACAACCTGTTATACCTGTTATGTTTCTTTAGTATTTTGTGATTTAAGGTAATTTTTATCGGTTCATTAATCAAAGTGAAAATGACATAGTATACTTTTGAATGAAAACTTGTATTTTGTCCTTTGAAGAGTTTCTTCTATTCATGCAATGAGTAACTAGCTAATAGGTAGTGGGTAGTGTAAACAATATAGTTTATGTACTGCTGTAGAACCTAGCTGTAGTCAAATGAATGCAACTCCACATGAAGGTAGCCCTTACAAATAAGTGAGTAAGTGGACCCTTTACTTCTCAGCTTGAAAAAAAAACTAAAGTTTGACGTGAATATAGAATGAAAATTCATTCAGACTCGCTTAGGTCCTGTGATCTTTGGGATAGGGTTGAACTCGAATAGTAGTACTATTTGAAAATATTTATAAATATGTACAGCCATACAGTTTAAGGCTTACTTTAATTTAAACAAAACGATAGTTCGATTGGCAAAGCGATGGGACACCTCAGAAGAATTCGTATTAAAAAAAAATAAAAACTTATATTTTTTTTAGGCTTTGGATGTTTTTTTATAGTAATATGTATGTGTTTACGAAAAAAAGTTATATTTTGTGTGTTTAGTAAAAATATTTATTATTATTAAAAATAGAAGACACAATAACTCATTACATCTGGGTCCAAACATTCAAACGGCCTCTGAAGTCGAACAAACTATTAAACTCGTAAATATTACCTTACCCCGGGTTCGATGCCCGAATCAGTCAACTAAAACGGCGCGATACTAATTGGTTATATTACTTTGTCTAGACCCGCCCGTGACCTATCTAGACCGTATCAATTAGACATAGTTTTTTAGATGACACTAAATCAAAAACGTAATTCCCGACAATTATTCGGCGCACAACGGACGTCTCTCTTTAGAGCTAGCGTGGGATACTACACTGGAATGTATTCAATATGTAATTTGACACAAGATTAGGTTGCATGCTAGTTCAAGAAATAATAAGTTTAAAAATTAAACTTATTATTTTTAATTGATGATATGATAATTTGAAATAAATAAAGAATTATAAATTCCTTGACATGGGTAAGACTCAAACCTGCGACCTCTGAGGTACGACACAATAAATATTTGTAATCTAAATTTATTTAAAATGTATATAAGCTAAAAAGACTAGACATGTACCAAAACAATTTGAATTGTTAACTATAACATAGCAAATAACAAAAAATACCTATGACAGATAAAAAAAGACAAAAGAAGAGAACGATGAAAACAATTAGAGAGTTAATTTAACAATACGTATACTGTATACGTATTGTTAAATTAACAAAGGTTAGTTAGCGCGAAGGCGGCGCAGGCGCATCAATAACTTTGTTTTTTTTACTGCTTCCTTTTAAGAAACCGACAGTAAATCAGCCGTACTACTACTTCTATTTCATGTGTTTCATCACTAAGACTTGTCAGTAAGACAGTCATTTTAAAAGATCTTAGAAAGTATATTTAAAACTTTAAACGTAAAAGACACGAATCTTTTTTTTTTTAAACATGTAACGTAATTTGCGCGGTCTGTTGAATTAACAGTTTATTCGTCCAACATACAGACCTACAGTCAAACCACCTTCAAAGATCCTAACAAATATTAATAATATTAAAATCGACCTGTTTTTCATTTCAAGCCATAAGTAAAATTAATTTTGTTCAATTACTTACAATATTCAGTACAAGTACATTCTTTAATTGAATGTTATGTACGTTCATTAATTGAATGTATCATAAAACCAAATCCCACTGAAAAATTAGGACATATTAAAGTCTAGCACTAAAATAAACACCACTCAAGAATAGCTTGCTTAGTCCATTAACTAAATGGCCTTCCAGACTTACTTTTATAGTTTTTAATTAGGAATGATAAATACACACACAGACACACATTTAGGAGGCGATCAAATTACAACATAAAACTCAATAGTACCTATTAAATATGTTTGTATACTTATAAATGTTTCTACCTTCTAGTTTACGGTTGTGCTTGACTTGAGTGATCATTGACTTTCAAAATATATAAAACTAAAAAATTGTGACTTTTACAATATATATGGGAGCTTCAGATAAAGAATTTATCACATAAGTTTTCCTCCTGGATGTCTTATTATTTATTTTATTATAAGACTATAAACAAGAGAATATTCGAAAATAAATAAATAAATATACAGACGAATGGTGATGTTTGTCTGTGACATGAACTAATTTTCCCTTTCAGAAGCGCTATGTGGGCCGAATTTAATTTTCAATTTAAGTTTAAGAAGTACTGATTTAGAAATCTCTTGAAATTTTAGTTTTTTTTATAAGGTGGTTTATTTAGCTCTACCGTTTGTCAAATCTTACCATTTTCCATTTGTAAAAGGCTTAGTCTTTTTATTACACTATGTGTTTGAAAAACTATAAAAATCTACCGGAAAGTCAGTAATTTAAAAATGTACCGTTTAAAGTTCTGCTGTCTTATGTTTTGATAGTACTATGTTCATTGTTTTAAAATTCAATTAATTATATGAATCTACATTACCACTATATAACAAATATTAAAAAAAGGGTTCAGTTTGCTGAAAAATTGTTTCTATAGATATGAGAAAAATATAGAAAAAAGAAAATCACAAAATCACAAAAACACAAGCCTCCCGCGGGCGGAGCTGTGAGCGGGAACTAGTATATCATAGTAATAGAAGGTACTATTATATAACTATAAACAGATCAAGCCAAGGCTCGTAATATATAAGTTGAATGTTCTACGTGACATACAGACGAAGGCGTGTCTTTGTTATAGCTGGCTTCGCTCTAACGTGTTCATCTTCTTGTTACCTAAACTGTTTGCGCGTAAAGAGCCCGCGTATCGCCTGGAAGTATTGTGAAAAATATAGAGCAGTAATATATTTCATTTGAATTAGAAATAATTAAAAAATATATTTAATTTTATATTATTAAGATTAATTATAACCAGGGAATCTCAATAATTAATTTGTTATTTCAGGAATTAAGAATGTACCTTAAAAACTAATAAATCATACATGTATATATATTTCAAAAATACAATGTACGAAATATTCTTGTGGTGTATGATTTATTTGTAAAATTAATACTTTCGTAACACAGACATGGATCTTTTCAGTAATTCATATTTTTTTGCGTTTTAAAATATAAAATAAATAGAAATTGATGAATGCTCTATATTACAATGTTTATAATTTATTTACAGCAAGATAAACGATGTCGACGTTAAACAGCGCTAGATTTAGTCATAGGAGTCAATAACCCCCGGGTCGTGGAGGTCGTGGAGGGTTTTAGGAACACTAAACTGTCTAGATCGGACATTAATCTCAACCTATATAACACATGCACTCAAGTAGATTTAGGAGAGAGTAAACCAACATTAAAATAGAGTTCAAAAGAAATGATTGTAAGACGTCGCTATGACACCTGCTGTTACGAGTATAGACTCGACGAGCGCAGACCACGAACGCATGGTCACTACTTTTACATTTATTTACAGGTATATAAAATAATGTATGATGTCTTGCACCTAGCCGAGGACACTTCAGTTGTATTTGTCCCAGAAGATAAGTTGAATCTACTAAGTTATTTATAATTTTGTATAGAAATATAAGGTCTCTAAGAATTGTCTTCTCGGAGACAACTTAGACACCTTAATGAATGAATGATGAAAAATTGGAATAAAACATTATTAGAAAATTCATTTTTATAGGTTAAATGTTAAAAAAAAATGTTTTGTATTATCTCATTGCTATTAATGTGATCTTTATATTGCGGTTTCTTTAACTCTTTACCAACATTCTATAAGCCTTTCCGATTACGTCATTAATATTTGACAAATATGTTAATTTGTCGTCAAAGATGACACCCAGATCCTTTATCTCAGTAACCCTATTAAGAACTTCGTTGCTTAGATAGTAATCAAATAATATAGGTTCCTTCTTCCTTGTAAACGTGATTGTATTACATCTTTTTAGATTTAAATAAATAAGATTGACATCGCAAGTCTGTTTAAATCACTCTGAAGTGAATTACAATCCTCTATAGATTATATAGTTTTAATTTTCTTTATACCATCTGCATAAAGCAAATTAGTACTATACTGCTTTGAAAACCGCACCTCCCAGACGGTCTCCCGCAAGGCATTCCTCATCATCATTGATCCGGGAAGAAGCCAAGTCTCTCATAAACATATCATACATAACGTAAGACACGTACGTTTTGAAAATAAATTGATAAACTACAATTAGCCATTAATAGTCATAAAATAATTGAAACATATTTTAATGATCCGTTTAAACTGGACTGTTACTAGTACCATAACAAATCCGATATATATTTAATATAAATATATTTAACTCAAATGAAATACAGAAACAGTTAAAAACTATAAATAACATTCAACAGTTATTTCTAACTTAGAAATACAGTGAACAATATATTGAACATACGCCTTAAAGAAGGAAATAGCAAATACGACAAGTTAATGAATAGCATTACCTATAGTGACATATAATAATATTCTTATTTTGTTTTGTTTATAATGTTAATATTACAAATGTGAATGACCTGCTGTCACACTGCACTGCACTGCGCTTTAACCCAGCTATACTGATAATTGTTCGCTTTTGGCTTGATTGTAGCTTGTTGTAGAAGAGACTTATTAGTGCTAGTTAAGGGGTCATTGAAAAATGTATCTTTATTATTATGCAGGAATTTTTTATTATTTTGTTTAGTTGCAAAAGCTATAAAGCGCCAAATGTTTAATAACTTTGAATATATTCTTATCACACTATCACACATCAACAGACCAACAGTCTGAAATGTTTCACAGAAACTACATAATAATTCTAGTTCTTTAAAGACCATTTCTCGACACTGTTAGTAAGTAAGATCTACATCAGTCGAAATATTCTTTCACAGTCTAATCTTAGCTGCTAGCCTGTCCACTAGAACGCCTTTTGATTATTTCTATTTAATTTATATGACATATATTTATATGACAATATAGGCCATATCAAATAATTTATATGATATACTCGTACTTAGTCTGGCCATAAATACTGTTACATTTAAAAATAAAAAAAATATTACATTTGAATTTCGAATCTGTTATTTTTATACGATTGTTCATTGTGTTTTCTCATTTTGGCGCCAATACATTGTACAATATTTTGCGATATTAAAATGGAGTGGGGTGATAAAGAGAACCGAATCGCTGTGATTACATTACACAAAGTAGGTATGGAGCCAAATGCAATTTTAAAAACTCTCCATGCACTTGGTATTAGTAAAATGTTTGTGTACCGGGCTATTAACAGATAGGTACAATAAGACTTCCTCTGTTTGTGACTGAAAAAGATCTGGCCGCCCACCTAGTGTTCGTACGAAAATGGTGGTCAAAGCAGTAAATGAAAGAATTTGAAGAAATCCTGTCCGAAAGCAAAAGATTTTGTCTCGGGAAATGAGGATAGCATTTAGAACCATGTCGCGTATTTTAAAAGATGACTTAGGACTTGCAGCCTATAAAAGCACTGGTCATTTCTTAACTGATCATTTAAAGAAGAATAGGGTGGCAAAATCGAATTTTTGAGATTTTTTTACAATTGAGCAACATTTTAACAAACAAAAAAAAAAATGACCGTATTTATGCTCGAAGCTCTAAGGAAGCTTTCCAATTAGTCGACAGACTGCAACGTGGACATTATCCGACTTCAGTGATGTTTTGATGTTAGCTATGAAGGAGTGACTGAGCCATATTTTTGTGAAAAATGTATCAAAACATCGACACAAGTATATCAAGATACCATTCTTGAGAAGGTAGTCAAGCCCCTTAACATCACCATGTTCAATAACCAAGTATGGTCCTTCCAGCAAGACTCGGCGCCGGGTCATAAAGCTCATTCCACGCAGTCTTTCAGTTCAGTTTTATATTTATGTACTAAACTAACATACTGTAAAAGTAATAAATGTTATTTTCATTTAAAAATTTTTATTTTTAAGTGTAACAGTATTTATGGCCAGACTAAGTACCTACATATATTTTTAGTAACTTCTCTAAGAAATTAATCGTCACTTCGAAAGCTTTGCTATAAGTGTGAAAACTACTCCAGTACCCTAATTATAGAGTTCAACTGTTGGAACAGAAACACTTAATTACCTAAATGTCTCAAGACTGATTTCGAATTGACTGTCTGCTTGAGAATGTTAGGTAATGTTACCTTCTTTGTATTTATATTCTTTAAAGAGATAACTAAGCATTTTAAAAGGTCAATAATGTAAAATAATACTAATTTTGTATAATTCATCATACACTTCTATATTCAACAGCCGATAAGGTATACACAGAAATGCAAAGTGTATATTATCACATGTATATTATATACTTATAATACAAGGATTATATGTCATAATTAGTCAATACTTATACTAAATCTAAATAGCTAAATGGGTTTACCAAAAACAGAGAGCGGAAAATAATATATACATTCCAAAATAATAAAAGCCTGTATATTTTCGATTACAAATCAATTATTTCAAGAGACGGCAGCTAATTGACATTCGCGTGGAATCGGACCCGTCACGTCAGGGGTCGGGTTGCCATCCTGCGGAACTGCCATTTGTACCATCAGGCATCATTACGTCACCGCTATTCAATATGTTTTGTCTCTATTGTGTTCTGGGTTCAAATTCATACAACAATCATATATCCAATCAATAACAACCTGCGGAGACTGCAGCTTATATACATAACATCTTATATAAAATATAGGATGCAAATAACTTCAAAATGCTATTTTTCGCGTCGCAAAAGATGTTTAGTTGCTTATATTCTTGTAGCGCACCATGCACGTACTGTACACAGACACACAGACACACACAGAAACACACACAGAAACCGTTAAACTTAAACAAACTTCAAGGTCTATGTAGACTTTATTAGTATTTCCCATTCCATGGCTTGTTTATTATGTGGTTTACAGCTATACGGACTCTTTGATAATTTATGAACCCGTCATATGTACTGTTTGACGGAATCTCTTCGCACATTCTGTCGAAATTTTACAGTTTCCACGAGGATGATTAACCACTTTTATTGTGAAATTTATAAAATAGCACATTCCTTTATATATAGATTGGCTAGATGTTTCTTTAACTTTGTAGAAAAAAAAATCCGGATTAAACCAGATACAAGTTTCGAATATTAATTCAAGAAGCATGTACCATCAATATAGTAATGTATACTAAAATAGAACATTTGGGAACCAAACAAGTAACAGAATAATTTCAAAATTATGTGATCAGAAAATTGAATTCCAACAAACACCACTACGGACAAAATTCAATATACTGATTTCACTCAACACCTTTGCATATTAATAATTTTATCAAAAGTGCATTAGCTGCCTTAGACAATGGACCTCAAGTATAAACGTACTAAACATAATAATTACATTAATATAATAGTTCATTTATTTGAAGTAACAAGACTGAAGACTACCTGATATCACGTTACCAAACACTATACATAAATACAAACTATTATAATTTAAAATAAATATAGAATGAAAAATAAACCAATACGGGCTGGGATTCGATTCGCAACCTCTGTAAAATCTTCCTGTCGTTCTACCAACTGAGCTACGTTATAAATCTAACTTTAAGGAAATAAAAGTGTTAATATGATAGTCATATTATGTACACAGGCCTTAATTAAAGACAAGATATCACTTTTTAAAGTAAGTAGACAAGTTGACTGTATACGTGGCGTTGAGTGAAACATCAAGACGAGCACTCGCGGCTGTGGCCTCCGGGAGTTCGGTTTTGTCAATTGATATGTTTGTAGATAATGTAAAATATAACTCTCAGTAGTAACGTTCATCATTATTACTATCATCGTTTATCATTTATTCAGCAATAACCGATATATTCACGAGATATCTTTTTACTGTATTAAAAATACAGTTTTATTTAAAAATTACTTTCTTCGTTTCAGACCGCTGCTCTTAGCAGCCTTCGTGATAAGTAATGTCTCCTGGACGACTTCCAGACACCACTTCAGGCATCATGTGAGTCATTTGACTTATTTAAATCATATATCATATTGATACACAAGTTATTCCTCTTGTAAAATTCGTAAATTAGTCTATAGTTAGTGTTTTACTATTTGATTTTTTTACTTAAATGTATTTGCTTATTTTGTACATAAGACAACCGAATTAGAACAAAAATAAAAATATCACCATCATCGATCCCGCGACAAGTAAATCCAACAACTGTCAATTATTACGGATAAAGTTTATTTTATGAGGCACTATTGCGTAACTGACTCACTCAGTAATTTGAGTGACGGACGTATCTCTTAATTAATATCAATTAATAGAATGTTTTAAAACTCTTCAGATTCTTGTAATAATCCAGTAAGGTCTTAGCAGTTCCTTTATTTTCAATTGTTATTAATCCACTCAGATAAGTCTGTTGTGTTTCAAATTGTTTAGTCTATATGTAAGTTCACGTCGTCCCAATAGAAGGATAATGTACAAACTATCAATATTTCACAAACATCATTTAAATTTTTGAGCACACATGTTTATCTTTGGCTTACAGTATAAATAAAAATTTAAGGGTTTATTACAGTTGAAAACTTTACCGAGCAAAAAAAAACAATATCTTAGAAGAAATATTGTGTAAAAGTTTGTCTTTTGTCTGTCCTTTGTCATAAAACTCCGCACTTAGTTACAAAATGAACTTCTCAACTAAACTAGTGACTGAAATACAGAATACTATGAATTTATTATAAATTACAATAAACGAAGAGCATCCATGGTGCTTGTTGTCGGTTCTTCTTTATGACTCACATCCATGGAGTTTGTTGTGGGTTCTTCTCCATGACTCACATCCATGGAGCTTGTTGTGGGTTCTTCTTCATGACTCACATCCATGGAGTTTGTTGTGGGTTCTTCTCCATGACTCACATCCATGGAGCTTGTTGTCGGTTCTTCTCCATGACTCACATCCATGGAGCTTGTTGTCGGCTCTTCTCCATGACTCACATCCATGGAGCTTGTTGTCGGTTCTTCTCCATGACTCACATCCATGGAGCTTGTTGTGGGTTCTTCTCCATGACTCACATCCATGGAGTTTGTTGTGGGTTCTTCTCCATGACTCACATCCATGGAGTTTGTTGTGGGTTCTTCTCCATGACTCACATCCATGGAGCTTGTTGTCGGTTCTTCTCTATGACTCACATCCATGGAGATTGTTGTCGATTCTTCTCCATAACTCACATGAGATGAAGCTTCTTAGCATTCCATGGATTCACCGTGCGGGTGCCGGGCCCATCGCGTTGCAGGGATAAAAAAGCAAACAGCTCCTGGGACTTGCAACCCAGGTGTAGGTTTAGGGGCCCCTCCCCTTTAAAGTGCGCATTCATCACCTCAACTGGTTGCGCTCATCTCCCTACCTAACCAAATTTGGAATGAACCTACCAATACCGCCTTTGAAGTAAATGTTCTCGAAATGAACTGATGATAGTTCTAGAGAGGCCAAGATCTTTAAGTAGGTTATAGAGAGATTTCGCTGTTATACCTCTCGCTCCCACTTCTACCGCGTACAAATTAACTATATACCTATTCCTGGTCAGTTCGTTGGTCAGTTCGTTGGTCAGTTCGTAATATTTGTTTACTTTAACTGTGTGATCTTTGGGGATGTTAGTTTCCCACGGAACAGTAAGCTCCACAAGTATCACGCGCTTTAACTGTCTAGAGTACAGGAATATCTCCGGTCTGGATGACGAGACAGCCATATCCTCAGGAATTCTATACTGTCTCTCATACGTATCCATCATTATAGTCCAATCACGAGTCGCCTCCAAGATAGAGTGAGGCTATCTTTTTTCAGACGAGTCTTCTTTAACGAACTCTATGAATCTTTTGGTGGTTATTATAGCTTTATGCGCTCTAGCTACTGAAAGACTAACCGCTTCACGTAAGATTTCTAATACTTTATCATGGCGCCGCGAGTATTGACCTTTTTCCAATAGCACCCTACACCCTACCAACAAGTGTTTAGCCGTTCCTACTGCCTCCTCACAGATATTGCAATACACACACATAGCTAATGAAAGTCTTGTGTAAATTTGTTCGGAAAAATAACGTTATTTATGATCATGAAACATTATTGCTTTAACAAGATTCAGATTTATACTAAAATATTTTAGTTAGATTTAGCTATTCAACCCGAGACGAATTGATCGAGAAAATAATAATTACTGAAAATTAAAATTAGTAGAACCATTATTACTAAATAATGACGCTGACGGAACAATTAACCAGTGATATTCGCCAGCAAGCTATAGTACCTACTACATGTGGTTCATAGTAGCCTGTTTGCTGAGTGCCGTCGACGTAGCGTTAGAATTCGATAGACTTGTCATTTTATCTAGCACAAGAGCTTAAATAAATAAAATATTATTAGTTCGTATTATTAGTAAGCACCCACAACACCTCGCTCTGTGAGTTGTTTATTCTCATAATATTTCACAGGAGTGCTTGGTTACTGCTTGGTAAGATTGGAAATGGGTGGAAAACGGAGTTTTATAACAATTATTAAGTGGTTTAAAAATATTTAAAAAACAAATTTTTAAACAACTGGTACTTTATTATTATTTTTATAAGTATATTGTAAAGAACAAGTTTTGCTATGTATAAAAAACTATTGATGATCATAAATAAATTATATGGAAAACTAAATCCCTGGTTAAATATTTTTTTAAGAATATTGCCGATTTTTTTTAATCATATGTAATTTATGCAGATTTTAGTCTTTAAAATTGACCCTTATAGTAATATTTAATTATTACAAATAAGTTTTCTGATCATAATTCAGAAATTATCCCATAATTAACATTTCCCGTCAATATATATTTAGCCAGTCATATTTCCTATCAAAAAGGAAACGTAATGCTTACCACGACGTAGTTGAAGAAAGAGACAGTTTGAAAAAGTACAGTTATATGCTAAAAACGTATTAAATACGATAAAATCTCGTAAACATTTTTTTTGATACTATTATTTTTAGTATAATTAATTATAATAACGATTACAGGGAAATGCTCACGGAAATAGAAATCGGCGGCAAGATGCGGGGCTGTATCATCCGGCCTCATACGTTATACCCGGAGGTGTGGGAAGTGGCCCGTGGGGAGAATGGGAGGAAGTGTCACCCTGCTCGAGGACATGCGGTGGAGGAGTTGCCAGTCAAAAAAGGATATGCCGTCAAGTTGGGTAAGCATTATCTTAAAATTTTTCTATTTAATATTAAATTGGTATTAATTGTTATAATTTGTGTAGTCCACATAATCAACCCTGTACGGGCGGTGACACCAAGTACTTTTCCTGTCAAACACAAGACTGTCCAGAAAGCGCCGGCGACTTCAGAGCTGAGCAGTGCTCTGAATTTGATCACCAGCCTTATCGAGGAAAAAGATTCACGTAGGCCTTCAAATAATATTACATAAAGAAGATTTTGTTAGCTAATGTTAAATATAGAGATTAACCATATTAAATCACATGGAAAATAAATTAATTACCTTCCAATGATAGCCCATTTTATATCTGATACACAGTTGGGTACCATATACGAAGGCTCCTAACCCGTGTGAGCTAAACTGCATGCCTCGTGGGGAGCGCTTTTATTACAAACAGAAAGACCAAGTAGTGGATGGTACTCGTTGCAATGACGAGTCTTTTGACGTTTGTGTTGCAGGCGTCTGCCAGGTAAGTAAAAATAAACTAAATTTTGAAGAAACTAAATAATTAATTTTGATAAAAATTGTTACAATATGTTTAATACGTCTAATGTACATTTCTAGAACAATATATGCTTACCATACTGCTACCATTACTATCGGCCTCTCGATAATAATTATTATAACATGAATATTTCATTAATTCAGATTGTGTTCCTCTGCACTCAGGTCTATATAGGAAACAAAGAAATCAAAAATAAATATACGCTTTTCATGTTTTATATATACATACTAATGTTTCATAGCCTGCTGGTTGTGATATGATGTTGGGTTCTACCGCACGAGAGGACAAGTGTAGAAATTGCCGTGGTAATGGAACCAATTGCCATACAATCGAAGGCCTCCTAGATGAAGACGATCTTACAAAAGGTACATGTTTGACAATCAACACGTAAGTCTCTTAAACATTTTTTAGTACAACTCTCTCGAATGCGGATTCTTCACTTGCATACTTCTATATCCAACACGCTTATGATGAGTTGCCTTTCATTTCTCATCATACAAAACATTCCCACACCGTGATAGACGACTTTTTTTTTCTGTCACTGGCGCTACTCTCGAGCTTCCCCTAATACACAATTTTTTTATCCTATCCTTCCTCGCTAGCTCACACATGCATGTCAGCTTTTGCAACTCCATTGCAAGCCTACGCTTTTCACTTATCACTTTCAACATTCAGCATTCAGACTCGTACATAACGACAGGCTTTATGATGGTTTTATAGATTTTCCCCTTTAGCTTAAGAGGGAACCGGGCATCGCATGTCGTCCCAGTGACCGGTCGCCGTAATATCCACCACGTGTTTCATTATCAATAGGTTGAGGGAGGTACTGAGAGCCGATCCATGGTGCAAGCTAGCCCACTGGAAAACTGTACTTGTCATTCTTTGTAGCGGCCAACCGGACCATACCATTTTTATTTATTAATTTCCAGAGATACTTTTTCCTTTCAAAGCCCCTCAGCACATCAACGGAACCCTGATTGTATGCTTTCTCGAGATCACACACAGCATATTTATATGTGCACGTTTGTACTTCTCGAATAACTGACGGAGAGCAAATGTAGCATCCGTCGTACCCCGACCAGGCATAAAACTAAACTGGTTCTCCATGTCATCTTGTCTTCCATCATTTTAATTCTCTATCATTTTCTATCACACTTTTTAGCGTTGTTTACAAATAATGAAGGTTAAGTCAAATGTATTATTTTTTTTTATTTTGTAAGGATCTAAAATTTGTGTAATATTTTTATTTGATATTTTGCTTTTATAATTTTTATATATGGTGCTGGGTTATTGTACTGACTGGTACATTGTTCTTATTTTTAAATTCTTTTTACATAATTATGGAGCATGTTATTACATATTACATTTAATTATAGTATACAAGTCTATTTAACAATTTGATGTATGTCCTCCGCGGCCAATAGTGTGGAGTGATAATAGTAATGACTTCGTTTTTTTATCTTCTTGTGATTAATAAATACTTTTCAACTTCGAATGTAATCGATAATGCTGATAAAAAATGCACACTCAGAGATTTTTCATCTCTAGCCGCCCGTGATTTTTTGCCTTTTAAGTTTCGTTCTTTTCCAGAATGTGATGTTAAGGGGAAAGTATTATCCATTTCGTGAAATGCTGTCAGTGGTGGCGGTATCAGCCGTAACATGATCGTATTTATCCTTGATATTATAGTTTCTACGTTAAATCAACCTCCTAAAACATTCCACTGATATTAGTAAATATCCTGATGCTTGAAAAATCCTCAAATTATTCAGACTTCCGGCCTATTTCATTTATTTTCTTCCTCTCAAAAATCCTTGAAAAAATTGTTTTTGAACAAATTAGCATACTTCTTTATAAAATTCCTTTCTAAGTCCCTTAACAGTCCGGTTCATCTCGGTCATAGTACGGTTTCAGCACTTATCAAGGTAACTGATGACGTCGGTTGACGTTAGATAATAAACAACTCACATTATTGGTTATAGTAATGTCGACTATGACATTTCGTTAAGTCTGTTGCGTTATATTAAGATATTTGTTATTTTCTAGTTTTGGTGGTACCTCACCGGACGTAAACAACGTATCATTTGGACTAACAAGTCCTTCTCATCTTAGTGCAACATCTCAACTGGGGTACCTCAGGGTGGCGTGATACCTCCTATATTATTTCATTATTTACTAACTCTTGCACTTAATACATTTCTTCTCTCTGTCACATGTATGCAGATGACTTTGAAATATAAAATTCATTACTTGCGGTAGCGTTAGGGGTCGGGTTGCCCTCGAATATGACGAAGGGGGTGATGGCTGACCCTTGCGTTATGCGCGTGAACAGGTGCTGCTTGCGGTGATTGGTCGTGTCGCTAGCAATTTCAATTTCATAAATTATTATGCCTTCTCAGCGAATTTATTGCGATGGTTCTAGTTGTTCGTAAATTGTTCATTTTACTTATATTGACATTTGTGAACCAGTGATCACAATAAAAAAAAACACCCGGCTGAGTTTGTTGTGTGGTTCTTCACAGACCAGGGCGCGTTTGGAACCCTCGTAATTTTAACTTTAAGTTCAGAGGTGTTTTTGCAGAAGGGCTTATTTCGATAAGTATGGTATCAAAATAGGTCCTCCTGACATTTCTATTTGACTTACACAAGTGATCACTGTTAAATAATTCAAACTGGTATTCAAATCTTGAACATATTTTCTCGTACCATCTTGAACATATTTTGTCTACCATAGTTGCCATTCATATGGACCTTGCTGCTATTTTAAAATGCAGTTACCTTGTCACAGGCTATTATTATTGGCAGTGCTGGTATGATTTCAAGAATTGATAGGCGGAACCTGCCTCTCATTTTATACAATGGTCTTACTACTCCTTACTGTGACACCGTTATAGATCTGGTATATATGTATGATGTTTGTGGCTTTGAACTCTTTACAACGACTTAGATATTTGCTTTCAATTCCTACAAAAACTTTGTTAGCTCAATCGCTTCTTCTTTCTATTCTTGACCAAGGATTGTTTAAATAAACTTAAGCGACTTCAAAACGGTGAATACGATTTATATTTGGGTTACTATTAAAATAAATGAATTGTACAATGCTATTACTTAAAAAATATGTACCTACATATTCCTTAAATTTATTTTAAAATATTGTTTATATTATTAGTGTTCATATATATATTATATTAGTTATATATGTACTTGTGTATTTATTGGTGTGTGATTGTTTGTATGTAAGTTTATAGCTACATTAGTACTGCACCACCTGTAATAAAAGTACGATCCTTTTGTGAAATGGTTGCCTGGAAGAAATCGCCATTTGGTGGTAAGGCTACCATTTGTAACTACCTTATGTTTTTTTTTTCCGTCTGTATATATATGTTATCTTTTCTTTGTATACAATACATATAACTTGTCTCGCACCTCAGCTTAAGGCTACAGCTACTTTGGTCTCTTCTTAAATTCTTTATACAATATTTTCTTCTTTTCTTTCATACTTTCATAATCAATCGATTTTTTCTTCATGTCTATCGTTATTAACCACTCCTTTAAATTTGCTTGCACATTCGTTTCTAACAAATTAATTTTATTTTGGGCAAGGGCCGTTTCTTTAACATGTTTGTCCGTATTAGATGTTTAATTACCATGATTATAATCATGGTGCCTTTGCTGTGAGATAATGCTTTCGACCGGCTGTGGCTTGCAAGTTTGGATGCAGTTGATTTTTTTCCTCCTGATTAAGAAGTAATAAATCTGCATCATATGGCGGCCACTTTTGTGGGCGATTAGATGCTTGCGTACATTTCTTTTAAAACGATGTATTGTTCATAGTTAGGTCGAAGGCTAGAGCGGTGTCTCGCAAGAATCACTCTCACTATTACGGTTACCGAGACCCCAACCGTCATGAACTCTTTCATAGCTATCTTTTGTAGGGTTCTTGATTGAAACGGTTCAATTATTCGTCGTTTTTCAAAGACTTTCTCAATATCTCTTCTTCTTCCAGTCGTCGTCTAATGTAGATAACATTACAAACATTACTTTATTACATTCCTACTTTTTCTTATATTTAGATAATATTGTTTATATAAGTTTAATTATAAGTATTAAATAGAATAAATTTCATGAAATATTTTCAGGTTACAATGACATGCTACTCATCCCAGAAGGAGCAACGAATGTCTTTATTGAAGAACTGCGAGCATCGAATAATTATTTAGGTAATCGAATGTGAATAAAATTGATTTAATTTCATATCCATTAATTTATGTTGTTTTAATTTTTTTAAAGCACTGAGAGGTAAGGAAAATGGTGAATATTATTTGAACGGGAATTACGAAATAGTATCTCCAAATAGCTTTATGATCAATGGAATGCTGTGGCATTACGAACGTAGTTCACAAGGTATAGCAGCGCCAGATAAGTTGAAATGCATGGGACCAACTAGCGAACCGCTTTATCTAGCAGTAAATATTCTTCACTTCTTTTAATTTAATTAGCGTCTAATTGTTATATTTTCTCATTTTGGATAATGTTTTAGCTCATATTACAAGATTATAATGTGGGTATAAGGTACGAGTACAGCGTGCCGTCTGCTTTATCACTTCCTCTAAGCGAGCAGTACAACTGGGTGCATAAGTCGTTCTCTGAGTGTTCAGCTTCTTGCGGTGGAGGTAAACGTTATTTTATTATAATAGTTGGTTGATGGGTCAGGGAACCAGAATTTGATTTAAGGAATTAGCAACGAGGCTAAATCCGTTCAAAAATAATGTATTGTCCGTTTCTTTGTTCAATAATAAGTATTGTATCGATTAATTATACGGTTATATTTTTTATATAGGATCAAATTTCATATACGTTTGGAAAAATGTAAAAACTGGTTTTAAACTATTACTATTTAAATGTATATAATGAAGGGCTGATCATGTAAATATAAAACATAATAATAAACTTACACATTGCACCAGGATTCCAAGTACGTGAAGTCACATGTCGCTCTCGAGAAGAATTAACAATAGTAGACGACAAATTGTGCGGCGATGAGCTCAAGCCACCCACTAACCAGACCTGCAACATTGAAGACTGTCCACCTCGGTGGGTGGAAGGACCATGGAGTCCTTGTTCACGGCTCTGTGGAGACGGCGGGACGAGATCACGACAGGTTTACTGTGAGAAAACTATCACCAACAGGTATAAAATTTATTAGCTTGAAAAATTGTGTCCATTTAGATTGATTATGCTTATTTATCAAATAATACATCCAATTTTATAGAGAAACATTTAGATTTCCATCAATAGTGGCAGACGAAGAATGTTTTGACCTCTTCGGGCGAAAGCCAGAATTAAGTGAAAAATGCAACCAGAACGCGACCTGCCCTACTTGGTTTACAGGACCCTGGAAACCGGTGGGAATTTTATATTTCCAGTTACTTTTAAAACACCTTCGTGTTTGTATAATATTATTTTATGGAATTATAAAATGTTTTAGTGTGACCGGCTGTGTGGAGAAGGTAAACAAACCCGCACGGTTGTCTGTCACCAAAGAATCGACGGATTCGTCCAATTATTTGAGGATAGAGAGTGCGATGGTGAAAAGCCTATTATAGAGAAAGAATGCCTATTACACCCATGTGATGGTGTTGACTGGGTTATTTCTGAATGGTCGGGCGTAAGTATTTTTGGGGACCTTATTTCTTTTTCCAGAATTATAATTTCAACTTGTAAAATATATGATTTCTTCTAAATAATACTTTTATTTATAACTTGTTATAACAGTGTGATACGTGCTTGTCAACGGTTCGTACACGAGTAGCACATTGTGCCACCAAGGATCATAAAGTAATAGATCCTAATTTTTGCTCGTATCACCCCAGTCCAGTGTTAATAGAGCAATGCGATCGTACAAAGCTGCCGTCTTGTCAAGTGCAATGGTACGCCACCCAATGGAGTAATGTAAGAAGATTTGACAAGTATTTTATTTCCATGGCCTTATTTGAAACATATATTTCATATTTGCCATTTGAATTTCAGTGTTCTGTAGAATGTGGCACAGGTGTTCGAACTCGTCGCGTATTCTGTGGTCTTTTTGATGGTGCATCCGTTATAAAAGTTAACGATGAGCGCTGTGACAAAGAGTACAAATATAATGATACCACAGAATGCGTTGTACCAAAAGAAAAATGTGCAGCCAAATGGTTCGCTGGACCATGGTCCGAGGTGTGTTTATTTACTTATTTACACACCAACAGTTTAATATATAGGATGTTAGGTTGTAATGATGATAATTAACCCTTTATTCATTTTTGTATTTGATATTTTGTTTTTATTTTTTAGTGTACCAAAAAATGTGGTGGAGGTGAACAAAGTCGTCGCGTAATGTGCTTGTTTAGCAAAGACGATCTTAAGTGTGATGATGAGACAGTACTCCACTCTACACAGTCTTGCAACAGTGGACCTTGTGACAAAGGTATATAATATTTTATAATTGAGTTATATATAGACTAGCTGTTGCCCGCGACTTCATCCGCGATTACTTAAGATCATGGAGCTGATAAGAAACTGCTATGTGTGCACATTATTTTCTTTAACCATTTGACATTTTTAAATTGGCTATATATTTAGAATGGGACGTCTGATTTTAACAATTTACAAAGTATTTTACAGCTAATGAAAGGGTTTTTAATAAAATATCATTTTTTTGGGATAAGGGTTAGTTCAGAGGTATGAATAATATGGTTTGATTGTTGTCGGCACTTTTATTAACTTTTAAAATGTATAAAAGGATTTATAGTGGCTTAGCTACAGTTGTTGGACATATGGTACAGTTTGGCTTTTTAGTAGATCTTGATTCGTTCTATAATACTGTAGAACATTTTTTGTTCTATCATCCATAATTTCCACAGCGCACGCGATGTACATTTTTTATGACTAACTTTTTCACACCTTGGGTTACATTATTGCATTTACATTACGGATCTTCATTAAAAAATATGTGTAGTCTATGTATAGCCTCGAAATCTATCCAGTAGTTTTTTTTTTGACAGTATTTGATTTCAACCAATACGTAAGGAGTTATTAGAGTTTTATAAAATTATAATGGTCTAATACCATGCGAGCACGGCGTGCAAGTGTGCGTGTAGCGGTGAGGCGGGAGGGCGCTGGCCGACGATTCTATATAAAATTCATTCATTCCACTTTGATATTTTTAAAATGTTAATCGTAAATAAAATAATTGAGTATGAAATTGACAGTAAGATCAACCGATATTTATAAAAGAATGTCGTGTTCGTTCAATTATTTATAACTCAAAATCGGCTGAACCGATTTGGCTGAAAATTGATGTGGAGCTTAAAACCAGAGAACGGACAAAGTTTACTGTTTAAATCGTTCGACCACGTTTATTTATATATTTTATTGCGAAATATTTATTTATTATCTGATAGTCCCAATTATCTGTTGGTTCTATTCTATTCTACTAGATAGCGATAGATACCAGCGTATTTGTTGATTAGATTAAGAAAGTATCTAATAGGCGGCTTTTTAACACGCTTTTATTAATTTTAACACGCTTTTTAACACGCTTTTATTAGCTTGGGTTGTATGTATGTATGTAACGGAATCTTTGAGCTCAATTTTCACCGGTTTCCAGAAATCTGATTGAATTGAAATTGATGGCAATACAATAATTTGATAACAGTTTCCCATTATCCTTATTGGGACCGCCAGAAGTAATAAATAACAGGATAAACGCTTATTACGTTGTATTAAGTTACAATCATTCTACTGGCAACTATCTATAAGAGGCTATCCTCTTATAGAACGAGCACGTTTTTTACTCTTAATTGAATGATTCTGTTAATAACTTAAATTTTCTTATAATTTCATTTCAAGGTGATTACTTATGATTGATTGTTTAACCTTCTACTACTGTAATGCAAACTTTATGTAATTAAAAATGATTTTCTCCTTTTTAGTTCGAGTAGCATGAAAAGCGTGTTTTTGGTTTTTTAAAACTATTATTTTTGTTTATTTATTATTTTATTTATAAAAGTACTAACCTTTTATATAAGCTAAAACTTAATAGAATAACCGACCAGTGTAGTTCAGGATAAATTATAAGTTAAATTTATATATAGTAAACACAACACTGTGATATATATATATATATATATATATATATATATATATATAAATTTTTATTCTAGGGCGCCAGATGAAAATCTACGAGTATTTAGCAACTAATAGAATATCAGAAAAATGATGAGATGTTTTGAAGTCGGCCAAAAATCCTGCGCCTGTTATTTCTTTGCTATCGATTTTGCAAAGATAGACTTGTATTCCTTAATACACAATTGATAAAAATATATAAAAGTCATTTTGGGTATATACTACACTATCTTTATCAAACAACTGCTTTTAAAACTTTCTTTACTGATACTCCAGTTACCACAACTAAATCTTTAAACTCTTCAACTGCTGCCGCTCTGAAATTACTTACGGGCAACGTCAATAATTGCATTGAGATTGCAATGGGGCCCTTATATTTCAGATTTGTTGTACAGACATAGTTCTGCCGGTAATGCGGTTCAAAGAATACGCCGGTTGACTAACGTTGAAACGGCTAGATTAGTTTACATTAGTTATTTTCACAGTGTCATGTCATATGGTATACTGTTATGGGGTAATGCATCAGATATTGATGCTATATTTGTGCTGCAGAAGAGGGCTGTTCGTGCGATCTATAAGATGAGGCCTAGAGAATCTCTAAGAAGTAAATTCAAAGAATTCAAAATGATGACTGTATATAATCAATATATTTATGAGAACTTACTGTATGTACATAAGAATATTAATAACTTCAAGAAAAATTGTGATTTACACAAAATTAATACCCGAAACAAAAATAAACTTGCTATGCCCACCACTAGGCTCTAAAAAATAGAAAATTCCTTCAAGATTAATTGTATTTTTATAATAAAGTCCCTAATGGAGCCTTAAAATTGTCATTAAATAAGTTTAAATTATACATTAAAAGAAATTTGATAAAAAAATCTTATTATAGTGTAAAGGATTACGTTAACGACGGTATGGCCTGGGAATAAATGGTATTGTAGCGATAAACTAGTAACAATTTGTTTGACGTTGTTAGTTACTTTTGTTCGATCAACTGGCCGCATCACACCGTTCCCTTAGAAGTCATTACTTGCGGTAGCCTTTGGGGTCGGGCGCCCTCTCTCCCTCAAATATGGTGATGGCTGAACCTTGCGTTATGTTGGTGAACGGGTGCTGCTTGCTGTGACTGGTCGTGTTGCTGGCAACGGTTTTTGTGTTTTAATTTCTTTTATTTCTTAAATTATTAGGCTTTCCACGCGAATTGATTGCGATGGTTCTAGTTGTTCGTAAATTGCTCATTTTACTTATATTGACATTTGTGAAACAGTGGTCACAATAAAGGAACACCCGGCTGAGTTTGATGTGTAGTTCTTCTCAGACCAGGGCGCGTTTGAAACCCTCGTAATTTTAACTTTAAGTTCAGGTGTTCTTACAGAAGGGCTTATTTTGATAAGTATGGTATCAAAATAGGCCCTCCTGACACTTCTATTTGACGTACACAAGTGATCACTGATAATGATTCAAAGTGGAAAGATTTAAATAAATAAAACAGAACGCTAAAAGATTAGTTTATCTCTTAACACCTTGTCTTGTGGAAACTGTTTTTACAATGTAACTATATTATGCTTGTTCATTTCTAGAATGAGTTGATATCATTTTTGTTATAGCTTATATTATAGATTACATTAATACTTAATAACAATAATGCTACTACACTAGGCTACCTAAGTAGTATGTACTTAATTCATATTTTGTGTTCTTATATGATTCCTAAGTTTTGTTTTTGTTTTGTTCTTTGATGTATGATCTATGCACTGAAACTAGTAATCCGTTGGATGGTTATACACGCCCAACTGATAGACTCTTCTTGTGATAAAAATACGTAGTTAAAAAGAGTTCTTAGAAAACATTTCATGCAAATAATATTTTAACGACATCTTTGATTTTAGATGATTTGCTACCACTCGACTCCAAGAGTGTTCCAGTGTTGGACGATTACGATGAAGAGGAGTGCATCGAAGACGACGACGAAGAGTACCCAGAAGTTGGAGCCCAGGCCTACGCCCCGAGTTTAACACGGGTGGGTAGTCGTATAATTTTTATTAGTTATATTTTAACTTAAAATATTTTTAATTATATACGTCTTAAATTATTAATCATTTATTATTGATGCTGTTCTCTTATGACTTGATGTTACAGGTTTTAAATAAATTTAGTAAAGATGTTACTTTTTAAATTCATATTTAATTATACTAATCTCATTATTTTGATTTTGTTTTAGTTTCCGGATTTTATTTACGATGCAGGTACGTATCGTAACGTGGCTGGGTATGCTAGTTGTTTATCGAATATAATAGATATTTTCTTTTATAGATATTAATACTGCATCTACAACAGAAATATCAGAGGAGACCGGCTCTGGATCTGGTATCAATATATTTTTACTTATATACTTTACTTATATTACAAATTTTGGTAGTTTGACATAACATGGAATTTGAAAATATTAAAATATGTGTTATAATAGATACTTAAGTGTCAATGGCAATAATTGCTCTATTCTAATTGAATCACTTATATATAATAAAACAGTCATATATAACAAGCATTAATAAATTAAATTAGAATAACGAATAAATGCAATGACCACCAAAGTGAGTAAAAGTACTAAAACTAGTGAAACAACTCTTACTTATTCTAAGTCACTGGTCACTGGTTCAAAGTGAAAATGATTTAAATAAATTAGCCGGTAAATCATACATTTGTGTTTTTTAGAAAACTTTATTTAGATATTATTTTGTTAAAATATTCACGTTTATGTTCAACATACTTTTGATATGATCATAAAAAATGACATTGCTACAAAGTTAATGTTTCATAGACGAGGACATATGATGCTAGTGGAATGACAATAATAGCCACAGAAACCACTGAATCAATAATAACCTATCAATCTGAAATATTATAATGTGCTAAGAGACATTCTGGTCTTACAGGAGTTTAGTTTAGCTTAAACATTATTATTTATCCTCTTATAGCGGAAAGTACAACAGAACCAGATGTAACAATATCAACTAAATCTAGTGAAATTAAAAGTACTGATTCAGTTTCTACTAAAGTTGAAGTTGGAGTCAAATCCGGTGTATCGAAGGTTGGTTATCTGTTAAATTATTAAAAGTTCCTTTACTTATAATATATATACTTTTTTACATTCAAGGTCTAAGTTATTGATCATTTATTGTTGATGCTATTCTCTTATGGCTTGATATTACAAGTTTAAAAATAATTTAGTAAAGATGTTACTTTTTAAATTCATATTTAAGTATATTAATCTCATTATTTTTGTTTTAGTTTCCGGATTTTATTTACGATGCAGGTACGTATCGTAACGTGGCTGGGTATGCTAGTTGTTTATCGAATATAATAGACATTTTCTTTTATAGATATTAATACTGCATCTACAACAGAAATATCAGAGGAGACCGGCTCTGGATCTGGTATCAATATATTTTTACTTATATACTATACTTATATTACAAATGTTTGTAGTTTGACATTGAGATTACATAAACGGGACTTTATGAATATTCAATTTTAAAATAACAGTCATGTCGAAAAAGAAAACTATAAATTTTAAAAAGCGTTTCGATTTGATTTAATGATGTTTAATTTATTCTTGCAGAATGGAGTGTATCAAATGCAAGAACCACCACTGACGTTACTGAAAGTACTGAAACAAATGGTACTTATTTTACAGACGGTAAATCATATATCAGTTTTTGTAATAGAATTCTTTTTTTACATTTTATTTGAAAGTTAAAACATATTATTTTTTAGTAAAAATACAGGTTCATGCACAACATATTTCTAATATTAACAAAATATATGACTGTCTTGTACAGTTTATGTTAAAGTGACGGCTAAATCTGATACTAATTCAATGAAAAAAAAATATATTGAAATTCAAGTGCTAATGTATAACGTCCTAAGCTACATTTTTTCCATTGTTAAATGTTCTTACAGCAGTTCAGCTTATTTATTTTTACTTATCCCATTACAGTGGAAAGTTCACCATTTTCAACAATCTCAACTGAATCTAGCACAATAGAAAGCGCTGATTCTATTTCTACTGAAATTATTGAATCTAGCACAACATATAGTACAAGTTTTAGCATAACGGAAGTAACCGAATTAATAACAGAAAATAACGAAACAACAATAAAAAATATTACACCCAGCACTTCAGAAAGTTCGGCGTCTAGCACAACTGAAAATGGTGAGTTTAGCTCAAAAGAAAACTCTGTATCTAGTACAACGGACAGTGCTATAACTAGCACAACAGATAGTGCCAGTTCTGAAATTACGAAACTTACGGATTCTACAACAGACATTGAGGAATTTAGTACAACAGAAAGTGGATCATCAACTTTAGAGAACGGATCCAGCACTCCTGAAAACATCAACTATAGTAAAATATTGCGTACTGAATCTAGCTTAACAGACAGCGATATATCTAGTACAGAAAAAACTTCATCGTTTAGTACAACGGAGGATGGGAAATTTAGTATAACTGAAAATGAATCCACTACTACAGAAACCACAGAAAGTGATCCATCTAGTACAATACAAACCACAGTATCTGGTACGACGGAAAATGGTGAATCTACCACTGAAATTGTAAACAGCATCACAGAAAGTACTGATTCTAGTACAATAGTAAGTACATTGTATAGTACACAAGAAAGTACTGAATTTACAACAACAACAATAACAGAAAATACAGAATCTAGTGTAACAGATAAAGATGCATTTAGTACAACAGAAATTAATCTGTCTACTACTATAGAAAACGGTAAATCAAGTACAATAGAAAATTCTATATCTATAACCACAGAAAGTTATACAATAAGTACCACAGGCAATAACTTAGAGACCACAACTGAAAATAATCAATTTAGCACGACAGACGTTAGTACTTCAGAAAGGTCAGTTTCCAGTACAACTGAAAATGGTCAGTTTAGCACAACAGAAAATGCGTTATCAAGTACAACTGACAATGGTGCATCAATAACAACAGAAACCTATGGAAAATCTAATAGTCTGGACATTTTAACTACGGGAGGTAATGATAATTAGCTTTTCAGTCATATAAATATAACGCCACTTCACGTTAGTTTTATTATAAAAAAATTGTTTACAATATTTATTGTAAACCATTTTATATTTTATATTATATCATATTATATTTTCATGGCATTACATTTGTATAAGCTGCCATTAAAATATAATATTTCGTTGCATGCAAAAAGTATGAATGTTTTTTTAATAACAATTGGCTTGGTCTAAATGTATAAGTTGCTATTAAAATTATATATATATATATATATATATATATTAGCGATATATGATCTACGTGGTATAAAAATAACAATTTATAAAATTAAAAATTAGTTCAAACATATTTTAATTACTGTTTTGTAAATATCATTGAGATGGCATGTATGGTGAGACTTAAGAGAGTAACAAAACTATATTTTTGACATTATTGACTCCTTAAGTGTATTGAGAGTGTAAAAAAAATAGCTTCAAAATGTTTTGATTTATTTTTGATATTTACTTATTAGGTAGTTCTGGTAGTACAACAGCCGAAAGCAGTACAAATTACTCAACTGAATCAAGTACAACGAGATCTGATGAAACCGGTACGTCAGGATCTACAGAAACTACTGATTTAGGAGAAAGCTCAACGACTCCAGGTATCATTTGATATCTATGAATGTTATAAAGCTATTATATTTTTTGTCCAAATCATTGAGATGGCATGTATGGTGAGACTTAAATAAATAACAATACTACATTTTTAACAATCATTTTAAACAATATTGACTCGTTAAGTATATATATCTCGAGAGTGTAATAATGTTTTTTTTTATTTTTGTTGTGAATATAATCTTTATTGCACACCACAAATATATAAAGAACAAGACAAGCAAACACAAAAAAGATATAAAAATAAAAATAAGAAATAAAAAGTAAAAAAAAACAATAAAGTAAAAGAGAAAAAAAAATACATTTCGGGTATACAATAAGGTGGTCTTATCGCTAAATAGCGATCTCTTCCTGACAACCTTATTTGGATAACTTTGAAGTAAGGTAAGCAGAAGAGTGGTGCATAAAACCTAAATATATAAAGAAGATACAAATAAATATACAAAGAAGATATTATATAATAATGGAAATAATATAATAATATACATAAATATAATATATTTATACTAATATACATAAATATAATATATTTATAATAATATACATAAATATAATATATTTATAATAATATACATAAATATAACATATATAAAATAATATACATAATTAAAGTACTACTATAATACAGTAATGTACATAAACTACAACGTTGATCACAGGAAAGAGGATATTACAATACATCTTAATTAAGAGATGAGGACATAGATTAAATATGATAGATGAGAACATAGATGATATTCTCCTTGCCACTCTCCATAACCACAGAGTCTCATCGACTGCGCTGGATTGTTTTCCAACTACCTTCGTGGACGGCACCAAGCGGTCAGAGTAAACCATGTAGTTTTCAAATGGTGTGAATCAAAGTCTGGTGTTCCACAAGGTGGCATATTGTCTCCCTTACTTTTCTCCATTTTCATCAATCTTATTACGTCTTCTCTTGACTGCTCTTACCATCTGTATGCAGATGACTTGAAAATTTACACACAGGTTGATGTTTTTGACTTTGATAACGGAGTGAATATCATAAACAATAACCTGTGCAATATACACTCTTGGTCTCAGAAATTTGGGATCTGCGTCAATGTCTCCAAATGCCAATCTGTCGTCTTTGGTTGGTTTAGACCTTGTTTCAACTGTTGTTCTCGGTACCACTGTCATACCTTTCACATCAACGGTAAAGAATCTCGGTTTACATTTAGATTCAACTTTTTCCTGGTCAACACAGGTTAACGAAATTAGTCGGTCGGTCTTTGCAGTGTTACGCTCCTTGAACCGTTTCAAACATTTCTTACCCTGCATTACTAAAAAGTATCTTGTTCAAACTCTTGTTCTTCCTATTATTGACTATGCGGATGTGTGTTATTCGGACATAAATAAGGCACATCTCAATAAACTAGATCGTCTTATCAACTACTCTATACGTTTTATCTTCTGTCTTCGTAAATTTGATCATATTTCCTCTTATCGTCACCAGCTCAAATGGCTGCCAATTTGTGAGCGTAGACAGTCTCATTTGCTAAATTCACTGGTCTCTATTTTATCCAATCCTCCCCTGACTATCTAAAAAGCAAATTTCTTTACCTCAGTGACTCTCATGAGAGGGGCCATTGCTCCCCAAATACTCTCCGTCTAGCTTTTCCCGTTTACTACTCTGGTTTCATATCTCATTCTTTCACGTTTCAGTGTATTCAACTTTGGAATTCTCAATCCCAATCATATCAGGAAATCACGTATAAAGCTCACGTTTAAAAAAGGAGTTCACCGTTATTTTTCTAAAAGGTTTTCATATTAGAATATAATATTTATTTTGTGCATGCATCTTTTATAGTAATTAATATTCATATAAGTATATATTTATGTATATATATCCATTTTTTTTGTGTATGTATCTATAATATGTGTATGATACTTTCTTCTGACCTCTAATATTTTCTGTAATTTCCTTCTTTTTTGTACTTCCTCTTAACTTTCTGCAACTCTTTAAGGATGACTGTCAGGGAATGCTATTTAGCATCAAGTCCGCCCATTTTAACATTTTTTGTGTTGGAATAATAAAGTTTTAAATAAATACATAAAAAATACTTATTAGGTAGTTCTGATAGCACAATACCCGAAAGCAGTACAAATTACTCAACTGAATCAAGTACAACGGGATCTGATGAAACCGGTACATCAGGATCTACAGAAACCACTGAGATAGGAGGCTCAACAACTCCAGGTAATAATTTGATATCTATTAAAAATGTTAATAAGTTATTGAATCCAAAATGTATTATTTGACAAGCTGTTTCCCGCGACTTCGTCCGCGAGGACTTAAAAACACAGAACTCATAAGAGAGTCCTTCAATCGTTTTTTGGTCATTTTTATTTTTAAAATTGCTCCACAAAAAGTCCTATTATTATTATTTCAAATATTATATAATACAGCTTATATCTAACATGAAAGGTGTTTCTAAATATCGGCGAAGACATTTTTAGACTCGGAAAAAATACTTTGAAGATTACTTCCAACAAAGAAACTTACAAAGTACATGTCAATATCCCCTCCCCCCCCTCCTGCCCCCCGTAGCGTCACACGCTCTGCCACGCGGGGCTACAATGGAATGTCTGATTTTAAAAATTTAAAAAGTTTTATACTGGTATTGAAACGGTTATTAATAAAATATCATTTAATAGAATAAGTGTTAATAAAAGGTCTGAATGATATGTTATGCTTATCCTTTTTAGCAACTTTTACAATGTTCAAAAGTAGCTATAGTGGCGTAACTATAGTATCGCTGACTTTCTTGTAGATTTTGATACTTTCTATAATACTGTAGAATTGTTTTTTGTTCTATCATCCATAATTTCCACATGTCAATTTTTTATGGCTAACTTTTTCACACCTTGGGTTACATTATTGTATTTTTATTAGGGTCCCTATTTTTTTTGTGAATGTAATATAGCCTTTGTCACCCAGTGAAGATGCAGCTTTCTAATGCTGAAATCGGACCCGTAGTTTATATGTGAAAACAATACAAACATACAAAGATACAAATAAAATGTTACGTCATTGTAATATTAGTATAGATATAGATGATTATTTACTTAATCATATTTTTTTGGCCAAATCGTTGAGATGGCACATATATGGTGACACTTACATGGTATGAATTATTATGGTGAGAATAACAGTACTACATTTCTAACAACTATATTTAACAATATTGATTCGTGAAATGTATCTCGAGCGTTTAATTTTTTTTTGTTTTGTTATTTAATTATTAGATAGTACGGATAGTACAACAACCGAAAGCAGTACAAATTACTCAACTGAATCAAGTACAACGGGATCTGATGAAACCGGTACATTAGGATCTACAGAAACTACTGAGAAAGGAGAAAGCTCAACGTCTCCAGGTAATCGTTTACATTAATATCTATTACGCTATTAGAAGCTCTTAATACAAAAATAAATTAAATCATTATTTAAATTAAAGCAGGTATCACAGATACGAGTACCGCATCTGAAGAGCCACTTACAAATGAATCGTCTGTGACAGAAACGAGTAAGGTTTTATAAATTCCCCTTTTAATATCAAGCTCTCACAATTGACCTCCTGTTGCGCTAACCAACTTGTTATACTCAATTATATTTAATTATACTATGTATATATTATAGTAGTCAGTGTAGGACATGCTTATAGCCACTGTATTCTAGAGTTTAGAAATTCGATTACAGTTCGTGCTGATGATTTTTTTATTCTATAGTACGAAAACAACAATTAGATTTACAAAATATCTTTAGCAAAAAATATTTAGCTACATTTCCTTTAGCAAAAATTTCTTATCTTTGGAAAATATTTAAAATGATATGAAACTTATTATACAATATGTATTTTTTTAAAAGCACCATGGGACTGGGCATCAACAGTTGAAGTGCTCACTAATAAACCTCGTTGTAAGCCAAGGAAAACCGCAAAATGTACGAAAAGTAAATTTGGCTGCTGCCCTGACAAAAAAACTCCGGCTGCTGGTCCATTTGATGAAGGTAAAAATGTTCAATGAAGTAGATAGATATTATGAAAATATTAATAAAACAAAAAAAAATACATAAATTAATAATTGTTTCACAGGCTGTCCAAACCCTGAAACCTGCAAAGAATCAAAATCCGGTTGTTGTCCCGACGGCGTTTCACCAGCAGCTGGACCTCTGGGAAGGGGTTGTCCAATTTCGCCTTGCAATGAGACACTTTATGGATGTTGCAGTGACAATGTTACTGCCGCTGAAGGTAACAACCAAGATGGTTGTCCACCACTACCACCTGCTTGTAAATCTTCCAAGTAAGTGATATCAATAAGATATTTGTAACGACCGGTTCAATAAACAGTCCATACATAAGCATAATGTTGATCTTCATAAAAGCCATTGATATAGCTGTAAAGCTAAAGAGTGCACGTGCTCGTTGTATAAACCTACCTGAATTACCAAGATCATCATTTAAAATTAGGAATAATATTTTAAAAGTCTGTTTTTATAGTAAATTTTAAGTGTAATGATTTTGATATGTATATATATATATACATATGTATCTACATATATATATATATATATATATATATATATATATATGTATATATATATTGGTGGGGAGGAGGAGGGAGCTTAGAGTCAGTAAAGTGACATAGGGTACTTTTTATCCTGTTCGATCCCGTTTATTTATTTATTTTATTGTTCATTATTTATTTATTATCTGACAGTCACTATTATCTGTTAGTTCCACACTATTCTAATAGATGGTGGTATATGTGTACTTGTTGACTGGATTGAGTAAATATCTATCCAAGAGATGGCGCTCTGGTAAAATACAAACGTTTATATAAGCTAAAATTTAATAGGATAAATGACCACGTGTTGCGGAAGTTAAAGTATAAGTTAAATTTATATTATAGTAAACATAATACTGTAAATTCAATATATTCAATATTTTTTATTCTATTGCGCCAAATGACAATTTATGAATATTTAGCCACTTAATTAATATATACTTGACATTGACAGTGTAAAAGTAAACAATTAACTTCAAAAAGCCACAGACAAGCAACAAAAACAACAAAAATTAACTTATTTATTACGAATTTATAATATTTGTGGTTTTATACTTTATAACTTTATCTGTTAGAGGCTGTCTTCAAAGTAAGTTATCCGAACCTAAAAATGTCTTAAACAATATTGAGAAATAACTTTCATATTGAATCTAGACTATTTTATTGTATTCCCTTGAAATAATAATATTGCTTTTCTAGGAGAACAATTTTGAAATATTGTTGACGAAACAAAAGTCCAGCGAAGGAGTTTCTTACGAGCCCTGTGTTATGAAGTCCTCGCAGAGAGAGTTGTGGGCAATAGCTAGTATATATAAAAAAACAAAAAAAAAACAGAAAAAATATAATATTAACACCTAAACAAAGTTCACCCCTGACTGCCTTCCACCTGATGGGAAGTGGAAATGTAGGCGGTAAGGCGCATCAACTAAGTAAAAGGCTATTCACTCTTGCCTTGAAGACACCCACATTGTTCTCGCACGGAAATACTGACGCAGGCAAGCTGTTCCACTCCTTCGCTGTCCAATTTTAAAAAGTTAGAGCATAGCGCTTCGTTCGGACATTCGCGTGTCTACTACAAAAAAGATACAAAAGGAACATTCAGTGATGGAAGGTTCAGTGAGAAATTAGGTCATGTAATTTTTTTTTTTTTTTTTACACTTAAACTAAGTTGACGCTTGACTACATTCCACCTGATGGGAAGTGGAAATGTAGTCGTAGGTGGTAAAGCGCATCAACTTAGTAATAGCCTATTCACTCTTGCCTTGAAGACACCCACATTGTACTTGGACGGAAATACCGACGCAGGCAAGCTGTTCCACTCCTTCGCTGTCCGATTTAAAAAAGATGAAGCGTAGCGCTTCGTTCGGACATGCGGCGCGTCTACTACAAAAGGATGGATGCTCGCTGTGCGTCGGAACGTCCGGTGATGGAAGGAAGATGGGGGAATTAGTTCATGGAATTCCTTCGCACACTCACCAAAATGTATACTATCGAATACTGAGAGTTACTGAGATACTCAACTTCTATGTTCGATGATTTGAAGTTTGGCTTTCACCATCTCAGGGACGCCAATCGTCTTCTTTGCTCGCCTCTCAATTAACTTCAGAGCTGCAAGATGACATTTTGCGGCACCGGCCATTAAATGGCCACAGTACTCCACACACGACCGGATCTGTGCTTTATATAATGTTAGCAATTGTCCTGGTGTGAAGTACTGTCGGAACTTTGCAAGGACGCCAAGCTTGTTGGCAGCTGCTCTTGCTCTAGACTCAATGAATCAATCAAAGTTGAGGTTCAAGGAAATTTCTATTCTTAGCAACTGAAGTCGGTCACTGTATTCCAAAGATACTGAAAAGTATGAGCCAAGGTGAAAAGACTCTTTTTGGCGGTAGATAAACACATCTGTGTTTAAGTGGCGTTGAATTGAACAAGATTGACGTTGCCACATACGGCGACTACCTCCAGCTTATCATTCAAACGCTGCACCATGGCTTCTCTTTCAGCCTGTTTTTGGTTTCTACTGGCCCGAGCACTTGGCGGATATCTTTCTACAACTGTGCTGACATCTGCGTACCCATAAATACCGAGTTTTAGCAGATTGTTAATGTGCAGCAGAAACGGAGTTGCAGAAAGACCCCTAAGGCACTTCGGCATTTATTGTTAAGGGCGCCGAAGAACATCCATCGATAACTACGTGGAGGGATCGCTGGTTCAGGAAGTTCGTAACGCAGACGACCAGACCAGGAGATAAATGCTCATATTTGGAATATAAAAAAATATAAAAAATCCTTCTCAACAATATGATAAATTTTTCAAATTAATAAATTCTGAATTTAAATTAATATTTTCTTCTAAAAGTTACACTTTGAGAAATCACCTATCAT
The DNA here is from genome assembly GCA_963555665.1 of Dircenna loreta. Taxonomy (NCBI): domain Eukaryota; kingdom Metazoa; phylum Arthropoda; class Insecta; order Lepidoptera; family Nymphalidae; genus Dircenna; species Dircenna loreta. Next base: position 8,655,223 of record OY743098.1, read on the forward strand.
TTAATGGATGGGCGACCCCAGGGATTCATAAGAGTAGACAAACACTGTATGACCTCTACAGTGAGAGAGAACTAAATCGCAGTGAATCATTTACTTAGCACATTTGAAATTATTCAAAATTATTTAATAAGGTTTGTTATAGTGCCAGGTCTTTACATATTAAGTACCTTATTAATAATTCATGAAACAAAATAAAAATGACCTGGAATATCATAAAGTGTGAATCTGGTAAAAGCAAAGTTCACATCTCCTATTTTAGCCTTCATATAGATAATCAAGTATTAAAATCAGATAAGGAAGTTGTCTCTGCTTTTGAAAATTGGTTCAAAAAAAATCCAGCTTCTACTACTTCTTCTTTAATATCGTCTCCTGTAGTCGCTGAGTCATTACCTGAAGAAAATATAAAAAAATGTAATATTAATTTTAAATTTGAAAAAATTGTACCCAAAGACATCATCAAATGTTTTAGGACCTTAAATATTAAGAATACCTCCAACTTATGGGGGATATCTGTTAAGGTGATTGGCTCAATAGTAGATCTCGTTGTGCCTTACTTAGCGACCATTTTTAATGATTGTATTTCTTGTGGGGTGTTTTCTGACCTAATGAAACATAGCAAAGTACCACTTTTAAAATCAGGCAATGTTTCGAATCCTTGTAATTACAGACCAATATCGGTATTACCCACATTTAGTAAAATATTTGAAAAAATCATTCTCAGTTTGCATTTTAACAAAAATAAGTTACTTTACAACAAACAGTTCGGTTTTACAAAAGGCTCTACTATTGCCGCTGGTGTCATTCTTATAAAGCACATATTTGAAGCCTGGGAGGAATCACGGGATGCTCTTGGAGTATTCTGTGATCTATCCAAGGCATTTGATTGTGTTCAGCATGAAACATTGGTCAGGAAATTGTACCACTATGGAATTAGGAACAACAATCTCAAACTCTTAATTTCTTACCTAACTAATAGAATTTAGAGGGTTGAGGTCAATGGAAAGAGATTGGGGTTCCGATTAATATGGGGGTCCCTCAAGGCACAATCTTAGGCCCTTGTCTCTTCCTTGTTTATATAAATGATTTGCCTACTGTTGTAGATAAACTTAATGAGATAGTATTGTTTGCTCATCAGTTAATATATGACGATGTAAATAAGGCTCTCTCTAGAATGGTACATTGGTTTAGTGTTAACAACCTATTGCTTAGTAACAAAAAAAAGAAACTCATAAGATTTTCGACATTAAATGTAAAACAGGTTCAAACTAATGTACTTTTAAATGAGGAAGCGATGGAAGTGGTTGAATCCACAGTATTTCTAGGAATTACTGTTTATGCTAAATTATAATGGGGCCCTCATATAGCTGTATTGGCTATTTTCATAGCATAATGTCATATGGTATTCTACTCTGGGGTGGTGCTGCTGACATTAATACTATTTTCGTTCTACAAAAGAAATTTCGGTCTTCAAGGTAAAAGAGGCGCTGGATACAGAGGTCATTCCACGCGTACACACAAACCCCGGCACGTGAGCGAAAATTGTATTTCAACGTGTATTTAGGGTAAGCAAAGTACGCAGCGATCAAGGGACATTGTGTCTGCGTCTCCGTTAGAAAGAGTGAGTGCGATTGCTCTATCTTTAGGTGGTGATGGACAGCTTCAAGATTTGAGTGCAAGCCTTGAATATTAAAGAAGTGCACTAGGAGTGAGGAGAAGTGCAACCGCTGAATAAACTTATTTTTCATCAAATTAAAATAGAGTGAATAGGATGGAAAATGGCAGTTGAAAGAGGCGCTACGCATCGAACCCGACGTCGAAATTGTTGTTATGCCACTGGAAGGCTAGTCTGAAGACTGCGGGGACGCCCGAACCGCCCCAGGGATCGCCATTGAGGAGGCCTCATCTGTTCGCCAACTAGCACGATGGAGCCACCCTGGGATTTTTCGCACTATATTGTTATACGCTAAAAATATATTTAGAATGACCGGTTAATAGTAGAATAAACAACGAATACTAAACTGCGTAGCAGATGATTGTGTCATTTCATCATATCTAACAGTAATCCATCTACCAGAATAGTCAATTTAAAAAAAAAAAAAAACAATGTTTTCATTTTACACCGTTATAATTATACTTTTTTTTAGATACGGTTGTTGTGTCGACAATGATACCGAAGCAAAGGGCTCCGAATACCAAGGATGTCCAGAAACAGGTGAGGTTAAGGTTGTAATGTAAGATAAACACGTGAACAGTAATTATAAATTAATTTTACCTTTTTAATTAGTTATTTTTAAAAAAGAGAATATGAAAAATCTCTTAATTTTGTGATAAAAAATGTCTGAAATTATTACTTTACATTTACTATACATATATATGTTTATTATTGAGTTTCACGTTTATTAAATAAAAATATATATTATTATCTAGACATTTTCCGAGAATCTACCGAAAAGCCAACACCAGTTGTTGATAAGGGATGTGCTACTTCGGAGTTTGGTTGCTGTTTCGACGAAGAGACTGATGCCTCTGGTCCAAATGGAGAAGGATGCCCATGCAGCATTAGTGAATTTGGTTGCTGTCCTGATGGACTTACTACAGGTTCCTTACATTTTAACACAGTTTTTTGTTGCCATTGTTACCATGAAAAATAAATTCTCATATTTCTTCTATGTTAATAATTTCTGCAATATTATTAACATTGTAGAAATTGCATATAAAGTGTAAGAAGTCCGTACAATTGGTAAAACATATTTGTTGTTTCAGAATATTCACGTATGTATTATTATTTACTGAAGAATATAAAAATTAAATATTTCTTTGTTTTGTTTTGACAGCTAGTGGTAACAAACTGGAAGGCTGTACGATGCCTTGCAATACGTCTGCTTATGGATGCTGTCCCGATGGCGAAACCCCGGCCCACGGAACAAATTTCGAAGGCTGTTGTCTGCAGCATGAATTTGGATGCTGCCCTGATAACTATAGGCCAGCTACTGGACCGCACCGTGAAGGTAATATATCTGAGTTTCATTTAGATATTTTTTATAGTTATGATAGTAGACTGCTTTCATTAAAAAAATTAATGGCATTTTAATTCAGTATAATTTAGGAACATAATGGTTATCAATATATTTGTAGACCATTTTAGCCATTTGAACAACATATAAATATAAAAAAACCTACCTAAAAATTCCCTTCCTCAGTATTATGGCCAAAAACATATTTAGGCATAATAAGTAAATATATGTCAACACCAAAAACGTGCAATACTTTATTTTGTTCATATATTCCTCGATCCACACACAATTTTACCAATTACAGGGTGTGGATGCGAATATGCAAGGTTTGGTTGTTGCGCTGATAACATCACTATTGCCCGTGGACCCAACATGGAAGGATGCGGCTGCGAGCATTCGCGATATGGATGTTGTCCTGATAGGTATTTTGTTCAAGCAATTATGGATTTTTCAGAAATGTAATTCTGAAAAATCCATAATTGTCTACAAATACACCGTCATTTAATTTAATTTTGTAACCATTACAATCCTGCTAATATATTTTTAGACACACAGAAGCACAGGGATCTGAATTCATGGGATGTGAGTGCCATACACATCAATTTGGTTGTTGTCCCGATGGTGTTACAATCGCTTCCGGTCCAGAATTGGAAGGCTGCCGATGTGAACGATCAAAGTACGGTTGCTGCGGAGATGAAATCACTTTAGCAAAAGGCCCTAATATGGAAGGTTGCGATTGTTCTAATAGTAAATATGGTTGTTGCCCTGATGGGGAGACTGAAGCTAAGGGTGATAAGTTCCTAAATTGTTCAAACGTACCCGTTAATAGACAAGGTATTACCACATTACCGATAAATATAATGGAGAAGTTATGAGAAATGTTTTCATTTAGAATTTCTTTTATAGCTGCATGCGCGCTAAATAATACTAAAGGTACATGTCACAACTACACAGTGCTCTGGTTCTATGATATGGAATACGGAGGATGTTCACAATTCTGGTACGGTGGCTGTGAGGGTAATGCTAACCGATTTATCAGTAGGGCAGAGTGCGAAGACGTCTGTGTACAACCATCACCTAAAGGTTTGTTTTAGTAAAAAATATTTACCCTATCTTGTGACCATTTTTATCAAAAAGTACTTGTTTTGGGAATATTAAACAATCATGTAGGGTACCAGGGAAGGCTCACTAAAATAGTATATACCTTTTCCTTAATAACAAAATTAGGATATGAAAATACTAAAGAGTTTATTGCTTTTCTGGTGTTTTAAAATTGTAGTAATTCTTGGAAATAAAATAAAAAAAATAAATTAATTAATATCTCCTTAAAATTTAAATCGTGAAAGAAAACCTTATTAAATATTATATTAGCGAACCAAGATACAAAAGTAAGAATTCAATTTATTTTTAAAAGGCACATTGCACTAATCAAACGTTACAAGATACACGGTTCAAAATTGAAGCCGCAAGAAACTCGTGGATACTCTTCTAACATATTTATAAAATTACAATCATTCATAGTATTGACTTTTGCTACGTGAGACTTAATTAGAATTCAAATAAAGCTTGGTACCGAAAAGAATGCTAAAACAACCAACAACACCACTAGTATAAAAAAATATATATAAAGAAAACTTTCTTTATATATATATTTTTTATTTTTACCAGGGTTTAATGGATTCTAACTTTAAGCATTCAAAATAATATTAATTATATGTAATACCTTAGTTTAGAACTAAAAACGCCAAAAAACAACAATCTTTAAGAAATTACAGTAAAGTAATATCCGCAGAATTGTCTACAAGTTGCTAATTTCCAAACTTTCCGACCGCACATTTCTTGGTATTATAATAAGCTTTTGATGTGAGTATGCGTTTAATGTAATGTAAGCTTATTTTTTTAAAACCAATATATGTAATAGTCACTGGCATGGGTCGCTAATTTATGGCAATTTGTAAAAACCAAAAAATTACTTTTTAGTTTTAATAATTTAAAATGTAGGAATTACATTTAGTATTCATGTTTTCGCTTTTTACGTTAAATGTTTCTTTATTTTTTCCGGGCGCATATTATATTTTCTAAAACATATAGTGATGGAAGCTTTTTTGAAAACAGTTTTAGGGGCTAACGAGGACTCATTTTGAATATAGCTTGAACTGCTTCTTTCGTAAAATAAAATTGTATTTCACATATGCTTCTGATCTACAGAGCAGAAAACCGTAATACATAATACTATGGAAGTGTGGAAAGTAAACCAACTTAGCCGGGGCAATATCAGTGATATGATCACATATGCTTTTGCTGAATCCTAAGCGCAATATTTTCTACATATTGTAACATGGCTACAACAGCGGTGCCAACCCTACCAGGGCAGACAAAAAATGCATAATTATTTATTTTACAGATACCTGTAATCTGCCAAAGGTTAAAGGATCATGCGACGGATACAACGTTCGCTGGTATTACAATTCAGAACGAGAACAATGTTCTCAATTCGTGTACGGCGGATGTCTCGGAAACGCTAATAACTTTGACACCAAGGAAATGTGTCAAGAGCGTTGTGAACCAGAAAAGACGGAGGGTGTGTACATTATTATATTTTTATGACTTTAAATAAATTTGACGGTGTACTTAAATAGAAGGAGTCCATTCATAGATCAATGCAATCTGGCACTCGAGCGAGGACCGTGTGCTGGCAATTTTGTTCGTTGGGGATTCAACGCGGAGCGACGCAACTGTGAGCAGTTCGTGTGGGGAGGCTGCGGCGGAAACCACAACCGCTACGATTCTGAGGCAGCTTGTCAGTTGCAATGCGCCCCACCTGGCCAACCGCGACGTGAGTACTGCACTGACGGGACAAATCAGCATTATATCTTGCCTTAATCTAGGATTTGGTTAAAAATCTGATTATGTCTAACCTACTGATGATACGAATACTTTAGTTTGTTTTCTTCTTTAATATTTCCTCTTGGTTATGGTTTGCTCTATATATTTTGCACGGTATTTATCTGGGACTTTGTAACAATCTATTTTCATTGGCATAATGTACCGAAAGTAGTATTATTCAATATAAATATTAGTATTCTCAAAAAAAATCAACAATGATTATATATACTTAGATATAAAACTTTAAATATTATGCCAGTAAAAAAGTCTACTAACACAATTGCACGGTATAGAGGAATGCTCGCTACCACAAGACCCAGGCAACTGCACAGAGAAGCACCCGGTCTGGTCGTTCAATAAGACCGAGAACCGCTGCGTGCCCTTCTATTATTCAGGCTGTGGCGGCAATGACAACCGCTTTGATAGCGAGCACTCTTGTGATGTCAGCTGCCCCAGCGCCTACGGTGAGCATGACATCGAATTACAATTTAATTCAAATCAGTTTGAGGATTCTCCGCTAGTAAGTATTGAACTACACATAGAAATCAATTTCTATTGTGTGATATTTGGTAGCATTATATCCATCCTATTAAACTTTTTATTTAAGTTTTAATATCTTGTAGTGTAGTTTCTACAATATGTGTGCTTGTAACAAATAACACCTATTTATCTTTTAACAACTACCTAGATTATCCAGTATAGGAGTAGTTAGCATTTTTAATCTATCTAGTAAGTAGCTTTTACATTAATTTAAATATAACATCTCAACAACTAATTTTCTAATATTCTAACTCGATTAGTTCGACACCTCATTTATAAATGTGTTGTTAATTTTTTTAATTTTTAAAAGGATGAAAGAAAAAACACTCATGTTTTTTTTAATCTGCATTATTGAGGATTTTACCCGTTTAAAATTATAATAATTTGTTTAAAATACTTGTTTATAAACAAATAAAACATTTTGCAGTACAGGAAATATGCACTCTGCCGGCTATGATCGGTCATTGTGACAACTACACGCGAAAATGGTTCTTCGATACTACGATAAAGAGGTAAACTCCATTTAACTGACTATAAACCCGGAATAAAAATAGCAAAAGTAAAGGGTAAAGATACCACGGCAACTTTTCGTCCTAAGGTGTCGCCAATTTTACTACGGCGGGTGTGGCGGCAATGAGAATAACTTCTTGTCGGAGTCGGAATGCGAGAACCGGTGTTCGGAGCAGCCTACAACCACCACCGTAAAACCTGAACTTCTGCAACCTCAAACTGAATCAGCCGTAAATTGGCAGAAATCTGGTACACATTTGAAAAGCATATCTTAATTATACCATTTGGGCCAAAAGTGAAGAGTATTAATTCCTTTAATTAACGTGTGTCAGAATTCTGCTTGCTGGATATCGACAAGGGTCCGTGTACACAGTCCCTTCCGCACTGGGCACATGACGTGGCCAGTGGCACCTGTGTACAGTTTCAGTATGGAGGTTGTGGCGGCAACCGCAACAACTTCCCCACCCTCGAGTACTGCCAGCGCTACTGTGGGTCCACTTCACCACCGCAAGGTCGGTTTACTGATAATATTGCTATTTAGATTTTAATGAATACTTATAAAATGACTCGTCTTAATTAAGGTATGATCGGGTGGCCATTTCTAACTCCTGACGCAAAACCGACGTATATTTTAGTTTATTTTAGGGTATATATATATATACCCTATATATATATATATATATATATATATATATATATATATGTATATTTGTGTCTGTTTGTTCCACCATAACTCCCAAACAGATAAACTGCGTTGATTGGGTTATTTTTAATTGAAAGCCTTGCTTGTCTAGATAATTCGTAAATATGATTGGTTTGAATAGAAGCACTCATGTGCAAGATATAGTCCTATATAACAATGCCTATTATTATTAGATGTATGCCAGCTGCCGCTCGTGTCGGGCCCCTGTGACCAGTCGATAACGCAATGGTATTACGACACCACTTCCAACTCCTGCAGCACTTTCACTTATGGAGGCTGCGAGGGCAATGGCAACAGGTTATAAATAACTTTTTATAACATTCATAAATCACCATAAAGCTATTACTATATTTCTATTTGTACATTTGCGTTACAAAAACGTTGTCATAATTATTTTTTCAAATTTTTATAGGTTCAATAGTCTTGAAGATTGCGAACAACAGTGTCACGTTCAAACACATCCACCACTTACGGCCACAATTCCTATTACTACTACTATAGCATCAGTAAGTTTTTGACAGACTAGTTGCATTTATGAATTAATGGTATGTATGGAGCTTAAGTTCATTATCCAATATTTTCTACCTTTCATTCTTTATTTCTTTTCGGACTCATGAGAAACGAAATAACATAAAATGATATTTATTAAGTTGGCAGTTTTCAATATTTCCATAATTTGACCTTAAATTTATAATCATAAGAAGATTCGTTTGCCAATAAAAAATTATAATGCTACACAAACACAACACTGAAACAATCTTTGTAAGAATAGACCGCATATTAGCGGTTTTGGCTACTGCTTACAATATTTATTATTATTATTAATCGAATACTGTTATCCCAGGAAATAATAACACTCCCAAGCGAGTGTCAAGTTTCCTGGGAACTGGAAAACTGTATCGAAAATGGCGAGGTGTGGTTCCTGGATGTGGAACAGCGTGCGTGTGTGGCGTTCCGCAACGAGGGCCTGGGCCCGCGCTGTAGACATGCTGGCGTCTTCCGCTCACAGGAAGGTTGTGAGCGAACTTGCGGCGCCTTCCGAGGCCTGGGTATGTTAAAAATCCTAAATCATTAACATTCCCGCGATACACTTATCCATCGAGTTTAGAATTTTGAACTCCTGGAGTCGTATTCAGTCACTATAGGAACCGCATTTAAATTTTCAGGATAAGTGTATTATAAATGTCAATATGTCTGTTAGTCTTTAAAGTATTTAAAAGATAGGTAATATAAATATTTAAACATATTAAAACAATACTGACGAGGTTTTTAGAATGTCTGTCATAAGTATATTACCACATCGAAATTGTTATTTAGTTAAGTCTTTGTTAATTCTATTTTATTAACCAGACGTGTGTCAGTACTCCATGGAACCGGGCCCGTGCCATGAGTCCGTCCCCAAGGTGTACTTCGAGACGGCGACGAAACTTTGCAAACCCTTTACATATAGTGGATGCCATGGTGGACCCAACCGTTTCTCAACGATCGAAGAGTGCGAACAAGTCTGCAGACCGAAAGCAGACAAGAATGATAGCCTAGGTTATATAGTTGTATATTTAAGATGTATTTTAAGTATTTTATTTTAAAAATATTTGCTAAGGAATGGACTCTAGAAGTCATATACATTTTATTTCTTTTATCAGATCCCTGCAGCCAGTCACCTGATCCTGGTAACTGCCAGTCTTACTTCCCCATGTGGTACTACGACACTGAGCGTGACATATGCAATCAGTTTGTTTATGGAGGCTGCGGTGGCAGCGATAACAGGTCATTTTATAACATCTCAATTACACTTTTTATAGTACGTACGATAAATAGTATAGTTTTCAATGGCGTAAAATATTTTATGCTTTAGAATAATTAAAAAATGCTATAAAGATGTTTTCAACACTTTTTCATATAAAAATCTGTAAGTTTGTTTTTTTCAACACCTATATATGATACCTCAATACAACATCGTGTGTCTTATTAATTGCAAACAAATATTTTAACAGATTCGAAACACAGGCAGAATGTGAGAGTCGATGTAAAAAGGAAGTGACCTTTGTTCCAATAACATCATCATCACCACTTACAAGCATTACAACTATGGCGCCTTCACCTCCGACTGATTTTGTAAGCTTTAGAAACATTAAATTCATTTGTACATAGCTTATTTTAGCGGCTGTGAAAGTTCCGATAAAATAGAGCTAGGTCTTCAACAATGAATTTGATTTCCACCCTTACTTATTGTCTGAATTTATATTAGTTAAAAGAAAATTTATGAAAATTATTTGTGGACAAGTTCAAATTATAATCATCTGAACTGTACTGGAAATATTGTTGTAATAATTCATAATAATTATTAAAATATATTATTTGTTTTTCTTTTCTTAAGATGTCAGAAGCTGAATGTGTAACGCCAGTGTCATTAGCACCTTGCGGAGTAAATATCACTGTTTATTATTTCGACACTATGACTGAATCTTGCTTGGTTGGCGACTTTGGAGCATGTCGGTACTCAAATAGCTACCGTACCGAAGAGGAATGCCAGAGGAGGTGCGGTGCTTTCAAACAACTTGGTCAGTCAAACTACTTGTATCTCATACATACCTACGAAATAATTTTCTATTAAATTTATTATTACGACGGTGTTGCAATCAGACGTGTGTGGCTATCGTCTTGATCCTGGCCCATGTACGTATGCCATTCCCAAATTCTATTGGGATCCCCTCTCGGGTCGCTGTCGCAGTTTTGCTTACGGTGGATGTCAAGGCGGGCCGAATCGATTTTCTACTGAAGATGAATGCGAAGAAATCTGCGGCGCAACGCGACCAGGTATAACTCAATTGCAAATCTGTTTACCTTTCTTTTTATTCACTCATCATTCTTTCTATTAGTCCACTTTATGCATTCCCATTCTGAATAGATCAGCTAATAAAGCATACATTTGGTACTTTTAAAATCTCTAACCCGGCTTGCGAGCTACTGCATGGGGTGTGCGTGGGTAACCTAACCTGGTGAGGTAATGGGGCAGAAGCGCGCTGCCTGGTGCCGGTGTCGTCAGGTTCGTCGGATTGCGGCACTCCGTCGCGGCGCTGGTATTACAGCACAGTTTCCGGAAAGTGCATCGCCTTCGTTTACTCAGGCTGCGGTGGCAACGACAACAACTTTCACACGTACGAGGAGTGCATTCTCTGCAAGAAACTTCCCTCTCCTATCTCTGGTACTTTGCGCTCCACAGCGCCACCTTAAACCGCTTGCTTTGGCTCTATCTCACAATCTTATGCGAGTATTCTATATTTTATTACGTATCAATTTATAATATAATAATAACTTCCAGTCTTTGACTTCAACGGTAAGATATATTCAACATATTTTATTACATTATAAACGATAAAGAAAATGGCGGATGGTACGTAGTAGTGGTAAAGGAGTTTCGTCGCGAGTATTGCAAAATCATTCACCGCTTGCACCCCGCTTGCCTTTTTTTTGGTTTTGCACTTTATACATTTAATGTAATGTTCTGAATTATAGAGATAAGCATCATGGAAGTTCAGACGGAAAGAAGCTAAAGTATATGAGTTCAATATAATCTTTTATTATATCCGCTTTACTGGTGGCAACAATTATGTTACCTATTGACAAGATATATGTCAAAATAATATTCACATTAAATAGCCGGAAGTTCTTCTCTGCATTCCTGTCGCTCAGCGAGTCATATCTCTCATAGACAAATATATCTTTTTTATTATCTAAGCACACAAATCGTTTTAAGTCTTGGAGTTTCAGTATTATCGGAAAGACATAATTTACACTATAACATTTAAAAAATATTCATACCAGAATTTCAGAATTAATTAAGTTTAAAAAAAGATGTAGAGAGTATGACTATTAGACAAATATTGCTGGATAGGTTTAAGCCTATTATCAGTAAACTTCTTTTACGCTGTCTGATTTTCTTGCCGTCTACAGAAACAGAAACAGGCAATGAAGTTCTGCCAGACTGCGACTTTTACAACGCGGAGTGCGCAGCGCTGCAGTGTGAATACGGCGTCCAAAGGACACGTTCGCGCACTGGCTGTGAGAGGTGAACTTTGGTCATCAACGTTTAACAATTATTAATTATATAAAATAAAGTGTCTTTAACATTGTATATTTATATAATGTCAGATGTAACTGCAACGATCATCCCTGCGCGACCAAGAAATGTTCGAGCGAAGAGCGCTGTATAGCAACCCCCTACAGAGATCCGATTACCGGTGACGTCGTTTACTCCTCTGACTGCAGACTAGGTACTAGTGTACTACAAATATTGTGATCGCCATTGGTTCTATGTAATTTGTACTTTTAGTTAAATATATTTATTTTTATTTTTTAGCAAACAAATCTGGCTTATGCCCATCGAACTTTGTGTCGCCGATAGAGAGTAGGTGCATGCTCCAGTGTAACGACGATGCGGACTGCCTCGGAGTGGGCAAATGCTGCGACCGAGGCTGCAGCAAGCTGTGCTTAGAGCCCGCGGTAGCGACCAGCCCGGCTCCAACCGTCACGACACATGTACCCGGTGAGCAAACAGTTAACTTCCAGTAATATCGAATATTCATTTGTTTCAGAATTGAAGTAGTGTAATCAAAAAGTAGAGAGTGTTTTTGAATGTTCACAAGTTAATTGTATCCTACACAAAACCAATTGTAAAACAAACAGTACAAGTATAGTAATACCAAGTCGGTTATTTATTTAATCAGTCCCAACTTAAGTGACTTTCTGTTGGCCATACTGACACGCAACCCCAAACAATGTCAAGTACTTTTAAAGTAAGTAGAGGATCTCTGTATGTGGACTGACAAATTGAGGAAAAAATAAAAGAAACCATCGGAACTCTATAAAAACCTAAGAATTGGCAAAAGACATATCATCGGAAAATCTCATGATGATGTAGTAATATCTCTCAACATCTCAACTCGAGTCACGACTTCAATTCCATAACCCATAAATTAGGGTTAGTATCTAGCAGTAAAGTACAGGATTGAGACTTAACAAAATCCTTTATTCAGCAAGATGAAAACGATAAGTATCGAGTGCACGCGATGAGTCTTTTGTATTCCATTAGCTTTGAAGTGGCGCACCTTGCTTATGATACGTATGAGAAAATGTATAAAATCCCTGAGGATATTGTTGTTTCGTTATTCAGACCGGACATATTCATGTACTCTAGACAGTTAAAACGTGCGATACTTATGGAGCTTACTGTTCCATGGGAAACAAACATCCCCAAACATCACACATTTAAGCTTAACAAGTATTACGAACTGACCAGGAATAGGTATATAGTTAATTTGTATGCTGTTAAAGTCAGAGCGAGAGGTATAAAAGCGAAATCTCTGTTTAACCTACTTAAAGATCTTGACCTCTTTAGAGCTATCATCATTTATAGAACATACTTCAAAGGCGGCATTGGTAGGTTCATTCCAAATTTGGCTAGGTAGGGAGAGGAGCGCAACCAGTTAGGGTGAGCATGAATACGTATTTTAAAGGGCCACCTTAAACCTACACCTGGATCTCAAGTCCCCGGAACTGTTTGCACTCCTCTCCCTGCAATGCTATGATCCTGGCATCCGCAAGGTGAATCCATGGAATGCTAAGAATTTTTATCTCTATTAATTTATATAGGAATACAAAGTTTTTTGTGCAGTTAATGTATCTAGAAAACTCGACCGAAATTTCAAAGTGTTTTATTTTTTTTCCTTGATTTACACACACACATTAATTGTATTTCTATATTTAAACTTTCGTGAACCATGACTATTATATTTATATTTACCCGGCTGTATTCACGTAGAAATTAAATTGGAATGTGCCCTTTTTTTTTTAAGGGGCCCATTCGGAGTTAATTTCTACATGAATACAGCCGAGTAAATATAAGTGGGCACATTCCGATTTAATTTCATCGTGAATACAGACGGCTAAAAATGTAATTAATAATGTTAATTGTATTCTAAATTTTAACCTTCTATGTCTGCTAGAAGTACTACTCACTCACTAACTACTCACTCACTGACCGCTTATCAAAAGTCTCAGACTTTTGATAAGCGGTCAGTGAGTGAGTGACAAAATGTGACTAGTAAAAAGAAACTTTGACTAGTCGTCATTCTAAAACTACTGCTTTAAATTGAACGAAATTTGAAATACACCATCGTTATTCAATGCTTGCTTGGTAACGGAATTCAGGCTTCCATTCTATTTTATCCTGAACAAAGATATTAATTTTCCCGACTAGTATAAATCCATTCAGGGTTATTATTATTAAGCTCATAGAGCAGCGGACAGCGATGTGGAGTTACTGGATGTTTGTTTTAGTCGGTGAAGGCTTTCTTTAGGCTTATGGCGATACACCTTTCTAAGTTAAAAAGAAAGTCGGATAAAATTCCGTAAAGGCCGGTTAATACATATATAGAGAGTGTGTTTACTTGTTTTTGCCAGTAAAATATATCTAAAGATGTCCTGAGAAATCTATGTAAGCAGTATGTCTTCCTGTAAGCAGAGCCGCAACAAGTACCGTCTGTGAACTCTGCGACGGAGCCGGAGGTGCACGCCAGTCTGGGCGGGACGGCAACTCTGCTTTGTCTGTTCCACGGCAACCCGCCGCCAAAGATCACCTGGCAAAGAGGACAGCTCACGGTACGATTTTAAATATTATACAGGTCGAGTTAACTATTTCCCCACCACTAGATTAAATCATATTTATATCTTATATGAAGTTACTTAGCTTAATTTAGTTATCTATAGTAATTGAATGACACTGTTATTTATTAGATTACTACTTACTGCACTTTAAATTTCATATTATTTTTATCTTTATAATAAAGTATTTATAAAAATCTCTTGTCAAATGATAACACAAGATCGAGGGTGATGTGGGGAGATATCGACTGCTGTCGGACGGTGCGCTGGAGATCGTCTCAGTGTACCGCAACGACTCCGGGGTCTATATTTGCATTGCGGACAACGGACTCGGAATAGCGCGCCAGGAGGTGAATCTTCAAGTTGACGGTAAGCCTGGCTGTGTACGACCGTTCAATATATTGTCACATTATATTTATTTATTTTACTTTCACACATCATACTCTATGTTTATTGCTTATATTTATGTTAAAATGTTATATATGACAAAAAACATCATTACAAAACTAAATAACATTAAATAAAAAAAATATAATTAGTACTTTAATTATATTGTTCTAGCTTACTTTCTATCATTTCTTCTTTTTCTTTTGTTTCTTTTTTCTCTAGCCTATTATAATTAGTACAACCAAAGTAAATCAACAAATAAATACTGAAAGCCGAAAGAAAGCATTAAAAAATTATCAATGTTTTTACAACACTTATATCGATCACCTTTAATCGTTGTTCAAGTCATCAATGAGATGTATTTAACATATTTTTCAAAATATACAAAATAATAAAGTCAACAATGAGATGTTATTAAACATATTTTTCAAAATATACAAAATAAAAGCGAATGGTGCCCATAGTAGTTGTAAAGAGTCATGTTTTGGTTACATCATTCAAGACTCACGACGAGGGGTTGCGAGTAATGCAGCGGTAAATATTGCGCGGTGCTAGGATTGGTGCGGGATTTGTGTGAGTGCGGTCAGCCGCCAGCTGATAGCTTACAAAGCCTCGAGAGGCTTCCAGATTTTTTTTCCGAATTAAAGTAAAAAAAACAATTTAATCAGCGAGATCATAAATCTTAAGATTTTATAAATCATAAGCTGATGTAGCAAAAATGATTTAATGAAAGGATGCGCGTGCGCGTTAATCTTCGTATTTATTAATAAGAGCGTTGAATATTATTTTATAACTGACACGAGAAGGTGACAAACAAGCAAACACTGATTTTGCTTTACCACTTCATGTTCCTTTTAAATAAGATTATTTCTCCTAGTTACTTAATGTAGTATTAGAGTAGACTATATTGCGGAATGACACAATTTAAGACAGTATATGATAATTTACACTGATGCGTAAAAGTTATTTAAATGAAATCACTGAGTAACCGTTGAAGATTAATAAAATAATGATAAGAGTTAATTTGAACTAAGTATGAATACGCGCTATGCTGGTCCAGGTAATCGGGAAATTAAGTCATTGAGCACGGTACCTGGAGCTCTTGGTACTATACTAGTTACCAAGGCCCTGATATCTCCTCAGGTATCTTGTGGTGTTGTTTATGCGGCCCGGAAGGTAATTTTCATTGGCGTATCTAGTGTTTTCTGGTCTTGAGAAATGAAAGATGTGATGAATGTGAATAGGTACTATACAATACAGGACACAAGCATAGCATAACTCCTTATTATACCTTTCATAGGAAATGTTTAACATTTTAACATTATGTTTGAAATTTTGTAATTAAGACAATATTTTCATAATTACAATTGGTGAAGCAAAAGGTTTTCAAATTAATATAAGACATTTTTAAAAATGCATTTTTGCTTATGAACAAGTATTCGTTTTACATTGCGCCGTCCTTCTGCCACATCGTCTCATTTTCCTGCCGTCTACAGAAACAGAAACAGGCAATGAGGTTCTGCCAGACTGCGACTTTTACAACGCGGAGTGCGCAGCGCTGCAGTGTGAATACGGCGTCCAAAGGACACGTTCGCGCACTGGCTGTGAGAGGTGAACTTTGGTCATCAACGTTTAACAATTATTAATTATATAAAATAAAGTGTCTTTAACATTGTATATTTATATAATGTCAGATGTAACTGCAACGATCATCCCTGCGCGACCAAGAAATGTTCGAGCGAAGAGCGCTGTATAGCAACCCCCTACAGAGATCCGATTACCGGTGACGTCGTTTACTCCTCTGACTGCAGACTAGGTACTAGTGTACTACAAATATTGTGATCGCCATTGGTTCTATGTAATTTGTACTTTTAGTTAAATATATTTATTTTTATTTTTTAGCAAACAAATCTGGCTTATGCCCATCGAACTTTGTGTCGCCGATAGAGAGTAGGTGCATGCTCCAGTGTAACGACGATGCGGACTGCCTCGGAGTGGGCAAATGCTGCGACCGAGGCTGCAGCAAGCTGTGCTTAGAGCCCGCGGTAGCGACCAGCCCGGCTCCAACCGTCACGACACATGTACCCGGTGAGCAAACAGTTAACTTCCAGTAATATCGAATATTCATTTGTTTCAGAATTGAAGTAGTGTAATCAAAAAGTAGAGAGTGTTTTTGTATCTACACTTTCGTGATCCATTAAAAATATTATAATATTTCTTTTCTTCATTTTTTTCATTTCTTCGGCTGTACTCTTGTTCATTGTATATTAATATTCCGTGTGCAGCAGTCATACAAGCGCGCCGCGAGGGTGGCTATGGCTATGGTTGTAGTCTTAAGCCGTTGTCATTGTAGTAAAGTATTAAAAGATTGGATTTCAAGCTGATGGCAGCGTTCAACCACTATCTCTTATATTGACTTTCCAACCAGTTTACTTTAAGTAACACTGACCGCAATGATAATATGGTAGGTTAATAGGTGAAAGTTAATGCTGTGACTTTAATATTGGATTGTAAATTTTCCCATTTACTAGTCTTTGGCTTTGACACCACGTGTATCTTTTACTTTCTAATACCTTTCTGACCTTTTTAGGTTAATCAATTACTTACGTCTATATACGTCTAAAACTATATTTTTAAATAGTCGAAATAACGCTGCTAAATGTTTGTTGTGGTTGGTGTGTTTAGGTTTTCTACGCTCTTTTCTAAGTCAAGAAGATAATCGGAAAATATCCCATATATCAAGTTTCTATAGCTAGGTAAATAAATATGTAGAGAGTGTATTGATTAGAAGTATTGGATAAGTTTTAGCGTATGGCCAGTAAACTATAACTAAGGATGTCCTAATTAATAGATCCGCAACAAGAACCGTCTGTAAACTCTGCGACGGACCCGGAGGTACGCGCCAGCCTGGGTGGCAAGGCCACTCTGCGCTGTCTGTTCCACGGCAACCCGCCACCCAAGATCACTTGGAAAAGGAGACATCTCACGGTATGGTTTTAAATACTTACTATCCTCATTATAGTACGAGTCTACTGTTTCCCCATAGCGAGATTCAACGAGTTAATTGATTTGATTTATTTATCTGTTGTGATGAAATGACCCGGTAGTCGAATAAATTGATATCACAACATTTTTAAATTTATGTTAATTAAGTGTATGTCTTTGTAATAAAATTACTATAAAAGTCGTTTGTATAACAATAACACAAGATCGAGGGTGATGTGGGGAGATATCGACTGCTGTCGGACGGTGCGCTGGAGATCGTCTCAGTGTACCGCAACGACTCCGGGGTCTATATTTGCATTGCAGACAACGGACTCGGAATAGCGCGCCAGGAGGTGAATCTGCAAGTTGACGGTAAGTCTAGCTGTGTACGATCGTTCAATATATGAATATCAAATTTTATTTAACACAACAAATCTGTGGAACAAATTGTCACTTGAGGTATTTTCGTACCGCTACGACGTCGAACCTTCGAAAAAGAGCGTATATATTCTAAAAGGCTGGCAACGCACATTCAGCTCCTCAGTTGCACGATCCATGGGCGACGGCAGCAGAGTTTTAAACTTTCTTCTTTTCTTAAAGCTTATTTTCTTATCTTTCAATCTATACTCTTGAGTATTGCAAAAGGCACAAGCAAAATAACTGAACAAACAATCATTGAAAGCCGAAAACAATATTTTATTATCAATGTTATACAGTACTTATAAGGTAATACGATACCCATGTACTATACGAATATTTCAACATTTACACACAACTTTTGTTGACACAATTTTAACGTGATAACAAATAATCTGCAACGGAAATGTAGAATGTATTTTGTGACAATTGAGCCACTCCTATGATAATATAGTAATTTCTAAAGTGTAAGTAAATATTGTAATTATAATTCCATTGAGTTAAAAAAGAAATAATATCGATCAATAAATCTTTATAATTTATCACTAAATACGGCTTTTCTAAATAAATAAAGCATTGAATGAGTTTATCAACAATAGACGGATATTAGTGAATAGTTCGAAGTAAACATTTTCAACAAATTATTGTCAAATATATAATACAAAAGAAACTTAGATGCTATTAGTTGTTCCAAGTTTTTGTAGTTAAATGACAAACAATATCTCCAAGTTACTACTATATTTTTATTATATATATTTAAAATAAATAACAACGAGACTATTTACATATAATTTGCAAATACTTTTATGGGTATGGATTTTTTTTACACTGAGCCCTAATCTAAAATAACAAAATTAAGAACAATGAAGTTCGCAATTCAACTTTTATAAGTTGTAACATTTTGTGATCGGAAGTCGTTATATTTCGCAGTCCATAAAATTTTATCTAAGCGTTAGTATTAGTAGCCGCCCCTCGCTCGGCCAATGCACTCGTAACTCAGCATTCAGCAAACATGTTGCGACTCTCAGTGATCGTTGGTTTTGTGATTATGTGCGCAAACGCAATTCAAGGTATTATCTTAATTAACAGTGGTTTTGGACTAATTACAGAATTTTGGATTTTCTAAGAATTTGATTTAAATTTTGAAATGCATTAGACAATCCAAAACGATAATGTTGATATTATATTTTTTATTTTTGGCTTGGTAGATAACTAATATCGGTTTGTGGAATGTTTAACAGCTAGTTGTTTTTACTAATCAGTGGGCTATAGGATCATCATGGATTGTATATTAGTGGGTAATTATTTTTGATTTGGGGTGTGTACTATTTTATAATATTAAGTAATCATTGGGTTTCTACAAAGCCTCATTCATAATGTCACGGGTATTTCAAATGGAATTGAAAATATCACAAGGAAAATTTACTTACAACTCAACATTTTTACGTTTTTACGTAATTAAAAGCACCTTTCTAAAAAATTACTAAGAACCTTCCACTAACAGCAGAATGTAGTTGCTAACAAATGGTGTGGTTAGATGGAGTGAAAGGGCCGGCGGGTATCGCGGGTCTGTCGGATGCCGTAGTGGTCGGCGAGCTGGGACAGCCCCTCAGCATACGCTGCATGGCTTACGGATATCCTCAACCTTCAATCTACTGGTATCGCGGCAGTAACGGACCAATGGTGCCATACAGCAGTGTGCAATATGAAGCTAGAGATAATGTCTTACAAATAAAAAAATTGAGTATCGATACACTCGGAAAATATAGTTGCCAAACTTACAATGGAATCGGCAAGCCAGTGGACTGGTCGATTACGGTTAAAGCTTATAGAAATAATGAGTTTAAGGATTCACTTTTCTTAGTCTCTCGACAAAACGAAGTAGTGACAACGCCAAGCAAACCTCTGACTGAAACCACCACGACTTTAGCACCGGATATAGATATTCCCATATACACTGGTAAGGCTGGACATTATTACGTAATCCACGCCTAATTTTGAGCAAAATGACCTACGGTAAAAATTAACAAATAATGGTCAATAATTTTGACTGAACATACATTTTGATAAATCTTGTAATGGTTGTATAATTTGGAAAACTTTATTATGACTCTGAAATCAGTTTTCCACTAAATGTATAGTGGGTCATTTTGATTGTTCTTGCTTTCTAATCATATGTGCATGGTTTTTGAAGTATTCGTTGCACGTTAACTACTTGCATGTTTTATTTTCTCAAACTTTTGCATAATACTGTCTTTATGATTACTGCTTTCCCGTAACGCGGGCTATCAAAAGGTTATCCATAATTTAATCATACAGTAACAAGTTATAAGTAATTCTCGCTAGCTTATCATACGTAACTGTTTGCTTACGCAAATGTTAAGATAACCCAAATGAGCGATAAGTTCTATTTTGATGTTGGAATGAGATTTATACTTTTCTTTTAGGACACAATTCAAAGCAGGTATATTTTTTTATTCATAAAATGTGATTTAGATCTTTATATATACATATGATAGTCCCAGTGACGACGCGTATAATTTCGGAACGCACGCGGCTGGCAGCGGGCTCAGAGCTGAGCCTGTTATGTGAGGTGGACGGCTACCCCATACCGGAGGTCTATTGGACCAAGAACTCGGCAGCAATCTCCTCTGACGACAGGATCACCGTCACAGGTTTGCGGCTGAATCGAAAATAATGTTATATAATACATACGAAATGTACAAGATCTATATTAAGAATACCATGTTAACGATTATTAAACTTGTAGAAACTCGTCTGACGGTGTCCCGCGCTAACACAAATGATACCGGCGTCTACGGCTGTCATGCATTCAACGCTTTTAATTCACATTACTCCAGTGTACAGATTAGCGTCGAAGGTATGTGTATTTATCATTACAATGAAAATTAATAAAACTATAGGATACTTATTAAAAATATTTTTCTATCCAATATAGTTCTTATACTACATGATTGTTTTTTCAGGACTGTACATCCCACCCACGTGCAAGGACAATCCGTTCTTCGCCAACTGCAATTTGATAGTACGCAGCAAATTCTGTTATCACAAATACTATTCTAGGTGAGATTGGGGAACACTTTTTATTTCATATACGTTTATTTATATTTATTTTTTGTATTGTCTACAAATAATAGGTATCAAAAAGACGATTACGACCCGAACTGAATTATTCTGCGTCGAGTCGAGTTGACCTCTGGCAAATCTACATAATACTAGCTATAACCCCTGACTGCATCCGCGAAAACTTCAGAATACAGGGCTCGTAAGAAACTCCTTCGCTGGAGCTTTTATTGTATAAGTAGTATTATCATAATATTAGCATAGACTAATATCTTAATATGAGATTTGTCATAGTTCAAGTTTGTATTGCAAGGAATGCTGAAAACTGAAAATCTATTTTTGTTGTTGAAAAAGTTTTTTTTTAAATTTAATTATGTCTTCACATCTTGCAATATGAGACGTATTTTGCCAATGTATGTTGACTTAATGAATAAGTTAATTGTTTACTTTTACTCTGTCAATGTCAAGTTAGTATTAGTCTGATGTCTAATACTCGTAGATTGTAACCTGGCGCAATAGAATAAAACATATTATATATATTGAATTTCACAATATTGTGTTTACTATAATATTAATTTAACTTATACTTTACCCTCAGCAACACGTGGTGATAATAGACGTCTTTTGTTTAAACTTTATCTAATGTTGCTTTCTTTAACCAATTTCTGTAAAGTAGCATTATATAGTACTTCATTTTTCTAAAAAAAAATGCGATAAAGAAGTTCCACTTCTTACGTGCGTACACTAGTACACGCACACATTTTTTTTTACACGTAATTTTTCGGGTTTTTTATTTTAATGTAATGTAATCGACGATTCAAAAGTGCATGTAAATGCCTACTTGAACAAAGATTTGAATATAACATTAGTAGGATAGTAGGATAAATACGAATCCCTATTTTTCTTGATCATGCCATCGGACGTGAACGGCTGGACCAATTATACTATTTTTATTTCTTGTGTTTGTTATTGTCAGGAGAGGGTTCTTAAAAAAGAAAAAAATTAAAAATTGCGCTGGAAATTAGAAAATTTGAGAATACTATTTCTAATCTAAGCTTAGCGCTTTGGACAATGTAATTTTTTTAATGTAACATTATGACATTTGACATAGAATTGACAGAAAGAGGATGTAAAAAACTGGATGTCGTTTGAAACAAATACTTAGATCGGATTTATTTTATCGTATCGTGTCGTCTGTCGGGTCAGCTAGTTTAAAAGAAATGTTGAATGTGATTCCATGTTAAACTGAGATTTTTAAGGGTTTAATAAATGAACCTTTATTGACATATTAGTATATAAAATAACATTTCTCTGCTTGTGTTCCAGCTTCTGCTGCAAGTCGTGCGTGGAGGCGGGGCAGCTGGACGTGCGTGCCCTGCAGCTGCAGGCCGACAACGCGCTGTATAGGAAGTAGACACCAGACAATTCACGTATTAGTCTAGTAGTAGTATTTTATTAATTTGGTACTAGTAATTGTTAAAGTGGATATGAAAACTTTGGGTATATTGTTTAAATGTTTTAGTCGTTATTGTCGATACTCATGTGGTGCCATATATTAATAAATTTCTGTTGAATCACTGAGACTCTCACGAATACCAATAGATTAATAGTTATTGTAGATAATATGTCAATGTAAATAAAGGTTAAGTTACATGTAGATCCGTCTGTGATGGATGATGGTGCGGAATATTTTTTTTGTGGTAAGATACTTTAAGGGCTCAGAACTATGAATGACCTTTCAGGGTCACATTTTGTAACTTACTTCATTTAAATTTATTCAAAAATACTTGAAACGGATATTTATAACAATTTTTGTTTCCATTAATGCGAAAATTTGGACTCGAAACTTATGTGCAATCTATAATAAATGAAATAATGAATTTAACGCAATAAATAATATTTAAGTAAAAAATAATTGTGAGTCATAATATTTTGTGTATGTTATTTTTGTATCGACAGTGTAAATAAATATACCTAAAATAAAACTCTTATAAGCATACAATTTGTTTTTTTCTGCATAATAATCTACTTGCATTATAAAAATAAATAAGAATGATCCTTAATGCATCAGTTAATGCTAAACTAAACCTAACCAAAAGAAATAATAATAAAAATAATATAAGTAAATAATAGCAAAAACTTATTTTTAATTACATCTCAAATAACACGAACAAGTAAATAAAAAGTGATTGTTCTAGCAACCGACAATGCAAGTTCAGAGACATCATAAAACAAAGTACCTACTATAATTATATCTACAATCATATTCCGTAATCTCATCAGTGTGTTTAAGACCGCGTGGTCGTAGTTTTCAAACCATTAGATGGCGATGTTTAGCCATAAACCAGCAAGGTCAACTGTCATTTTCGTGTTCATATTTTTGTATTGTGTTACTTCCGGAAGATCATTTATATAAATTAAAAACAATATTGGACTTAAAATACTGCCTAGAACACCGCATGAAATGTAGATTTGTAGGTACGCTTATCTGCAGCTTTTACTAAGCGTGTGCACTGAACTTTTCCTGTCAGGTAGCTTTTAACACAGTCATTTGCAATACCCCGAATTCCGTATCTCTTAAGTTATAAAAGTATATCGTAGTTGACAAAGTTGAAAGCTCACTCATATAAAACAAATTTCCACAAGATATCGTTGGTTATTAACTTAATAAGATTAAAACAGGCTTTGCTTGTAGATTTTTTTTTCAAAATCTGAATTGTAATTTTTTTAGAATATTATATTTATTTATTAAATTAGTTAACCTGTTATGACTAACTTTTTCAATTTTCTTATATAAAGTGGCTAGATCTACGTAAGTTGGACATTTCAGTTTTATTTCCTTTTAAAAACATTAGGAGATCAAACGAAATTTTGGGGAAAATTACCATCATGTAAATAATTTAACATTGAATGTAAAAAAAAAAACCAAAATGGTGGCATTTAAAAGCTCAAAAGCAAAAAATATTTCACTCCATGTTGAATATAATAATCATGTGATAAATAAAGTATATTCAGTAAAATTTTGAGACATAATTAAACAAAAACTGCAACTGGAAAAACCATAATAATAATAATAAATATGCTTTATTGTACACCCAGAAAAATCATATTTTCTGTGTTTAAAGAGAGAGTACGTATAGTGATTTGGTCGAATACCGAATACCAAATATTTGGCTATGTACTTGGCCGAAGCGCTTAATGTTGTTTGGCGGCCGTCTGTCACCAAATGCAAAATTGTATCCAATCCTCACAAAATTTGCTAAGATTTATCTATAGTCTATTGGCAGTAGTGTGTACAGTGAGAGGCTCTTCTCAGAAGCCGGTATTATTTATGAAAAAAAGCGTAGTCGTTTGCTATCAACAAACACTACCGAGGCATGCGGGCCTTTTAAGCAAGCTTTCAGCGTACTGTTATACGAGAGTTTCGTAGGAGGTTTTTAAAAATAAATTTTAATTAACACTAGAAATAATTGTTTATTATAAAGGAAAACTCTCAATATATTTGTTAGAAATAGTAAAATGATATAGAAAAATGATATAGTAAAATGATATAGTAAAATGATATAGTAAAAGAAATTGAATTATGACCAACTCGTACTGAGATTCGTGAAAGACTCACTCTCTTAATTAAAATAATCATCTTATTATATTAATAGTGCTGATCTGAAATGATTATCAGCTATTCAGCCTACATGGCATGGGTATAACAACACCCCGCGTAAGACTGAAATTCATGGTAAAAATGGAATTTCAGAAAGTTGTGAAATTTAAACCATTCCTCTTACTCTAGGCATAGGAATGTCTGTTTCATGTGAATCTTGTAAATCTATTGGATCATCGGTACGAGTAGGTTTTACACAAGATAGAGAAAACATATTATTATTACTAAAACACTTATATAATTTGTATGTAATAAAACTAGTTACAATAACAAAGAAAAATGTTCTAAGAGCTAAATAATGAGTTTCATATTTCTGTATGTAATTATATTGTCCAGGTCAGGAAGTAATTTTACATTATTATTTATTTTAAATAAATCTGTTAATATGATATTTCGTAATTTCATAAAAGTTTGATTAAAACTAAATACATTAGGATTTATTGAATTATAACAAGAATTATTAATAATATTAAAATCTAACTTAGGGGTAGGTATCGAGATGTTAATAATACTTCCAGACGATAAAAGTTTTATATTTTGAGTATATGCTGTGCACTGTTCTGACATTTGTAGAATACCTGTACCAGATACATTTATTTCCGAAAGTTCGGAAATGCCACAATCTATGGAAACTTTTCTTGGTTTTGTCTGTACAAAAATCCAACGATTAATGATTAAGGGTTTCCATATAATAAACTATTTTTTTTATTACAGTTATTTTCATAGTATAGTGTCATATAGTATTTTACTCTAGGGTAGTGTATAACATAAATACTATTTTCATTCTGTGACAGCTTACTCCACTCTAAGTTGACAAGCGTGGTTAACTGCCGTGATTAACGCCTCGTGGGAACGCCGCTTAAAAGTCTGATTCACCAATTACTGTTTTTGTTTTGCACTGTTTAGGAAGAACACTTATTGATTTCGTTAATAGTTCACTTTCACACGTTGGGTGTCCATTTGTTAATAGCACTGTAGATATTTCACAAAGCAAGAACTCAGAGTTTATCGCCTTACATTTATTTAAACTATCTAAATTACAAAAACTGATTTTATCTTTAGAAATAGCAGTATATGAACTAGAGGGTACAATAAAACTAAAAGTATTAGGGTTTTTAACATCATGTGGACTTGGTAATGGTAAATTATGATACAATAGAAATTCGTCACGAGATACTAAAGGTATTAGTAAAACAAACACAATTTTATAATTAAAATAATGACAGACTACATTAGAAATACTTAAAAATAAATTAATATTATTTAAAGTTATTTTTAAAGGTATCTTAGTGTCTCGAGGCAGGTGCCTGCTGTTATCTACGAGTTCCCGGTAAAGTTGAATTGGCGATAAGATATTTGGTTTTGACTACATAGAATTATAGCATTAACTAGGTCTTCTAATTGAAATGACAATGTAAGCAAAGAACTCTCCAAGTTGATAAGTATGGAGTCGACTTTCATATCAATTATTGATCCATTCAAAATTTTAGTAATATTATTTATTTCAATTAAAACGTTATTTAAAGTCAAATATAGAGTATTCTCATTACTCTTAATATTATTTATTATTTTCTGAAATGATTCCAGTGCGACGTTACTTATAAATATATTATCTTTTACCAAACTTGCTAGTTTTTTCTCATCGTCTTGAATCGATTTAAAAGCAGAATCGTATCTAAGTGCGTCGTTTTCATCAAGAGTGCCAAAAATGTTTTTAAATATGGTACCAACTCCGGCAAACCAAGCAGAGCGTTTACTACCTTTAGTAATTAAATGAGAAATTGATTCATATTCTCGTAATATATCATTAAATCTTACAGAAAAGGGAGATAGATTAAGTATACACTGATAATTTTCTGTTTCCTTACATATATGTCTAAGATTTTCTATGGTATTGTTAAGATTAATCATATGCAAGTCAATATAAGATATGTCTACAAGGCTTAAAACATTAAATTTTCCTTTGATGACTCTAATTTTACCGACACTGTCGAAGTAAATTCCGGAACTAGAAGTTATTGGTTGAACAAGGTCCAGACCTTAATCGACACACTGAATAATTAATTAAATGAATATACGTATCACATCCTAAATTTAAAATTTTACTTATTTTTGAAAGAAATTAAACTAGAAACAAAATTGTGTTGTAAGAAGTACTTATGAGATAAATTGATTAAAATGGTGAGTAACATGTCTTCTATTGACTAATAGCGTAGCGTATGATTATTGTGTACTTTTATAATTTTATATGGTCCTTTCCAGACAGGAGACAATGCTTTTCTAAGTCGAAGATGGTTTTTCAAATATACAAAATCTCCTGCTTTATACTTTGGAGGAGTTTTAGTATGGGAATCATAATAGAAGATTCTTTGGATTTCACGATGTTTTCTAATGCTTTTTCTCTAGAGTATGTTAATTTATGTTGTAAATTTTTTACATAATCTGTATAGGTTGTAGCAGAATTATCTTCGTACATGGTGTTTGGAATAAAGGGTTTATGACCAAACACTAATTCATAAGGTGTGAATTTAGTAGTCGTATGAATAGTTGTGTTATATGTGAGAATAGATGTATATACATAAGTTGACTAATTATCTTGATCGTCATTGATGAAAGATTTTAGATATTATTTTAAGGTAGAATGGTTGCGCTCTAAAGCACTTTGAGTTTGGGGATGGTAGGGTGACGACCAAAGTTGTTTGATTTTAAGGAATTTGCATGTACTTTTGAAAAGGTCGGAAGTGAAATTTGTGCCTTGATCTGTTAATATGGTTTTCGGAATACCAAAAAGAGAAATGAAATGAATGAGACATTCACTGGTTTCTTCAGCAGTGGTGCTGCGTATTGGGTAAGCAATTGAATATTTCGTTAAATCATCCTGAAGTGTTAAAATATATTATAATTTTGCAAAGCCAGATTCGGGAAGTGGACCGACTATATCTAATGCTATTCGTTGGAATGGAGCAGTAGAAGTAGTAGTTATTTCCATAGGTGCCCTGTTTACTTTTCTTAATGCCTTATTTTCTTGGCATTGCTTACATTTCTTAACGTAATCCTCAATTTCTCGTCTCATTCCTTTCCAATAGAATTGTTCCTGGATTCTACTAAACTTTCTGGTACTTCCTAAATGACCGGCTATAGGAATATCGTGATTTTCACGTAAGATTTTGGGTATTTCGCTTAATGATGGATAAATAATTTTATTGAGATGTATATTAATAGTTATCTTTGTATTATGAAATATATATGTGAGAATGTTGTAAAGTCTAGTATAAGAATGTTTATCAAATGGATTCTTGAAGTCAGAAATAGCAATATCTGTCATTTGTATTTTAAATAATTCATCTCTTATTGATTTTAAGGTGTTGTATATATCGGAGTATGGAGTTTCATCAAAATGGTAAACCTTAGTGAATATAAAGTAAAGGGTTTTGCCTAAATAATTAACCTTTAGGAATCTGTGAAGCTCCTTTTCCGAATTCACTATAAGTTCGACATTATTAACATTTCCTAATATTTCAGCGATGTAAGGATTTGATTCATCTAAATCCTTTCTGTGCCGCTTCTCTAAAAGTAATTCCTCGTCGGAAACCGGCACTTGCTCAGGCGGAGCTTTGGTCTTCCTCGAGACCCGTTAACTCAGCATTTTCTCCAGTTCGGCCTCCTCGGCCTCGTCCGAAAGGGCCCGCAAATTGGCTTTCGCCCGGGCGAGCCCACTACTGGTCGCTGAGCAGACACGTCCACGACGAGCAGAGCTACACTTAGCAGATGCAACTCCAAGCTCCGAATCGCTCCCGGACACGTCGCTTAAGATTCGAGAGACGTCCGCGAGATGTCGCTTCCTCCGGTTACTAGCCCCATGGTTGGGCCACATGTCGTCCGCTCCACTGGTCCTCAGTTTGGTTCCCTTAGAGAGAACCGCCTTTCTAAAAGTAATCCGAAAGCCTTTGGGATCGCCAGGGTCTTTTGCAGAAGAATCGACGAACGGGGTCGATTCGTCCGCAACCAAATCAACTAAATCCTCATCACGATGTAGCTCGAGGTCCTTATGAACAGCCGAGTCGTTGTAGAGATAATCTCCACTACCCTCCTCACCACGCCTCACACTATTTTTGTTTATACAGGTCCGTGTAGATGGGACCTGTCGAGGGTGCTCCGAGTAACGAAAGCACCCTTACGACGTAGGCCTATGGCTAGTGAAAGGGCTCACCCTCCCCTCTCAACCCAACCTAAACCCAAAGCATCCGTGTCCGGATAGCACCTGCACCAAACGGAAGGTCAGTGACCAGTGCGTCCACCGTCCACTGCCCGGGGACTGGTGGGGCCAGGTCCTCCGTCCACCGACTAAGTAAGGTGTCCTGGGCCTCTCTTTGCATGCGTGCAACCTCCTTCCCAGTCGGGGCCTCCCCCCGGTACTTTCTCGCCGCCACAAAGTTATACATTGCGGCGAGGGCCTCCGCTTGCAGCTCCCAGGGAGCATCCCCGGCCAGCACGCACGCCGCCGTCCAAGAGACCGTCCGGTATCCGCGTATCGCCCTCGTCGCGATGACCCGCTGCGGATGTCGCAGCAGGGTTTTGTTGGCGCGACTGAGGGCGTCCACCCAGACGGGTGCCCCATACATGGCCATACTCTGGATGACTCCGGAGTACAGCCGACGACAATTGGCGCTCGGGCCACCTTTATTTGGCAGCAGCCTGTCAAGTGAAGCAGCGGCTCTGACGACTCTCGGGGCAAGTCCCGCAAAGTGAGCCCCAAAACTCCATCTACCATCCAGGGTGAGGCCCAAATATTTCATCTGGGTCCCTACCCGGATCGGGACGCCATCTAGTGTCAGCCGGGTACCTGGAGGGGGTCCTCCTCGAGGCCCGTGAAATAGAAGGGCCTCGGTTTTAGGGAGGGCGACCTCCAGCCCCAGGGCGCGTATACGGCCAACCACGAAGACTGTACTTTCTTCGTTATGCGTTCTGCCGAGGTCAGCCTCGGCAGAACGCATAACTTCCCGAAGATTCCTCCCCTTAGCTACGACTAGGGTGTCATCTGCGTAGCATGCCACTCGCACGCTCGCAAGAAGCGTGCCACGGAGCACCCAGTCGTAGCCTATGTTCCACAAGAGCGGACCAAGCACCGACGCCTGTGGAACCCCGTACGATACGCGACGGCGCTTCAGACCGTCGCAGCCTTGCACCAAGACCTCGCGACCCTCAAGTCGCCAACAGCCTCCGCAGATACAGAGGCACCCTATGATATCGGAGTGCCTCCTGTATCGTCGCGTGCGGGAGGCTGTTGAAGGCGTTGGCAATATCGAGGGAAACAGCCAACGCATTTCCTCCGTCACGGATCGATGCCTGCGTCCATCTCTTGAGCCAGAGTAGGGCGTCTATTGTGGACCGCCCCGCCCTGAACGCGTACTGGGCCTCGGACAGTCCAGGGCCAGTGCCCTCCAGGTGCTGGATGACGGGATGCCACCACTCTCTCGAGCATTTTGCCCGTGTCATCCAGCAAGACTATGGGCCTGTACGCGGAGGGCGAGTCAACGGGTCGCTCTTTCTTCCGCAACAGGCACAGTCTTCCGTCTTTCCACGGCTTCGGGAACCGGCCAGACGCGAGGCAGGCGCTGAATATTCCCCGAAGCCGACCACTCAGCTCCTGGAGGGCGATCCCAAGGACCCGGCCCGAGATACCGTCCAGGCAAGTCACTGTCTTTTTGCCACAGAGGCGGCGGACTGCAAAAAAAAGCAAAAAATTTACTATATATCTATATACCTATTCCTGGTCACTTCGTTAGTCAGATTTTAATACTTATTTACTTTAATTGTGTGATCTTTGGGGATGTTTGTTTCCAATGGAACAGTAAGCGCTCCACAAGTATCACCCGCTTTAACTGTCTAGAGTACAGGAATATTTGGTCCAGTCTGGATGACGAAAAAACAATATCCTTAGGTATTCTGTACTGTATTTCTATTCTACTTTTAAATAATGTGTGCGTACATAACTGGTTTCATTATATATTCCTGTCACTATTTAGATGTTTTTTTACAAATGTTTTTCTTCCTGATAAATAAATAAATGAATCAATAGTTTATTCTCAAATTGTTCAGCAGTTTTGCTTACCATTGTTACCAAAATTTACCACGATAACTAACAATGGCCTAAATTTTGTGACTTAAACTTTGTATGCCGTAAGACAGCGACCCTCATATTAACAAAGTTGTTCATGTTATTACTGTCAACACTGGAAGTAATGTAATACGTCATGGATCCAAAACTTTATCGCAATAATTCAGACAACTTTACTTCAATGGAACCACGTTGATAAGCGTATCACTTCAGCAGTTGTTGTACAAAAATAATTATTTCTTGATATCTAAAGTTTTCTGTTATTGAAGAATGTTTACGGTTTTATAAAGTTTTTTTTTTATTATAAATTGATTCAAGCATTTTTAACTGAATTATTTTGAAAACCTAGTTCAGATTAGACTTTGAATGGCGAACTATTACGTCTTTGTAATTTTAATATGAAATATTTGAATGTTTATTGTTATTTTAACATAAAATGTTTAAAAATATGTTTAACAGCGGAAACCCGGTATTCGACTATTATAAATATTTTTATTGCTTCTTTTTATATACCAGCGTATGAACAGTATAGAGCATAGCCATATATTTTTTTTTTCAAGAAAAAATTGATAAGTTTTTTAAGATTTTCATATTAACATTTTTCAATTAATTTTTCAAATGCTTAAAAAATGTCATCTATGCTCTCTCATCGTTTTAATGAATTTCCATAACCCCGATGAAATCAGTTTTGCAAGTTTTACATAATTATGAGATTGATTGATATAAATTGATTTAAGTTTCAGACACTCTGTTATAATATATTTTATTCACAAAATAGACTTTTGAAACATTGTAGTAAAATCATGTACGTACATATTTTTTTCTGTGATAATTTGTTTATTTCCAATACATTTTTCTTTCACTGATGACAACTTTAGATTGGGTATCTTAA
The DNA here is from genome assembly GCA_963555665.1 of Dircenna loreta. Classification (NCBI taxonomy): domain Eukaryota; kingdom Metazoa; phylum Arthropoda; class Insecta; order Lepidoptera; family Nymphalidae; genus Dircenna; species Dircenna loreta. The sequence goes on from OY743098.1 coordinate 8,687,083, forward strand.
TTTTCTACGGCACTATGTGTTCTCTGAATTGATTAATTATTGTTATAATTAACTATCATAATTATAAAATTCTTATCATCCGTATTTTACTGAATGTTTATTTATTAAAATAATCTAATTAACTCCTTTAATTATAATAGTATGTTATTCCAACAACTATTTGGGTATTTTATTTTAACAAACAATAAAATATATGGTTATTATTTTTCTAATGAAATCTGTATGTAATTAAAGTGAGTTTTTTTTATTTATTGTGTAAATAATACGTAGACAGTGGTAGGACAAGTCAGGATTGTAACGTATTCACATTAAATCCGATTCCATTTGTTGTCTACTTTATACGATACAAAAACAGTTTAAAATGATTATTAGAAATCTAGTTAGTTTTTAAAGATACAAATATTACATCTTAATTGTCTTTAGACTTTTTGTCACTATTACTGTTTTATGATACAAAAATGGATTATTAAGTCAATTAAATTATTAAGAAAGGTGTAGCTATTGTAACGTATCTTTTATCTGCACGCACCGTAACATTTCCATTGGATACAACTCCAGTGGCATCTGCGCTACCGACGCAACAGTCTTGGGTAGAGGTGAGCAGAAAGCCAAAAAGGGATAGGGCGGAACCCTAAGCCGTCCAGGGTTTTGAAGTTTTTACCACAGCTGCTATCACGTTTACATAACCGGAGGGCTCCGACTACACTTATAAGACCGTAAAAGCTCAGCGTGGGTCAGATGTCCACTCACTGCGGTGCGCAATCTGATGACAGCGAAGCCTATCCGCATTAGTTGGATATCTGATCGGGTTCCTGGTTCTTGATACACCAATGTCTAAACTCTGTGGATAGAGGTGACCACTGTGTGATCAATCATAATTAATCACCTCGAAATTATAAGAAAATTAAAAACTATTCTCTCATAGATTTACCAATTGAATGATGACACGAATACAAATACGTTTGACATATCAAGCACTGATTGATTGTTTAACCTTCTACTCCTGTACTGCAAACTCTCTGAAATAAAAAAATATTGTCTCCTTTTTAGTTCGAGTAGCAAGAAAAGCGTGTTTTTTGTTTTTTCAAAATTATTTTTTTATTTAAATAATAACATTAAATAAAACTGGTATTTATTTATTTATTAATTTATTTAAATCTTTTCCACTTTGAGTAATTCTCAGTGATCACTTGTGTACGTCAAATAGAGGTGTCAGGAGGGCCTATTTTGATACCATACTTATGGAAATAAGCCCTTCTGCAAGAACACCTCTGAACTTAAAGTTAAAATTACGAGGGTTCCAAACGCGCCCTGGTCTGAGAAGAACTACACAATAAACTCAGCCGGGTGTTTTTTTTTATTGTGATCACTGTTTCACAAATGTCAATATAAGTAAAATGAGCAATTTACGAACAACTAGAACCATGGCAATCAATTCACGTAGAAGGCTTAATAATTTAAGAAATAAAAATGAAAAATGGTAAATATGTAAACAAGACTATCCTTGTCTGAGAAACCGATGTATTTGATGAAACAAGAACATGTTATAGAATTGTCATATGAAACAAATTTACTTTTAGAACCATTATAAATTATGGTTCTTGCCTGCCTCAGTTGCCATACCCAAAATCTTGTTATCACGCGTATTGAAATTTATCTACAAACATGTTAATTGTACACTAACCTACAATTTAAATATTGGACATTTATATAAAGGTATCATAAGACGGTGACGAAACCTTTCTGGATCTTACAATCCTCAATCTTGGATTACGCGGCGCTTCCAAAATAAATAAAATAAATTTACTGTGAATGTAATAAGAATAAGGAAATATTACAAAGAAGCCAATTTGATTAACATAGAAGAACTAACACCGGTTATGTACTTTATGTTTATCGGTTTTATTTTATTGTTATAAGAATAAATGTTTAATATCATAATATTTGATTTATTTCTTTAAAAAAGTAATCTATTATCATTGTTGTATATAAATTAAAAGAAATATTAAACGAGATATAAATATTCAATGTTTCAAACGCTTACATCAATAATTTTAAAATTGTAGGAATAAAGCTTATGTAAATTTGGTCAAACATGCTATCAGTGAGTAGCGGTAGTACATAATACTCAGATATAGAATATTTTATACCAATAGGAAATCTTAAATTCTATTTGAAATCGTTTTATAACTTTATTGTGTTCAATTAAGTTAATGCTTTGGATCAAGCTTTAATTATTTGAATTCATTAATTCTGTCGTTTGTTAATATTATTTTCATTTCGGAGTAACGAAATTAAACATATTAACATTTCTTTATCATAATAACAAAATAACTTTTTTATTACATTCACAATATAATTTGTCCTAATTTTGGACTCTAAAATGAGATGAACACACGTTTTAATAAAAAACAAGTATGAGGAAAGTATAACGAGGAATTCATAAAAACAAAATTACCATTTTTAAATAATATTCATAATATATTTCTTGGGACGCTTAATAAATGTTTTTAAGCCGAAACGATAGAATTATTTATTTACAAAAGCGCATTTTTTGTATATATGAAAATTTTATGTTAGCAAGATTCCGTAAAAGTACTTTTTTTCTTCACACTCCTCGCGACGCCGCATTCTCAAATAATTAAAACTAGAAGACGGCTGAACGACGGAAAAGTCATCCAACTTATTATGTCTTTTCCCAGTTACTAGTTATTTCTATTCTATTAAATTGTAACTTCAGTGTTAGAGCACAATTGTAGTTATTAGATTGCATCTTCTATACGGGTCGGCTGGTACGGTGAGTCTGAGTATCTTTCGAAATACACTATATGCCCTAGTCCCCTCCATCACAACGCTTCACACAACCTCCTATATTTTCAAAAGTCCATTGGCGACTCCACTACCTACTATTGGGAGGATCGTCTTTTTTTGTTTTGTTTGAAACCCTATTATTAAAAAAAGCATTAATAATTGTTATGAAAACGACAAACGTTGAAAACATTTTTATTTTACTATGTTTAGGCTAAATTTCACTAAACGGCCACGGAATTATATATTAAACTAATTGAAAGAGAATGTTTAAAATATGGTTAAATTATTTAATTTAGGAAGGGCACAAATAAGATAATTGGTTCGCGCTCGCACGCCCTTGCCCATTTTCCCCCCTCTTCCGGCAATTGTTTTCACAACACCCTATGTAGAATAAAAAACTTATAACCTTAAGTTAGTAAGTTAATTTTTCACGTCAGGTATGAGTAATGAGTCAGGTGTGGGAACCGCGAAACCGCGAATCTCGCTTACGCCCGTGTATCTTCCGAGCCTTCATAATTTGTTCTCAAACTTAACGACTTCATTCTCATAGTCTGTAGATTATGCTATATATTTTTCTGACGGGTTACAATATGTACTATAAACAATAAGCTAATAATAAAACAAATAAAAATATTTATTTTACATTTTGAAGACATTCCAATCTGAAAACAGACTCTCTGCCACTCAAATACATCACTCGTATTAGTCAAATGTAAGTGTCAGAATTATGATATCATACTTCTATAAGTAGGCCCTTCTTTAAAATAACAAGTTATATATAACAATTTGTAATAAAATAGTTAGATGTATTTGAAAATATTTATAAACATGAATAGCCATGCAAGCAAGAAATTTATTTAAATTTTGCGGTTCTATATTCATTTACAATTTAGGCGTAACTGGTTTTGTATAGGAGTGCTTTATTAAGTCTACAACAAGAAATCATAAATTAATAAATATAGCCAGATTTTAACATTCACTTAAGAATCTATTTTTTATTGAAACTCCATTATTTTGCAATCAGTTACCGTTTATAGAGGCGAAACTTCTTGGCATTGCGTGGATTGACCGTGCGGATGCCGGGTCCATAGCTTTGCAACTGGAACTGTTTGCACTCCTCTCCGGAGTGCAAACAGTTCCTGGGACTTGTGACCCAGGTGTAGATGTAAGGGGCCCCTTTAAAATGGGCATCAACGCTCACATTCACTAGTTACGCTCTTCTCCCTACATAAATTTGAAACTTACCGACTGATGCCGCTTTTGAAGTACGTTCTAGAAATGAACTGATGATAGTTCTAGAGAGGCCAAGATCTTTAAGTAAGTTATAGGTAGATTTCGCTGTTACAACTCTCGCTCCTACATCTACCGCGTACAAATTCACTACATACCTATTTCTGGCTAGTTTGTTTGTCAGTTCGTAATACTTGTTTACTTTAATTGTGTGATCTTTGTGGATGTTGATTTCCCACGGAACAGTAAGCTCCACAAGTATCACGCGCTTTAACTGTCTAGAGTACTGGAATATGTCCGGTCTGGATAACGAGACAACAATATCCTCCGGAATTCTATACTGTGTCTCATACGTATCCATCATTATAGTCCGCATTGTAGTATTGTAGTATATAATCCATCATTGTAGTATATAATCGCGAGCCGCCTCCAAGATAGAGTGATGCTTTTGTTTTGTCTTTTTAGACGAACCTTCTTTAATGAACTCTATGAAGCTTTTGGTGGTTCTTATACCCTTTTGCGTTCTTGCTCCTGACAGATTAACCGCTTCACGTGTCATTTCTAATACTTTATCATGGCGCCGCGAGTAGACTCGATACTTATCGTTTTCATCTTGCCGAATAAAGGATTTTGTGAAGTGTATATCCTGTACTTTCCTGATCCTAATCCTTCTTTATCACATGTATTAAATAGTAGGCAACATCAATTAGGTTTCTTTTGAAAATCCACACCATTGTTTTATAGATAAGTATAGATTAACATTGATGTATGATTAACATTGAGTTTTTAGTCTAAATTTATTTAAAATCTGATATTGGATGACATTATTTACTAAAATACATTGTGGATTACTTATTACTCTTAACACGTTTTAAACAATAAGTTTCAATATAAACGTATGAAATATAATTGAAGTAAAATTCTCTTGGGAATATCACGTTACTTTGTGCACATAATACTCTTCTGAAGTAACAAAGTAGACTTCCTTTTGAACAGTTCTCAGGAGACTATCCATGATATTTTTAAAGCGCAATTTATATTATACAAGCTAACGGAGTCACGCACTACATTTTATATGACAATAAAAAAATATACTTGAGAATATAACATAACGTGTACAATGGTGAAATTTCATAAAAGATTGGAAAAAATATTATTTATTGCATATTTTACTTTTATTTGACTAAAATAGGAGAAATAAAATAAAATATATCCTTTCTCAAATAGAAAATAAATACAAGGAAACCAAGGAGTGGTTTCCTTGTATTTATTTTCTTCAAAACCATATAAATATATATTCCTTTGCTTATTGTATCATTGTAAACGTCAAATATAATCAAGGAATCTTGAATCAAACAGCCAATACGTATCTTCAAATTAGTGAGTTACTCAATAACTATTAATTGAAGCCAATTATTGCCATTTGCAATATCAACCTCTTGCTCTGCAATTGCAGTTTCGGTTTCATTAATTATTTCATTTTAATGACAGCATATTATCATTTGAACTTATTAAATTATTCTGTACATTTCAAATACAGAAAATGACAAATAATAAATTATTCGTATACAAAAACTGATAGACATGCTAATTTATTTATAAGATTCCTTCCAATAAAAGTTTCAGAAGACGTAGTACGACGGTACCTTTTTATTACTGGTCAAAGTTAATTTACAAACACGTTAATATAATTATTAACTCTCGACACTTTACAGAGTAGACACGATTGATACTCACTATGAAATTAATATTGTATCTCATTTCTTGGAAGTAAGTAAATATAATAACAAAAGTCAACGACTTGTTAATTGTTATTTAAAAGAAACATAATTTGATGATATATACCTATCTTCTAATTAATATTATTTATAGTAATAAATTAAATCTCGATATAGGATTAGATATTTTTTAACGGGGCTTTAAGCCCTTAAGACTTGCGCTCTATAAGGCGTAGGTCCGACCTCATATGGAATACTGCTCTCATCTCTGGTTCGGTTCACCCCAATATCAGCTCCTACCTTTTGACCGCGTAAAGCGGCGAGCCGTTCGTGTTGTCGGGGACCCAGAGCTCTGTGAACGGTTGGACTCTTTGGCATTGCGTAGAGACGTAGCTTCTTTGTGGAAGTGCTCCGAAGAGCTTTTTGATCTGATGCCCGCCGCCAAATTTCACCACCACACAGGACGACATCGCCTGCGATACCATCCTTATCACCTGGATGCGTGGCGATCCTCTACTGTGCGGTTTTCAAGAACAGTTTTTCCACGTACCACAAAGATGTGGAATGGACTTCCTTCGGCGGTGTTTCCAGATCGATACGACATGGGCGCCTTCAAAAAAGGCCACACCAATGCTTTGTTAAACTATTTCCAACATTGAATATTTCTACTTATTTATAAATTTAGCATTTCTATGCTCCAGATATTGACAGCATTAAGATACAACTTAGTTACATTTAGTTCATAAATATCATAATTCTTACGTTTTTTTTAGCTGTAACTGCGTGAAACAATATTACAAGAATAAGTAGGGAATGAGCATATTGAAATCTAATAAGAAACGGTGTTAGACTTCGGAGTATAGTTTAGCTTTACTCACTTAACATATCGACGTTGGAAAACTTATTTACTGTAAATATCAAAATACTAACTTAGACAGCAAATTTTATTCTGAAATTAAAAGAAATCATTTTTTTTATGTGAAAAGAGGGCAAACGAGCGTGCGGATCACAGGTGTAAAGTGATCACCGCCGCCCACGAACTCTTGCAACGTCCGAGGACTCACAAGAGCGTTGCCGGCCTTGGAGGTGGGTATAAACGCCTTTTTTGAAGGTACCTATGTCGTATCGATCTGGAAACAACAAATCAAAGCTCTTCGGAGCACTCCCCGTTGTAAATACGATAGAAAACGCACAAAGAAGCCACGTCTCTACGCAATGCCAAAGAGTCCAGCCGTTCACAGAGCACTGGGTCCCCGACAATCCAAACGGCTCTCCGCTGTACGCGGTCAAAAGGTAGAAGCTGATATTAGGGTGAACCGGACCAGAGATGAGAGCAGTATTCCATATGTGGTCGGACCTGCGCCTTATAGAGAGCAAATCTTTGGCCAGGATTGAAATACTGCTTCGCTCTATTGATTACACCCAATTTCATCGAGGCAAGTTTGGCCTTGCTCTCCAGATGACCACGAAACTGACAGTCGCTCGAAATGTCGAGGCCCAGTATACTGATACTTGGCGAGACGTTGAGGGGTGTGCTTTCGAAGAGCGGCAATACGACAATTGGGGTTTTCTTAGTGGTAAACGCGCAAATTTGTGTCTTTTGGGGATTAAACTGAACGAGGTTCAGTTCACCCCCTCTGAGACCATCCCCAAGGATATCTCTACAGAAGACACAAAATTCTTTCGGCACTCGTCGACGTTTTCCCGAAAGAGACCTGCACGGCCGGAATATACCGCATCCCCAGTGCTGTCGTCCGCATAACAATGTAAGTTGGAAATATCCAACATATCATTGATATGCAAGAGGAACAGGGTTGGGGATAGCACGCAGCCTTGGGGTATACCTGCGTTCACGGGCTTGGGGTCCGAGCAAAAACCGTCGAGAACGACCTGTATGCTCCGCCCAGTGAGAAAGCTGGTAATCCACTTGCACAAACTCTCGGGAAGCCCATAGGAAGGAAGCTTCAAAAGAAGCCCCTTGTGCCATACACGATCGAAGGCTTTCACTATATCCAGACTAACTGCCAGAGCCTCACCCTTGCTCTCAACAATCGCAGCCCAACGATGCGTAAGATATAAAAGAAGATCACCAGCTGATCGGCCATGGCGGAAGCCATATTGCCGGTCATTGATCAACTGGTGATCCTCGAGGTACGCCAGGAGCTATCGGTTGATGATGTTCTCCATGACTTTGGAGAGTAGAGAGGTGATGGCGATAAGTCTGTAGTTAGCTGGGTCTGAGCTATCCCCTTTTTTAGGGATCGGATGGACAAAGGCGCTCTTCCATGAGACCGGGACTACGCCTTTTATATAGGAGTACCGAAATAGACGCGATAGCACTGGAGTCAACTCAGGAGCACATGTTTGTAGCACCAATGGGGAAATCCCACCCGGCCCACTCGACTTATGAACATCCAAGGAAAACAGAAAGTGTCGTATGTGTTTTTGCTTGAAAATTATTACCGGCATGGAGCTCTGACACCGTTGGATGGTAGGCGGTGTCTTCCCGTGATCGTTCAAAGTCCAGTTTGAGGCAAAAAGAGTGCCCAAGAGATCGGCTTTCTCTTTTGCCGTGTGGGCCAGAGAGTCATTCCCCGTGTGCAATGGCGGTAGGGACGGCTGGCAAAAGTTGCCCAGACTGGCTTTGGATAGCGCCCAGAACTTGCGCGTGCCAGGTGGGTACTTTGCCAGCCGTTCCCCGATTTTGACTACATGCTTGAACTTTGCTCTATTTGCCGTTTGAAGAATCTGGAGGCACGATTATATTTCCTCTTCAGATCTCTAGAGTTCGGATCCTTGGTGACTAACGCATTAGCCCAAGCACGATACGCCTGCCGTTTGCCGGCCGCTGCAGCCCTGACAGACGCATCAAACCAAGGCCGCGATCTGACACCAAGTGGTACCACAGAGCTTGGCACAAAAAGTTCCATGCCCTGAAGTACATGCACTTCAGCTACAGCCGCAGCGCAGTCACTGGGATCATTGGAAGGGAAAAAAATCGACCCCCATGGGTAGGACACAAAAAAGGACCGCAGTCCATCCCAATCCGCTGACTTGTAGTGCCAAACGCGTCAGGTCGCGGGTCTTGTGTGAGCCGGACATTGAATTGGCACCACACTCCGTACCAGGCAATGATCGGAGGACCCTAGAGGGGCCTCGACAGTGACCTGGTATTTTCCGGGATGTGTAGTCAGCAGAAGATCCAACAAAGAGGGCATGTGGCTGTCCACGTCTGGTAGACGAGTGTGCGTCTGAACCAATTGGGACAAACCATTTGCCAGAGCAAAGTTAAAAACAGATCTCCCCGCGTAGTCAGTGGCACGTGACCCTAGCCAGTCGGTATTGTGCGCGTTGAAGTCCCCAAGGACTATGACTTCAGCGGAGGGAATCTGTGAAAGCAGGTCGTCAATCTTCGCCTGGACATGGTCCAAGAGTTGCTCCGTTTCTGCATTACCATTATGGGACCTGTAGAGGCACGCATAGACTCTGACACGATCGTCCGTGTCCACGCGCAGCCAAAGTCGCAGCCTTCAAAAAACTGAAGGCGACGGTAGCAGATATCCTCCCTTACGAACACAGATACCCCGGCGTGTGGTATAAAATCATGTTCAAGTTTATACCCGGGGTATGATAGGTACGCTGTGTCGCTAGGTTGAGATATCTGCGTCTCCGTCAAAAACAACAAGGCCGGCTGCGCCGTCTCAAGGTGAAAGTGGACGGCGTTTAAGTTAGAGTGAAGTCCCCGTATATTGCAAAAGTCCACACTCAGGGTGGAACGGGGTACCGCTGTGTTTGCTCGTTGTTTGCACTCGTTGAACGTGGAATGCAGTATTATGCCCGCCTCAGATATAAACGTTGTAGCTAAATTATTTCAAAAACATTTATTTATATTCCCTTTTTCTATAGAGTTAATTCTATAAGCTAATTATTACTGCCCTTTTTGTGGGTTCTACCAAAATATTTTACTACACATCTTTTAAGCGCTGTAAGCTGCGGCGAGCTTCTGTAAATATTAATATTATATTTGCTTTATAATCATTTAGAAACTAAAATTAAATTTACAAATAAATTCAATGAACGATATGTATTTTTTTGTAATCTATATTATTATGAAATATTTATTTTAATATCAACAAATATAATGTGAAAAATATTTTTCAGAAATAATTTTATATAAAACATACTTAACAAGATTTGTTAGTCCAATGTAACAAATTGTGTTCATTCCTATCTCGAAAACGAGATTTACACCACAAAGTTACAAATGTCGGCAGTTTGTATCGTAAATTAAGCCTATCTCACCCTTTGACGAAGACTCAGATAGTTATATCAACGTTATTAGTGTAGATAACTTTTATTTGATGAGCTTTTAATATTAAAAGTAATGATGAGTTAGTACATACTCGTATGTAAGGAGTCAGTTGTCGAACGGTACCATTCTACCATTCTAATCCATACGAACAGATTAATAACAGAAAAATACTCTTCACCATAAAATTTATTAACGGTTTATTTAAAATCCTCACAATTATTATTAATCTAATTTAATATACATAAATGTTCCCACCTTCTTTAAAACACATTATTTCATAGTCGCACAGTTTATTTAGAAATTATATTTAACTGTACTACACTGTAACCATTTCTCCTCTGCTTGAAGGTTTTTCTTAAACTAAATTTGTGTGTGAAACTAAATTAGGGTTGACAAAATATCGAGTAGTGATGACGATTATTAAACTATTTACAGTAAAATGAGTATTTACAGTTCAAACTTTGAGAAATTTAGCGGAGAACATTATTTAAATACTGTAAAAAATTAAGAAACACTAGAGGTGAAAACCTTGGCAGTCCTCACCACTCTGTTTTTAGTAGCGAATACTTCTACAGTAATTAAGGGCCGTACCGTGTACGGACGATGTATTTTTAGTATTGATTGCAGTCACTTAACATTTTATTTAAAATTTTAATGTGTAATAAAAACAATACTGTTATATTTAAGAGATTTCCAATGTCCTAATAACGTCCTTTACGAAAATGAAACTGGAAATGAACGCAACAACAGTCACGAGACTCCAATGCATAATTCATTAGTATAGAGTTTGATAAAACTCATTAATTGCGCTTTCTAAACTTTGTACCGACGTAAAACTTTTTCATATTTCGATCAGAAACTTTTTGTGGTAGTGACACGTGACAATTGTGTTAAATACGATCATAAATGTAAGAGTTGGCTGAATATTACTTTGTCGTTGATATTATTTGTTGATTTGTATCGTCAATATAACTGTATAAACTACTAAAGCAGAAACGATATATTTTTATACCATAGTAAAAGTTATTTCAAGTCTCGTATTAATTTCTTAAAGATTTAATGGCAGCTAAAATGTGATGTGACTTATGTGATATCTATAAGATAATTTATTAAACAGTTTTAGACAGCCATAAGATGACAATATTTTTAAAAGTATTATTTTTTTTCCTCTATTATATATCCATGAAATTAAAATATTCAATCAACTTATTTTTTGACATTAAATTAACAATTTGAATCAAAAATTATAGGATCGTATATAGAATAACACACACGGTAAATAAATAGCCATGGCAGTGCAGCCACAAACAAACTCGTTTGAAAAGACCATGACTATTTTACTCAATGATCTTAAATTTTGTACTTACTAGAGTTGAATCCTTTAAAAAAGACAGCCTTTTATTAACGAAAAGGTTAGACTTCATTTAAATCTATAAAATGAAATCCAATGGTGTTAAGTCACACGATATAGGAAGTTCTCATTTAACCGAGAATACCAACTGTAACGTGAATATACACCGCTGGGAAATGTCTAATACAGTAATTTAGTTATAACAAGGGATGTATGGTATATTTAAAATCATATATCACCTACATCAATAACATTAAATTTCAAAACAAAATGTATTGTATGACAAAGTACAGTCTAGTGATGCCTCAATCCCGAAATCCACTCAACACGTTGTCCGTTGTAACTGACCCTTAGTTTATATTAGCTGAAAGTCTTATTTCTTTACAAGATTGACGTACACAAACATCTTCTTGATGTATTATCTTGTAATTTTTGGTATTAACCAGTTTCATTGGGCAGTTGTCTTTATAATATGAATGATTTAGAGTTATTGAATAACAGTGATGGTAATTTAGTGAAAGGATTATCGCACGTATATTCTGAAGCACTGAGTATAATATCGAAGTAATAATATAATTCTTACAACACTTTTCAAAATGAACCTCCACGCGCCACCATCCTTAAAATCATTTAGTTTTAAAGTGATAATTTGTTAGGAGAAAGTATTAAGGTTTTTTTTGGACACGAATAAATAGTTTTGCCTTTTATTGCATATAATGGCTGCATACAAACTCAGAAACAAACAAAGTCTATTATATTAGTATAGATGTTTAGTCCTTATAATATTTAAGGAAAACACTAAACCGATTTAATATAGAATGCTAATATAAATTAGCATTATTTTATTTGAAATAATTCAAATAAAACAATACAGTAAAATATATTTCTATAAAATATATTCCATCACGTTTCTATTATAAATATCAGCATTTTAGAATACAAAAATGTTTCAACAAAATTATAAATCTACGGACCGTGAATAATGAAAAATAAAATGTTACCGAAATAGAATAATAAATGAAGAGACTTATATTATAACTTTAATAATAACGCCAACTCGGTCAAGAAGAGTCACGGTCTCATTACAAGACGTGGACTGGCGCTAGTCCGCTATTGTTCATTTTAAATTGTTGTAATAACGTTAGGTTTAATTTATGTTACTAAGTTTAGTCACTTACCAAATACTCTAGGCCTTAGACTAGGTTTTTTTTTGTAGTAATACCGACTGCCGCTATTTATAAATATATAAATATAAACATGTCTATTTAAATATAAATTTACATAAATAGACAGCTGCTAACAATTATGCTAATATATAAAGCAGAAGAGTTTGTTCGTTTGTTTGAAGGTGCTAATCTTAGGAACTACTGGACTGATTTTAAAAATTCTTTCAGTATACGATAGTCCATTTATCAAGGAGTGCTATAGGCTAAATAAAATTACGCTGAGATAAATAGGGGAGGAGCAGCAATAAAAAATGTTGCGAAAACGGCAAAATGCAAAACTTTCCTTGCGTGCGCTGAGTAAACGATGAAAGTTACGCAAAAATCAACTACTACAAAATTGTACCCCTCTAAAAGTTCTAAAAGAAAGTCCCAAACAGTATATGTCTAGCTTTTAACATTAACCCACTATAACCATTTTTATGGTTATCAAAATAGTTGTAAAATAATATATTATTTGCGAAGTCGTTTTATCCAAATGAATAAGTTATTTATCAAAAGCACTTATTTTTTTACAAAATCGCCTTACACTGTATTTGACTTCAACTAATACGTAAGGAGTTAAATTATATTTTCAAAATGATAATGGTCAAATACCGTGCGGACACCGCGTGCATGTGCGAGTGAGTGTAGCGGTGAGACAGGAGAGCGCTGGCCGACAATTCTATATAAAATTCATTAATTCCACTTTGATATTTTTAAAATGTAAGAAAATGACGGTAAGATAAACTAATATATATAAAAGAAAGTCGTGTTAGTTCAATTATTTATAACTCAAGAACGGCTGAACCGATTTGGCTGAAATTGATTTTGTGGGGAGGTAGATTAAAAGTATATTGTTTAAATCCAGGGTTTATTTTATTGTGAATTATTTATTTATTATCCGACAGTCACAATTATCTGTTAGTTCCATATTATTCTAATAGATAGCGATAGATACCACCATATTTGTTGACTGGATTGAGTACCGAAGTATCTAATAGGCGGCGTTTTTAACACGCTTTTATTAGCTTGGGTTGTACGTATGTATGTAACGGAGTCTTTGAGCTCAGTTTTCACCGGTTTCCAGAAATCTGATTGAATTGAAACTTTGCACACGTGTCAAGGATCGATGAAAATACAATAATTTGATAACAGTTTCCCATTATCCTTATTAGGACCGCCAGGATTAATAAATAACAGGATAAACGCTGATTATGTTATATGTTACAATCATTCTATCGGCAACTAACTATAAGAGGATAGTTACGAACTCCCCACGCTTTTTACTCTGAATTGAATTATTATTCTGTTAATAACTTAAATTTTCTTATAATTTCCTTTCAAGGTGATTAATTATGAGTGATTTTTTAACCTTCTACTACTGTAATGCAAACTCCCTCTAATTAAAAATTATTTTCTCCTATTTAGTTCGAGTAGCATGAAAAGCGTGTTTGCTGGTCTTTTTAAATTATTATTTATGAAATTAGTAACGTTTCATATAAAATAAAACTTAATAGGATAACCGATCACGTGTTGTTGAGTCTAAATTCCATTCCATTTCCATTTCTTTTATTTCATTACAGTCGACGTAATAAATGTCACTTAAATATAAAAACAAAAATTCACATTGAAAATACAAATAACATGAAGTGCACGCCGCCAAGTATACAAGTTAGAACTATTTATGAAGCTATTTCAATTATTGATTTTAATTGTTATAAGAGATATCGTATTTGTATTGTGGTGTGTTTCTTATTTTAGGATATTAAAAACTTACGTTTTAACAGTTGGTTTAAGATAATTGCACGTGAATATTGAAAAATTTTTCATTTAAATATTTACTGACTCCGGGTCCAAAGTTATTTAAATAAATAAGTATTTTTTTTTTGTTTTTCATTAGCCGTTAGTAAGTGATTTATTATAACATACTTATTAAATGAAAAAAAAAGGTTCTGAAAAGATTTTCATGAAATTGACTGGGTTGTGTTATAGGTAATTGTTCCGGTGAACTTATATGATACTTTTAATTCCTGATTTCCTAAATGGGATACATCGGGAACAGGAATGGAATCACATCGAATAAAGACGATTTTTTATCAGCAGCCGGGTTTAATTCAAACAAGCGGGCGAGTTTTAATATGGTATAAAAAGTTAATTGTAAGAGTGTGCTAGAATAATAATTTAATTTACGGCCTCGGACGTGTCAGCAGCGTAGCTTTGAAGGATCAGGTAGAAAATATTTAACTCTTTCCATAATTACGTGTCTTATCTCTGCTGGCTAATCTCTTAATGGTGTTTATTGACGTTACTTATATGGATAGAGGTTTTTCTATACAGTCTTACTTTTAATATCATTGTTGATAACAAATATTGTTTAAGATTTTACTAAGATCTGATTTTTTCTTGAGATACATAAGATGCTGCTCACATAAAACTGAGTCAAATTTCAGACGACAAAAGTTTAATCACCACAAAAAGAATAATAAATGTCTAATTTAGTTATTTGTATCTCTTATGGCTTCATACTTAACCATTTTGTCCATGTTAAAAAAAACAAGAATATATATAAAACTAATTTTGTTATTTTAAGGGTTTTGAACAAAACTTAAGGGTGTCTTTAAGGATCATCGATTTATCCTTTGATCAAAAAGTGTGTAGTATATTATGACATAGTAGCATTTGTAAGTGGAATTGAGATGAAAATTTTCAACATTAAAGATTTTCTAACGATATAATATATACCTAACTACATTAAAATATTAAAAAAAAATTACATTATATAAATAATAATAAGAATGGAGTAACGTCAATGTTTGTAAAATATATTTTAGATAGACATTTCTTTTTCTCGCATGACTTTGTTCCACATTACACATAACGATTTCAAATAAGAATCCTAACTATTTAATTAAATAATATATGGCACGTCTTATAACATTTGTAGTATCGCCTATACTAAACTTCCTATCATGTTATTGATTGTAAATTTATATTAAATATTTTTTTATTATTTTACATTTATACTCCAACTCGTCAATATCTAATAAATTATCTCCTGTCTTAAAAGCATTATCTTACCCTTAAAACGAAGAGGTTGTAAATAATAGTCAAGAGTGTACCCTGTCATCAGTATTCCATTTGGTCTTGTACCCAGATGTGTCCTTAAGATATTACGTCAAGAACACATCTGCGTTACATTATAATATTGGACCGTCTTCACCGTCCATACTCCGGGTGATGCGGTGCTTTTATTCACTCACTAAATTCATCATAAGTAACGGTAATGAATCCTGTACTTTAATTGTATAGTTTTATTTTATTTGTTTTTTTAGTTGTCATTGCTTATAAGATTAGTTTATATTAATAAGAGTGACTTTATATCAACTATAATAAACAGTTTTCAATAAACTTGAGTGTTTTATCTTTTTAGATAGAATACGATGTAACATCAGATATTTTCTAAATGTGTTATCTTTAGATTAATGAGGTTTGTTTGGTCGTTGATTTTACAAAATAACCTTTTTTTTATGTGATAAGAGGGCAAACGAGCGTGCGGATCACAGGTGTAAAGTGATCACCGCCGCCCACGAACTCTTGCAACGTCCGAGGACTCACAAGAGCGTTGCTGGCCTTGGAGGTGGGTATAAACGCCTTTTTTGAAGGTACCCATGTCGTATCGATCTGGAAACACCGCCGAAGGAAGTCCATTCCACATTTTTGTGGTACGTGGAAAAAATGTTCTTGAAAACCGCACAGTAGAGGATCGCCACGCATCCAGGTAAGGATGGTATTGCAGGCGATGTCGTGCTGTGCGGTGGTAAAATTCGGCGGCGGGCATCAGATCAAAAAGCTCTTCGGAGCACTTCCCGTTGTAAATGCGATAGAAAACGCACAAAGAAGCCACGTCTCTACGCAATGCCAAAGAATCCAGCCGTTCACAGAGCATTGGGTCCCCGACAATCCAAACGGCTCTCCGCTGTACGCGGTCAAAAGGTAGAAGCTAATATTGGGGTGAACCGGACCAGAGAGAACCCTCATACTCCTTTTTACTTAAAACAGCGTTTCTCCTACCTTCTAGTTCTAACTTTTTCTTCTAGTTCTAGTTCCTAATACTGGTTATTTTAGAAAAGAATAATTAAACATAAATATGTTTGTCTATGGCTAAATAGCCAAGGTGTGTAAATCAATAAAAATGTTAAAAAAACACGTCTCAGTAATCATGGTTTAGGTATATTTTACCTTAGTGAGAATTAAGTAAGTACCTGATATATTTATAAGGGTGCAGTAATAGGAGATTCTATTTAAGAAATGTTAGAAATAAGCAATTAATTTGTTGCTTCTATATTGTCACCGTCGTAAATTATATGATAATAGCCTACAATTACCGTCAGATGCGACTCAAGCAAATTACCGACTTAAGTTGGCTTAGCAATTTTGTGTTTAACGATTATGGCCCTCATAAGACGCGTCGCTAAGTGTGATGGGGTTACATAGGTGACGAAGGATCATAGTTATAATAAATTGATATATATAATAAGTAAATGTATATAATATTTTATCTATTTTAACTTAACAATATAACTGCAATTAATGTGTTTTGATATTTAATTAATATAAATAAAATTGATTTATATCTTTTCCACATTGAATCAATGGTAGTGTTTGGCAAACGGAATTGTAGGAATGATTTATTTGGATGCCATACTCTTCGAAATAAGTCCTTCTGTAAAGACACTTCCAACTTAAAATTAACCGACAGCAAAACCTCTAGTGACTCTAGTGTAAATTTTAAATAAATATGTAAATATATTCCTCATGAACGGCTATCCCATCTGCTGCGAAGAATCCCAGGGTGACTCTTTCGAGCCGGTTGGCAACCAGAGGAGAAGGCCCCGATGGCAATCCCTTGGAGATTCTGGGTGTCCGTCTGGGCGTCTAGACTAGCTTCCCAGTGGCATAAAAACACCAATTTCGACATCGGGTTTACTACGTATCGCCTTGTTCAACTGCCGTTTACCATTCTATTCACTCCTTTTTGATTTTATGAAAAGTGAGAAAAAGAAGAGCAAGTTTACTGAGAGGTTGCACTCCTCTTAACCCTTAGTGCACCTCTCGAAAATTCAATGCTTCAATTCCGCATCACAAATAAGGTATGGAGAGCATTTTGTTTTGTTGTCCTGGAAGCTTGCTAACGTGCAGACAGTACCCAATATAGGTAGCCATGCCAATCTTTCCAATTACAGGCCGATTTCAATCACTCTCCATAGTCTGCAAGATTATGGAGCGTCTATTAAACTCGCCTTTTAGCACACCCACAGTAACGATCTCCTCAGTAACTGTCAGTACGGGTTTCGCCAAAATAAGTCCACGAAATAGGTCGACCTTCTCGTGTATGCTATACACATTTTAGACAAGGCCATCGAGAGGATCGGAGAAGCGGTCACCATCTCTTTAGATTTCAAGAAGGCATTTGACAGAATCTGGCATACGAGCCTTTTAAGCAAACTTTCAGCGTTATGTACTGTTATTAAAAAACGTAGCTTCTTAGCATTCCATGGATTCATCGTGCAAGTACTGGACCCATCGTATTGCAAGGAGAGGAGTGCAAACAGTTCCTAGGATTTGCGATCCAGGTGTAAGTTTACGGGGCCCCTTTAAAATGTGCATTAACGCACACCTTTACTCGTTGCGCTCCTCTCCCTAACTAACCAAATTTGAAAATACAATCTATCAATGCCACCTTTTCAGTTCGTTTTAGCAATTAACTTATGATACCTCTAGAGAAGCCAAGATCTTTAAGTAGGCTATAGAGAGATTTCGCTGCTATGCCTCTCGCTCCCACTTCTACCGCGTACAAGTTAACTATATACCTATTCCTGGTCAGTTCCTTGGTCAGTTCGTAATACTTGTTTACTTTAATTATGCGATCTATGGGTATGTTACTTTCCCATGGAATAAATAGTAAACTACACAAGTGTCATGCACTTTAACTGTCTAGAGTACAGTATATAGAGTATATATAGAGTATTATAGTCCAATCGCAAACCGCCTCTAAGAAAGAGTGAGGCTTTTCTTTTCTTTTTTACACGAGCCTTCTTTAACGAGCTCTATGAATCTTTTGGAGGCTATTATACCCTTTTGCGCTCTAGTTACTTAAAGACTAACCGCATCACATATGATTTCTAATACTTTTTCGTGGCGACGTGAGTATTGACCTTTTTCCAAAAGCACCGTACACCTTACCAACAAGTGTTTAGCCGTTCCTTCTGCTTCTTCACAGATATTGCAAGACTTATCGGTAGCTTTACCATATCTTACTAGATAATTTTGATCTGGCAATGAATTTAGATAGAATTTTAAAAAGGCTGGAAACCAATTATGAAGTAAGGTGAGCCACCTCAAAGCTAATGGAATACAAAAGTCTACTTTATTTGTTTGAGCACCTATCATGAATTATTTATGGAATTGAAGTCGTGAGTCGAGTTCTGATGCATTTTTATCTTTTTGGAGAGATGTTACAATATCATCATGAGATTTTTCGATGATATATCTTTTCGTAACTCTTGGGTATTTATAGAGCTCCGATGGTTTCTTTAATATCATCCCAAAAAATTTTCTGTCTCAATAAAGTTGAAGAGTCCACTGAAAGTGCCAGCCCAAACTACGACTTCAATATCTTTATGACGTTCGCATAATTTAATAAATATTATTGGAAAAATGCAACAAACTTAAAATATATCTTTATTATAGCTTAGCGGTTCCGCTAGAAGTTATAGAAAAAATTTTTTTTGAATAGTATCGTGCAATTATGTCAACAACTAAAGTAGGAAAGTTATACCATCTCAACGCGAACATCATCACTACATGTCGTACTGACCCAAAGGCGTTCTCTAAGTCTAACCATAACATCTGTTGATTTTGCCTGAAAAGCTTATTTTAAATAATGAATTGTGCCATTTCATTTTGATAAAAAGAGAAAAAGATTTTATAAATTGTCTTAGTGTATTAAGGATTTGTGACACTGTCTGTATTTGGAACTAGATTTAGAGTTTTGACGAAAAGGTAGACATTTACCGATTTTTTTATAAGGTTAATAAAATATAAAAGATACGATCAAAATAACTATATAATAAGTGAGAATAGGATACTGAATCATCTATATATCGCACACCTACAGTCGCGTGCAAGTAAATCGACTCAAGCCTCAAGTGCGCATAAAAAGTGATATAACTTAAAAATGCCTTAATATACCTCTATATAATGTTTTACATAATTAAAGCCTAGTAATTGAGCTTTAAAATGGTGCAAGTTGCATGAAAATCGATTCAGTAGTTTAGTAAAAAAGGTTAATGCCAATGATAATGTAAAAAATGTTGAAAATTCATACAATTTCACAGTATGGGGCTATTGTGTTTAAATGAAACAAAATGCGCGTAAGATAAAAAATTTATTCGTGTCAATATTTGGTATTTCCTCCTCTAGCTCTGATCACTGTTCTCATGCGATTCTTCATCGACCTTATCAACTTTTTAATGGATGATTGTGGTATTCGACCCCACTCTTCTACCAACGCAGTCTTGAGCTCATTGATGTTTGTCGGAGCTGATTTCCTCGCTCTAACTTTCCTTTTGAGCTCGTCCCATATGTGCTCAATGGGATTTAAATCGGGGCTGAGCGGTGGCCAATGCATAGTGTGAATTCCAACTTCGTTCAGGAAATCACGTGTGGCCCGAGCAGTGTGACATCGGGCATTGTCATGCATCAAGATGAAATTTTCTCCAATAAAGCCTTGATAAGGGACAACTTGATCCAGTAGAACATTTTCAATGTAACGATCACTGGTCAGACCTCCTCCCCGGCCTCCCCCAGGAACGAAAACAAGCTCCGTTTTGCCTTCTAAGGAAATTCCGGCCCACATCATGCAAGATCCGCCACCATATGCAACGGTTTCCACAAAGCAGCACTGTGAAAACCGTTCACCGGGACGACGGTATACCCGACCTCTCCTGTCGCTGCCATGGAGACACATCCTCGTCTCATCTGTGAACAGGACTGACTGCCATTGCTCTATGCTCCAATCCAAATGCTCTCGAGCAAAGTGAAGCCGTGCTTGACGATGAGCTGTGGTCAACTTCGGGCCTGTAGCGGGTCTTTTCGGAGAAAGGTTAGCTTCTTTCAACCTTCTTCTAACTGTCCACTGACTGACAGTCACCCCGCGAACTTGACGTAGCTCCTGCTGCACATCTACGCCGGTAAGGTGTCGATTTCGGAGAGAGGTCGAGACCAAAAACCGGTCGTCACGCTCTGAGGTGCACCGGCGTCGGCTGGTATTAGGCCTCCGAGTGAAGGCACCAGTCTCTTGAAACTTTCTGTATACTCTCGAGACAGCGGACTGACTCATATTCAAACGACGAGCGACTTCTCGCTGGTTCAACCCTTCTTGCAATAGGGCAACGACTTGAGCGGCTTCCTCAGGTGTTGTATCCATAATTTTCTTCAAATGACGGCTTTAATTTGCAGAGATGTGTTCAGGTCAACGTCTAATGAGCGACTGATAAGAAAAAACGATTACAGAGGGTTTTTATAGGGGGTTGTGTCGCGCAAGTTGTGTATAGAGCGCAGAGCAGTTTACGGGAGGTTGCGTTCAGTTGCATTCTAAGTACAAGTGTTTATTTAAATTACTGATATTATGCTACCATTTGAAAGCCTAATTACTAGGCTTTAATTATGTAAAACATTATATAGAGGTAAAATAAGTAATTTTTTAGTTATATCACTTTTTATGCGCACTTGAGGCTTGAGTCGATTTACTTGCACGCGACTGTATATCTAAACTGAGACAACTCAAAAAAGGTGATTTTTCAGGAGACGAAAAAAACGTTTATCTGCATTTTTTGTTAGATAAGTTATATCATTTAATTTCATAAAACATAACAGATAGATTGTTGAATAGCACGGAATATAAAGTAAGTCTAAAATGTAATCCTTTTTAACGATTGATGCGGTTTTTTGAGTTATTACACTTTAGAGTGGTAACTATGTATAAAATATAACAGACATTTCGACTTGAATCAGTTTTATTGAATGATTTAGAGTTATACTTATATTAATTTTAAAAAATATAAACAAGTATTCCAACAAAATAGTTCTTAATTAGTGATATTTAATTAATTAATAATGAAACACATGAATAATAACCTGTACGGTTGTTGTAAATGTTATACATATAAATGTTGTAGGAAATATGTAAGATAAACAATATTTTTTAGTTATAACCAATCAAAAAAGGAAACTCCAAAATTTATAATAAAAATTGAAAACATAACAAAATTTGAGACATTTTATTTCTCAAAACAAATCTTTCTTGTATTAATAAATTATAATAATCAGTCTGAAAAGTAAAATTTAAGGGTTTGCGCCTAATATTAATTGAAAAATATAAACAACTTATTTTTTTAAATAGCATAAAAAACTAAATTCTTGTACAAACTTCTTACTAATAGGCATAGTTTGTTTCGCATCTTTGAGATCAAATATCAAAAATAGGATATATCACTTTTTCTTTTCAAATCAAAACATTTGGCTCTTAATATCATAGCAAATAACAGGTAAAAATAATTATAAAATTAAAGGTAAGCGTAAGCGTAAACAAATAACAAGATTTTATTCTTTTGCTGTTCGCAGCAGTTGTCAGAATAAAAATAATGTTAATATCAATTACTGGATGCTTTTGTAATAAAGTATCTATGTATTGCAGATCACATAAGCCTATTTCTACAGCACCTCTTTTATCGTCTGTTTCGTCCCAATAATAACAAACTACATCTTTTGCTCTCAGATCACTTATTGTAAAATTCAAACAGTTAATTCGAGAATTATAGAAAGATAGTGAAACTTGACCCTTAGGAACTTGCATAACAGCTTGTAAATCATATACGGCTACGATCACTCCATCATTTCTCTTCTTGTCTTCTTTTTTATGGTCCCGGGCCAAAATACCTTATTCAGATTTCTATATTCCTGTGTGCAAGATATCTGTATTTTGGTTTTATTTCTTCCGTATGCCTTATTATGATGTACTTTGCCTCTGAACATCTGCTAGGCCCCAATAACTAACAAAGATATTTTGTCTTGTTTCTTCATTAATCTTTAAACTACAACGTTGTATGTATGTTTCACCGCAAGCCGGTAAAACTTTTCATTCAGAAACAATTTTCTTATTTCCAGATATAGATTGGTAAGCCTTACCAGAATTCCTTAGGAGTCTACTAATATTAACTTTCCAGGCCGATTCTTTTCTCAACCTCTTCCTTCCTCTTTTTAGTTCCTCATTTGGTGGATTTTTGGAAATTTCATTGATAACATGACTTTTAGGTTGTGTGATAGTATCAGTAACTTTTATCGATTCAGTATCAACCACGTTTTGGGTTGGATGCTGTCCAATAATATCAGTGACATTAGTTGTTTCATTTTCTACCAAAAGTTGATTTGGAGACTGCTCTGTGATACGAGTAGTAGCCGTAATTTCAGTATCTGAATCAGAACTGTTGCTATTATCACTAGAATCTGAAGAACTTGGAGTATTGTCACTAGAAGAAGATGACGAAGGAATTACTTTACGAATATAAGGCTTCTTTGGACGGACATTTGGATCAGCATCGGAGTCTTCTATGTAACTCTCATCACTAGTCAAAACAATAAAATTGTTTTCAATCTGTCTGCTATAGCCAAGTTAAGCTATAATATTAGAGTTACTAGGAATATTTTCTTTATTTTCTTGTATTGCTGTAGTTACATCTTCATCATTTGCAGTTCTTTCGTTCTCTTTATATCGTTCATTGACAAGATTGATCAGATCACGGCCTCGCTTCTTTTTTCTTTAAAATATATAACATTATCATTATTATCCAACAATAATGAGTTAACTAAAAAAAATGTTTTAATACCAAACGGAACATAATTTGAATAAAAACAATGTTTTGAAACCCATCACCTTATATTTAAGTACACGTTTTTCAAATGACGCATTTAAACATCATTATTTTACACAGAAAAAACGATAAAATAACTTTGATTTAACAATAGTAGGATAACTAAAAATTTACATGTTGATCCATCAAAACAAAGTCAAATCAAAATAGTAACAAAATTTTTACGCAACTTATCAAACAAAACAGGAACAAGTAAAAATGTCCTTATGTAACATTACGAAAAAAATCACCAATACTGCAACAACTCTTATTAACTTACCTAAACGGTTCTTCAAAACTGTAACAATCAAAAATGTCCGTGTTTTAACTGTTGTTAGTACGTGCACACCTTATGACTGTTGAAGGTCAACTGACAATAGATTTGTTTTGGTGGGAGGGTGAGACACACGTTGATTCAAGAAAACAAAGTTAATTCCATCTGGCGGTTAAATTAATAAGCATTTATTAAATCTGTCTTCATGGAAAGCTGCGTATGATTATCGAGTAATCGAATATAAGCATAACTCGAAATCGACGATTTTTGAGATGTCTCAGTTTAGATCTAGGTGTGCGATATATAAAACAAAGTGGTGTTAGCTCAACTATTTATAACTCACGAACGGCTGAACCGATTTTGCTAAAAATTGGTGGTGCGGCAGCTTAGAGCCGGGAGACGGACATAGGACATTTATTTATTTATTTTATTACAAATTATTTAATTACTATCTGACAGTTACTATGTGACAGTCACAATTATCTGTTAGTTCTATACTATTCTAATAGATGGCGGTATAAGCGTATTTGTTGACTGCATCGAATAAATATCCAACAATCGCGCTTTGATAAAGTAAAATGTTTCATATAAGCTAAAACTTAATCGGATAACCGGCCACGTGTTGCTGAGGGTAAGTATAAGTTAATATATTATAGTAGACACAATACTGTGTAATTCAATATATATAATATTTTTTATTCTATTGCGCCAGGTGACAATCTATGAGTATTTAGCAACTATTCGACCAATCGGACTAATATAAAATTAGCATTGATAAATATGAAAGTAAACAAATAACTTATTCATTACAAATTTATAAAAGATTTTCAGCTTTCAGCACTCCTTTTCAATATAAGCTTTAACTAATAATATTATTATATTTTGGTTTTGACTAATCTATTCTAATTTTATAATATATAGTAAGGTTTGTATGTTTGTGGGCTTATAATTTATAAGTTTATTTGTTAGAGGTAATCTTTAAAGTAAGCTATAAAAAGCTTCTACTGTCTTAAACAATATTTAAAAATAACTTTTATGTTGAATATATGCTATATTATATCATACCTTTGAAGTATGAATAGGTCTTTCCGTAGAGAACGATTTTGAAATAATATTGATCAATAAAAGCTCGAGCAAAGGATTTTCTTACGAGCCCTCTGTGCTGTTCTTGCGGACGCAGTCGCTCGCAACAGCTAGTATTTTATAAATGGGATAGGTGCATTAATGATTCTATCAATATCTAAGATAATTTCATTGTTGAAAATAGTGACAAGCCTATCAAAATGAATATTACCCAATTCTATGGGTTGCAATTTTGATTTAATGAATTTAAGATTCTTCATATCACAACAAAGATCACTTATTAGGTTAAAGTCGGATATTACGGGCTTAGTTGCTTTATTATATGAAGTTTTCAAAAGCATTTTTTTATCCTTACTTTAAGCCTTACAACCTGGTTTTACATTAATAATACCTGTAACTACTCATTTGTACTCTAATAATTCAGTATTGCACTCAAGGGTAAGTTTGTTTGGTTCGCATTTTACAAATAGCCATTTCATACCTTTTAACTCGCGCCAAGTATCAATACTCGTATGTCCATGAAATAGTTTTACATTTTTGTGGTAATTTGTTAACTATTTTCTATAATATTTCTGTTTTACAGGTAAGTAGATTTTAACTGAATATGTTTCTATATTATAACGAATATAAATTTGGTTAACAATAATCTTAAAACATTTACTTACGTCATTAAGGCATACATACATCGACTTATCTCTACTCATAGCTATATAATTACGTTCTGGTAAAAACATCGCATAGGAATTAGGTGTTTCTTTATCATGCGGGATAGAAACAGGGATGGATTTGTACAAAATATAGTCTCATTTATATATACCTACTTGGTTTTTTATGTTTGTCTTAATAGGTTTTGGAATTTATTTTGGATTTGAGTATATTTTTTATGGCTTGTTCCCTGGAAAACCTTAAGCGTTGTTATAATACTCGAACATAACCATTATAAGTTTATTCTAAATAGGAATCATAAATAGTGGATGGTATTATTGCTTTATGGGCAAATACTAGTTCGTAAGGAGTGAAATTTGTTGTACAATGAACAGTTGTGTTATATGTGAGGATGACTGTGTAAACGTATCTGGGCCAGTTATTTTTATTTTCGCCTACGAACGATTTCAAATATTCCTTAACCCATTCCTTCCCACTGTCCTATTTTTAGGACACTATGTTTAAATTTTTTTTTATTATGTTAAATGCTTTCATTTTCATTGTTTCTGTCAAAATTCGTATTTCTACACTATTTTTGTAGCGATTTTTTCGCTGGAAAAATAGTTTAAGTAAGTTTAATATGATTTTTTTAAATTGGTCAGTTTTGTTACCTCATGAAGAGCATTATGATCCGATGTCATATACCATAATATAAATGAGTTACCAACTTCAAAGTACCTAAAACAGATTCTTAGATCTCTACCAAATATATATCATATAAAAATAAAAACAAAATATAATTTGGAAACTTGTGGTACACGTTCATAATAAGCCGTACTATAAATATGACATTGGGAACATGTATACAATTTGCCGCCAAAGCGAGTACGATCTTGTTACACTAAGTAGGTTCAAGTTCGAACGTGTCGATTGTTTATTTCTTACGTGTTGCGGGTTTTTTGTTTATATTAGTCGATAAATCTACACCGAACAGAGTGGACATTTAATTTTTTTTTTCATATAATCTTTTCTTAATATATAAAGAACTCAATTTAAAAATTTGATTAATAAACTTCAATGTTTTCGATGCTTGGGAAGTAATGGGTTAAGGATCGAGTTACTTCTTTCAAGGGCTCCTTTCGTTTGGGGATGAAGGCTTTTGAAGGCGTAGACCAAAGTTGTTAATTTTTAGGAAACTACATGTTTGTTTGAATAATTTGTTAGTAAAATTAGTACCTTGATCAGTTATACTTATTTTGGGGATACCGGATTGTGTGATAAAAAGTTTCTGCAGACATAGCATTTGAAGTGGGATATGCGGTTAAATGTTTTGTGAGGTCATCTTGTAATGTAAGTTAGTTGAACAGTGACTTCGCGAAGTGGACTCACAATGTCCAATGCGACACGCTCAAATGGTTGTGTTGATGGTGTTGTAATTTACATTGGTGCTCGGTTCATTTGACGTGAAGTCTAATTAGTCTGACTGACTGACTGACTGACTGACTGATGCACACTTATGAACATTATTTTCTACATCTCTATTTTTCTTTGATTCTTTTGCACATTCGATTTTAATTTATGTGACCAGATAGAGGTATATCATGATTTTCTTTTAGTATATTCTGTATTTCACTCATATCACATACATACATAACAATATTTATATAAATATAAATAGTGATGTTGGTATTATGGAATTAGTATAGTAGTATAGTATTAGTATATTATTTATTTCGTGAAAGCTGTGGCCATCAAATGGATTACTGTAATCGTTGATACTGAACGTTTATACTTTTAGAAAGAAGATGATTCTTTAAATTTATGATTTATATAGTGACAGGCCCTATATTAAAATACGTGTGTGTATCGAGCCTACTATAAACGATAAGTACATAAGCAGGTAAATTTTAAGGTCAAATACTAATGGGTAAGGTCTTTGAGGATAATGAGTTTTTTAGAAATTGGTTTTATATAAGATGTTTTTGCCAATTTAATGGGAAGGTATTAGTTTTAATGCAAGTGTAAATTATATGTACAGTGACAACTATATAATATAAATATAAATTTAAACATCTTTAAAGAAAGACATTTTAGGTTCCTTAATACGGCAGTTTCATTCGTTATAGTTAATTGGCATGCAGTCTGACCAAATTTATTATTATTAAAATATCTGTGTAACGATAAGTTTAATTTAAAAAGTGTTCGGCTATTTCCAAAAATCTACTAAAAATATTGTTTTCTGTGCATGTATTTCTTAAGATTGTTTCAAACTATATTTGATTGATTTATGTAACAATTTATGTGATTTGTGAAATAGGAATTGGATTAATATCCTAAGGACGACGACTGGTTTCTGTCATTAAAGAGTACTTAAAATTCCAAAAATTATAAAACAAAATATGATTAATATAACTTATTAATCAACAAGGCATCCAAAAATATTCTCAATATGTTTATCGTATCTTACTTTTAAATTCGGTCTTTTGACTATCAAATATTTGGCATCCTCTCTCCACCCGTAGCGTCATCCAAATTTGCGTCCCAGTTCCCGTGCGTTGTAGAATAGACGTCGAACGGGTGGTCGGGTTACGCGTTTCTTAGCGTATAATCGACAAGTATATCCATCCAATATTCCTGCAGTATCAGCTCCATAGCGGCCATGAGCCACTATTAACCATTTGCTATGAAACTGTTTTGGATATTTCAAGTTTAGGCACAATTGTTAGGACTACAATATTTTATAAAAATAAATCTTGTACTGTATCTGTTTATAGTATATATTGTGAGGGTTCATTTTTTATTTTATGACAGTGGATCTATTTATATGGAAACACTTAAGAACTTATTCTAATAATGAAATTAAGTAACACTAATGGTATTTCTCTTACTTTAGACTCATCATTTCATCTTAAACCTTTACAGTAGTTGCAACATACATTCAGAGGACCTATCTCAGACGCAGCAGAATAATTTGGCCATCATAATTGAACCCACTGTTCTTGATCACTATCGTTTTCTCGACACGCAATATTACGTCTAGTAGTGTTTCTTATTTGGTAATTATGTATTTGTTGTCTTCGGTTTGGTTTTATTATTATATTTACTGTATGTACACTCACTCACATGCATTTAGTAAAAAGCGGTATTGTTATATTACAAACAGGCTATACTAAAGGATGCTAAGTTTATTCATAAAAAGGATATAGAGTAGAATTTTGAAAGATAAATATATATATATATATATATATATATATCTTGAATAAACAAAAACATGACAATATATGAGTAATTTCTTTAACAAAAGTGATTTGTGTCGTAGTGGCCCATCTTGCGTGACTCTGTTATTAAAAAACGTTCGATCCCTTTTTCAAACAGACAGATTTATCGTGTCAGGACAATATAAGCATAATATGACTTTTAGTATTTAAAGTAGATTCTGGTCGTATACGATATTATCATACTAAGAACATTTGTAAAACTACAATAACTTGTATCTTAATGAATATATACAAACCGTAAGACACAACAACAATAACGATCCAAGCCAAACGTCAGATATCTCTGATAAGCTAACTGTAGCAATCGCTGCAACAATACTCTGAGCTCGTGTCTGATGAAGTAATTACGACAGAGCAACATAAGAATAACGAGTCCAAGCAAAAGAAATGAATACAACATTCTTTTATTTGAATATTAATTTATTTTCAAACGTAGGTCATGTTGTGATTACTTTCATTTTAATTAAATATAGAGTTCATCAACACGAATCTGACTTGAATCTGAGGCCTCTTAAAATCCGTCACTGTCGCTGAACTAACTAGACTATGGTATCATTATACGTTTTGATGAATTAGATAAATATTCAAGACCTATCCAATTTCTTTTGATTCTTCAATTATTTTTATAGGTAAAGATTTTGGTAAGTGTTTTGTAAATTTTAGTAAATGTGTTTATTACAAATCATAGTAAACTATTGTAATATCATATTATTTTTTTAAAGAAAGCAAATTAGATACATTCCGTAAATCATTTACGGAATTTATCTCATTTGCTTTAAAAGCGTTTATCTAATTTTATTGCGTTTTTTTGGTATCGTTTGTATTTGAATACTTCAAAATATTTATCAAGTTGACGTTATGTTTTTATTTCATTTTTATATACAGTAAAATAAGACAGGTAAAAAACTGTCTGTGAAACAAGAATTTTGAGGTTTGATTCGTGGGTTGAATAAGAAAATACTGGATCCTATCGTTATGATAACCCGCTTGCCCTCTACTAAATAGTTAAAATATATTTAGCGGTGATAAGTGTGTGCATACGATTCTTCCTCTTTAATATTATTTTACGGAATATTAAGCTGAAGGTACTAAATAAAGGTCTAATGTATAAAAATAAAAGAAAATTTTGCAAATGGTAAGCAAATTTATACCACGCTTAGGAATTTTTTTTAATAACTCATATAAGGTGGAAATGTGGTTCAGACGTAATAACCTTGTATGTTAGATAAATATACAAGGATCTGAGATCGTATTGTAAATTGTTACTTCGTCTGTAACATATGGTAATTGACTCCACACACAATGTATGTAGGTAACTTTATTCCTAAAGGTTCCTACATACCGATTTCGTTCAGAATTTAAATAAATATATATTTAAGTATTCGAAGTAAGCGCACGAGCGCAGTGCATCTCAATTTTGCTATTCGAATTCAATCCAAGTTTTCTTCAACATTGTCTTGCTCGGATTCAAATCGGATATGGTGTTGTAAGCGCCCTTAGATAATTCAAGTGTGATTAATTAAGCATATATGTAGTGTGATTTTTTTATTTAAGTTTAATGATCAAAGCAGTAAGTAAAATAAATAATATTTGCTTTTTAAGTAGATGTTCACTTTTCACATCATATACGTAATATTACAATACGATAGGCTACAAATATGTTAGATAAAATGTTTTATTTTGACTAACATATTTTAAATCAACTTTTAGGCCGAAATACACTTTCTTCGAATCCAATTTGTTTTTTATTTCTTTTATCATACAGGAAAGCTTATTTTACTTTGGTTAGCTATTGTGGCGACCGATCCATTCATGCCTTTCTCTTCATCTCTACCAGCTACTACGGTTTTGAATACATTATTCTGAAAATCCATCCAAAAATTCTTTCATCTTTACTTTTTCCTTAAATCTTAACTTTCTTGTTGGTCCGATATTGAAATCATCAAATGTATATAAACTAAGGTAAATGTAATATAATTATGAAAACTAGCCAAAAAAGTTAATTTCAGCCAAATTTAGTTTGTAAATCTAGAAATTGTTTCATTAAATGTTAACACAAAATGAACTTATAGAAGACATTCTAATGAAGAATATAAATGACCTTGCTGCCTTAATGTTTTTTTGTAAAAGTGTGTATTAAATATTAATTTCCTAAAATTTACTATAGGTTTGTTTTTTATTTAAATTGGTCTGTCTCTGTTTTCCTACCTCAACTCAAAAATGACTTGACAAACTTTAAATGTTAAACGCTAATAAAAGGATACAGGCAATATAAAGAAAAAAAGAAGCGCGGCGTGACCGGGCCACTGGTGTGGCTTCTTGTCTACGACGATGTTACCGAAGCTGCCTGTTACGCTGAATCCATTAACTATTAAGAAATATATATGTAAATATATCTTTTTTTAACTGATTTGGAAATAGAATATATAAAAAGAAATAAATAATCTTATTTAGTATATCCTATTATTAGATACTTTGGAATATTAACGACGTAATTTCATCTATCAAGATTAATTGATTGCAAGGCGCCGTCGTAAATTACAGGCTTCATATTGCCGGTGCTGTAAAATTATAACGCTGATACAATTCAACTATATATTGTACAAAATTAAAAAATGTCACTTTTATAACGCACACTCAATAATTACAGTAGACTACAGTAACCAACAGATTCGTATTAGAGAAGTGACCAGGTCCGCGGCTCCAAGAGAAGTGACGATTAGACTATCTCTCCACTCTGTCCACATGTCACTATTACAATTAATTTGTCCATTACAAAGGCGTTTGCCGCACTACTAAGTAATCAATTGAGAATGTTTAATGAAAAGTATATCGATATCCACAATACACAATGGTCTCTCCCAAACCTGTTAATATAATACGAAACTTCAACATGAATTACCAAAATAAATAAGAAATTAAAAACTTGTTTACTGCCTGAAATCTTGGCGCTAGTTTCATCGACAGGTGAATATCTCCGAGAGGACTGCTTTTATTTACCTAGGCATCAACAGACAAGACTTTAGAGTAAATAGTTACTGCTTAGTTTATTTACTATTAATTTCCTTTTATACCAAAATGTCGTTATCTTTTTTTCCATCAATGCCATCTAAACCTTAACATCTTAATGGTCGAAATACAACATACAATTAGAAATTAATTGAAAATTTAATTTTTATTTAATAATTATACATGTATGTAAAAATCATAACATAACTAATATTTTCTATTTTTTATGAAGCACATGAAAGGCGCGGTAAATATAGAATTTACTGATTAAATCTACATCGACAATACAATGATAACGTGTGAGAATATCTGAGAAACATTCGAACATAACGAACCGAGACGACTCCAGACATTAACATTCATAAGGTTCCAATATTTGCGCTCGTGTAATATGATATCTCATATTTATTTGAAACTATTTGTTCGTCGCGACTCCGTCCGTGTGAAGTACATGAGAGGTTTGCACGTTGGTACATAAATTACACTACTGGTTTAGATATAAAGCTAGAACCGCGCAATTTTTTTTTCAAATATCCGGAAGTATTTTATAGTGTTGTAGTTAAAATCAAAATATTTTTTATTTTCCCGTAACTAAATACAAAACATCTTTTCAAAAATTATGTTACGTGAACTACATATAAGTAACCATTGTTTTAATCTGTACCCTTTTTCAATATATATTATGCACATAAATATAATTCCTATTTTTTTGTTATATATTGTTCTAGATAAATACCTTTTTTTTTAATTTTTAATATTAGAATATTATAAAACACAAC
Source organism: Dircenna loreta (assembly GCA_963555665.1). Taxonomy (NCBI): domain Eukaryota; kingdom Metazoa; phylum Arthropoda; class Insecta; order Lepidoptera; family Nymphalidae; genus Dircenna; species Dircenna loreta. Next base: position 8,719,748 of record OY743098.1, read on the forward strand.
TGTATTTTAAATTTATTTATTATTTAATTAAATTAAATTAAAATGAAAAAAATCATCTACACGGCAGGATTTTAAATTGAACTACGAAATTAATGTTATTAATTTGAAACATAAATTTCGAAAAATATGAATTAATTTCTAAATTCCTTAAGGTGGGTAACGATACGTTATTACGGACGGGACCTTTTTCCAGAGGTTCTATTTCAGACACAATTTAATAATCGTCAGTAAAGACATGCCAAAATTGTTGTTACCGGGAATATTAACCTAACAGTAATTCCAGTAACATATGAACATTTTTATTTTTACCGACGTTGTTAAAACGCAAGTAAGTTTTTGTGCGGATATTGATTTAATGCCGTCAATTAACTTTTTATTTTTCCACTAGTATCTGTTTTGAGTGAGAAAGCGAGTACTCTTCATGATTCGTTAAAGCTTTTTAAAGTATTAATAGTGTATAAGATATCATATTGAAATCGAAATTTCTTAGCGACTTATTTTTCTCTGCAGTAGCCTATAAAATATGAAATACTGACCCCAGAGGTTAAAACCGTAATAAATATAGCATATGTCGATAAAGACTCTCGGTAATGATGTAAGTATACCTCCATTATATATATATATATATATATATATATATATAGGTAAAGGTAGATATATATGTCGTGGATAACGATATAGATTAAATTAAATTTAGTCAATTGTTTACTTAGTAGTACATTAAACGTAGTGACGTCAGTGAGTCTTATTTGGAAAGTACGGATAATCCAATGGTCACTTATTTTGGAGGCACGGTTCTGATCACTTCGCCAAAACAAAACTGTCGGATTGTCAAGAGTAAAGTGACATTAAAGAAACCATCTGAGCTCTATAAATACCTTCGAGCTACCTAAAGTCATATCATCGGAATATCTCATGGTGATATAGAAACATCTCTCCCAAAAGATAGAAATTCATGAGAGCTGGAGTCACGACTTCAATTCCATAAAGAATTCATGATGCTCAAAAAAAATAAGTTGTGTAAGAATCTAGTGGGAAAGTACAGGATATAGACTTAACACGTGTACACGATTAGTCTAGAAATGCATAATGAGTGGGTGATCTTAGGTAATTTTTATATTCTATTACCTTTGAGGTGGCGCACTCTACTTCATGATTGGTCTCCAGTTTTATTAAAATTCTATTTAAATGCATTCCAAATGACTTTCCCAGATTAAAGTAATCAGGTAAGATGGGGTAACCACCGAAAAGTCTTACAATATCTGTGGAGAGGTAGTAGGAACGGCTAAACGTTGTTAGGGTGTAGGGTGCTACTGTATTACAAACTGACCAACGAACTGACCAGGAATAGGTATATAGTTAATTTGTACGCGGTAAAAGTGGGAGCAAGAGGTATAATAGTGGTGTCTTTTTATAACCTTCTTAAGGATCTTGGCCTCTCTAGAGCTATTATCAGTTCATTTCTAGAACGTACATCAAAGGCGGCATTGGTAGATTCATTACAAATTTAGTTAGGTAGAGAGAGGACCGTAACCAGTGAAGGTGAGGTGAAGGTTAATGCGCATTTAAAAGCAAATGTCCCTTAAACCTACACCCGGGTTGCAAGTCCCAGGAAATGTTTGCATTCCGCTCCCTGCAACGCAAAGGACCCGGCACCCGCACTGTGAACCTTCAAAATGCTAAGAAGCTTCCTTCGTCTCTGTTTAGTACGATATAAAATTGAAAATTAATTTAAAATGAATTATATTATTATATTAATTTTATAACCAGAATAAAGATAAATATTCTATGTAGCATTTTTATACAAATAATCAATAAAATATATAACAAATTAACAAACGACCGATGAATAAATAACATAAATACAGGAAAAGTAGGTAATTTAATTAAAAATGTTAATAAAATACATTATACATAAAAATAAAGTTACAATTTCAATCAGAACAACACAATACATCGTCCTAAGAAAATATAAATTAAGGAAAAATAAGTTTTTGAAATGTGTTAGAGAATTTGAGAAAATATCTTTTGTTAGAGGTTTGTTCGGTTTATTACTAAAACTCTGTTCCTCATCAACATTAATAACAATCTTGTTATGTATGTTATTGTAGCTTTTTGAAAGTCTATTCGGAGGAAATTTTAAATGAAGATATAATGTTCACAAATATTGTTAATTATTGTTTTAAAACTAAAAAATAAAACAGCTTTTGGAAGAGGAAATTAATAATATTAGCAAATTTTAACTATATGTCGATTTCATCGCTATAAATAGCAAAAAAAAATCTTTAAACCTGAGTAAATACTAGATAGATAGATATATATAATCTTTATTGCACACACAAAAACAATAAAATATACAAAACAGTGAAATAAAAAAAAAAAGATACACAAAAGGGGTGCAAAGGCGTTCTTATTGCTAAAGCAATCTCTTACAGACAACCTTTTGGAGAAAGGAGTTGTTTACGAGAACGCGGTATAGTGCAAAAAAAAAAGAAGAATAATATTACTAATACTATATTTATTCCAATACACATACATACATATATATATATATATACAATACATAATAATACAATAAATACACATTATTAAATATTAGTAATTGATAGGTAATGAGTATACAAACGATTTTTAAATATTGAGAGTGATCTTGAATGTCGGATTTCAGCGGGGAGATCATTCCACAATGCTACCGACTTGCAAGTAAACGAGTTACTATAATAACCTGATAGCCTAGTAGGGTTATGCAAACGATTGTCTTTACACGATCTTAGATTTTGTCTTTCATTATCAGAGCCGAGATAAGAGAAACGTTGTTTTAAGTAAAAAGGAGTATGAGGATTATAAAGAATTGAGTAAAGAAGAGTCAGCATGTGTAGGTGTCTCCTAAACCGGATCGGAAGCCATTTCAGGCGAGCCCTAAACTCGGACACATGATCAAATTTACGTAATCCAAAAATAAACCTAATGCAGGAGTTTTGGAGGCGCTCAAGCTTATCAAGTTGTCCCTCAGAAAGATCTGGATAGGCAGAGTCAGCGTAGTCTAAAAGAGGTAAGAGGAGAGAATGAGCTAAGGAAATTTTTGTTTTAATGGAAAGAAAATTTTTCCAGCGTCCAAGGCCACCCATAGTTGCAAAAACTTTTCGGCTTACCTCAGTGATTTGCGGGGTCCAGGATAAGGATGTGTCAATAAAAATACCCAGATTTTTGATTGTTGGACTAATCTCCAGGGTAGTTGTGCCGAGTCGGATGGAAGGCAATTCATCCAATACAATTTCATCCACCTGCTTACGTCCTCCCAATATTGAAATCTGAGTTTTTTTAGGATTAATATGCAGTCCAAAGGATTCACTCCAAGTTTTAATCTTGTCTAAGTCACGATTGAGATTTACTAGGGCATTGTGGAAGTCGTGAGGTTGAGCGGCTGCATAAACTTCTACTTCAAATACTAACATCTATGTTAAGAAGAGGGAGGTAAATTTTATATCCCTCAATGTGCTAAAATAGATGCTAATCTGTGAACTTGAGAGTTTTCCACAGGTACTCCTGCAGGGATTCAAATACAAAAACTTTATTTAGATATCATACTTAAAAAAATAAATAAACAAAAAACTTAAAAACAAAAACTATATAATAAAATACTAAATAACAAAATGTGACATCTAACTGGTAAACCACTCAGCTCTTGCTAGACTACATGACTCCAGCGCTGGTTTTAAGTGGACGCCGTGCCGTGTTGTGACAAGCATACGAGAATACGGTATATTAATTTTAGTCGTTAAAAGCAGTTCCAAACGCAGCTAATTATATAGTTTTGAAATCGAAGATTTTCGTCCACTACTGTTCCCAAATTCCGTGCCCCAAAATGCGTTCAATTTGTGAATCTTTATCATTTATCTTCGGAGGTTTTTGACTGCTTGATGATCTGATAGCCTTCTTTTGTCTTCTGGAATCTAATGGATACCCGGCCCGGAGAAGATAGCGGTTGGTTATGTCGGACTATTATCTACTACGAAAAACGGTATCCAACCTCAACGTCATAGTGGGTTACAGTGGGAAATGTGTCAACGATGCTACGATGGCAGGCAACTCATCAAACGGAGAAACATACTTGGCTGACTAAGGCGCACTCCATTTGGAAGTAAATAAACATCATTCTTGGAGAATTATCGTTCAGAAAAATTTAAAGCAACAGCGTTATCAAAAGGCATTTTTGATACTTTTAAATTTTTACAAAAGATAATTTCTACTATTGTTTGTAAGGATCAAACCGTGTTGTTATAAAGGTTATATAATATTTTTTTTGATTTATACTTTAGAAAAAGATTTTGTAGAATTCACAATAAACATGAAACTTGCTTGCTCTATGTATATAACAAAGTGCAACGTATCTTATATTTGATAAATTCATTACAACTTTCAAACGTAAAATTCCTTTCTAAGAGTAACATTTCTGAACGCACTACGTGGCACAAAGTGAGTCTGCAGAGGAGTTAAGGCAATTAAAGAATTAGTACTCTACTGAGATTGCTTCAGACTACAAAGCTTAATAAAGAGCAGCGAAATACTATTCAATTTACTAGTTGCAATTTTGGTTCAAAATGCTGTATGTTTCATGATTTTACCTTTGTCCTCGTCAGTTAGTTCTAACTCAGTTATATTCAAATATTGTTGTGACAGTGAAAATGTTATGACTATAGTTCAATAAGCTTAGAGATATTATTTAGAAAAATGAAAGAAAAATTAGCTTCTGTTCTTATTTTTGTATGTTATATTGGATATATATAGTCTGAATATGACAATAAAACAGCAAAATAAATATCCTTTTAAACACTGGTAAAATAATATTCTTTCACCATTTTATCAAAATTAAATAGAAGACACAACACCACGCCTCCGCTTGCCGTACTTTGTGTCGTACAACATGACCGCCTTCATCGCCGCTACACCATAACGTATACTTATGTCATAGCATGTTATTAATGTAGCAACTATGTTATTATTTCTATGTATGTATCTTTGAAGGCACTTAAATATTTAAAAAAATACACGCACGTACGTGTTTGTAGCTATGGAATAATTCTTATGAAAAATCCATTATTAGTAATAGTTTTAACAATTTTATTTACAATTCTCATCGTAGTAAAAATATCGGCTTCATAAATTGAATATAAAACTCTCCTCGGTATATCAAAACTGCTGTATAAATGAAATATATATTGCAATAGAGCGCCGTTATCTCTCGTAGCTCATACACGATGATATGGCCTGAAGGTACTGGGTTGCGTGTGTTATTATTTGTACTTTACATAACTCTTGATTCCATCGATTTTATTATGCGGTAAAACCGATTTACGGTTTCCGCAGGGTCGAGGCAATAATTCACTGTTTTAATAATGAAGCGCTTAAACAATTTAATTATTTCCTGTTAAGTATTTTAACAAAAGTTTTTACGAATTATTTTTTATTCTGGTTTTTTTATTTATTTTGTTGTTTGTTGTACAGACGAAATCATAATAATAATTTTGTCGTCGACGAACAAGCAAAATTTAAAAAAACACAATCCTTAAATTTGTTTAATGTCTAACGAATTTTAATTAGTAGGTATATAAATGTATTCAAAGTATATAGACGACTACAGTTTGAGGGGTTATACTATTACGTGCCTATAAATTGAGGGGTTCCAGCTTCAATACCAGTCATAACCAAATATTTTTATATTACATATTTAATTTCGTGTTCCCTGGTGTGCAAAACCAGGCGTATTAACATTCTCTATGGATTGAGAATAGTATATTCAACACACCCATAGTAAAATAATCTAGACCATATCTGATATGGTCTAGATACGAGAAGATATTTGAACCTATGTCTGAACATAGGTTCAAATATCTTTTAAATTCCATGTTTTAAAATAATTGTCTTTTTTATGCTAATTCATGATATTCTTCTTAAAACAATATATGAATATATGTATGACTCAAATCTCAAAATGATGAAGATCTTGAAAAAACTGAGAAAAGATATATTTAGCGTTTAAAAATTACTACACTACTAAGATAAAAATATGCTAATAAATAGGTTTTTTTACGAGAAAGAAAAAATGTAATATTTCCAAGAAAGAAATATATTTAATTATAAATTTATAATAATACATTTTTTATCAGAAATTAACACCAAAGTACAATCTAACATCAAAAATGCTTTTGATTCAATATTATGATTAGAGGATTATTGATCGTGTGACTGTGTTCTAACTGTGGGCACTGACACGAACCATTCACGTTATTAATCATACGAGTAGATCATCGGACTACAAACATCGACCCTTCGACCACAACGACCATCCCTTATGGTTTCTTCAACAAGACTTTTAATAAGACTATTGTAGTTCATGTGCAACATTTCATTATTAAATTCATTTACTTTAAAATCGTAAGAACCAGTTATTTGTATTCATCAAAGTCAGAATTTTACTGACAATCGTAAAGTGATTATTATTTTTAAATGCTTATTTGTTGATATGAAATTAGATAAAAGTTATGTTTCTAAGATACTTTAAAATCATTAACTTTCAAAAGCTTGTCCAGGAAAGCATATAAAAATTAGTGTTTAAAATTAGTTCGGGTTACATACTAACATTGGTTAGTATTTTCGAAAGAAACTTAATAGATGTCACCACCGTTCCGATTACGACGAATATGTCTGGCAGATATACATGTCAGCTCAATTGGTAAAGCGTCGAGACAGTTTCCCAGAGGTCGCGAATTCGAATGGGTCTATTTTGCATTCTTTATTTATTTAAAATATAAAACAAGTACACCGATTTTGTGTAAGATTAGGAGTTTTTATAGATTACAGAAACTATTTTAATGAATTTTCACTATACTGTTTGTATAATAGAGCAAGAAATAAATAAAAAAATATTTTAGCAGTAAATTAAAAATATAATCAGTATTATCTGTGTATATTTTGTACATTTATATGTAGAAATACTTACATTTTTATATATGAGGAAGTAATCACATTTTTTATTAAAGTTATGACGGATATAGTAACGTGCTTATAACTTTTGAATTCAATCAAAATACGAGTCCAATTAATAACATCATTCTTTGAAGTCTGGTAAAAAATTAAGAAGACACAAACCATTAGCCACCACTTTTATAAAGGTATGTTATGTGATTTATTACTATAATTAAAAAGAAATACACATTTGACCGAAAGCCATAACTGGTGGTAATAAATAGTAATTGTATAGTGTTTTTAATGTTTGTGTATATGTTACTTTAGAAATAAAAGCTTTTAAAAATGTTATAAATGCTAACATTTATTTTTTGGATTTATTTAGGTTTCTTTTTAAGCACACAGGTTAGCTAACCTATTCAATTAGTGATGAGTGAAATGAACAAAGTGTGATATTCATGAGTCTAAAACGTTATTTATGGGAGTACTTTTATCATTTAGTGATAAATAATGTAAGCTGTAGCATTAATCGTCAAAGAAGTATTTAGACAAATATTCTTTGACAAGTTTGCAAATACTATTCATACTTGAACATGTATTTGTGAAATGATGAACGAATTAGATTCTAATTACTGCGAATCCTAAAATACAAATAAGTTATATATAGATATTATAATAATAACGTGTAAATGAATATATGTAAGTAAATAAATATATGGAAGAGTTTCAAAGATTTTTTATCATTTAGTTTTATCTATACTAATATAATAAGGAGGTACCTAACATTTTAGTTTGTGTTTTTGTATGTTTGTATTGTTTTCGCACTAGAAGCACTAGACCGAATTAAAACACACATAGGCTTTATTATATTTCCAAAAAAGGGATCCTTAATAAAAATGCAATACTGTAACCTAAGGTGTGAAGAAAACGTCATAAGAAATAAGTCATCACGTGCGCTGCGGAAACTATAAATGATAAAAGAGAAAATATTCTACAGTATCGAAGGACTTGTTAATAGTTGATAAAAGTGCCGACAATAACCAAACCATATTATTCAGAAAATTATTTTTCAATTATAAGAAAATATAACAAATTAAAAATTGTCAATCTAAAGAGAATAATAAAACAATGCGGTGTCGGCGGCCCCGCACAGCGTAGCCGGTGATGCTGCGGACCTCACTAGCCTTATGTTACAGATTATTAAAAGTCAATTATAAATTTTATGTATGATTATATTTTAAGTACATAATTCCATCCTTTCCAAGATTAACAAGCGGCTAAGTAACATAACTTATTAACATAACATTTCTAACCGAAGAGCAAACCCATTCTGAGACATTCAATTTTACCCAAAGTCGAGACTATGACATAACGACGACGAACTTAGTACATTTCTATTATCGGGATTGAGTGATCCCTTAAAGAAACAAAAATATATAGAGCGTCCTCTACTTCAGTCACTCGCTCTACACAGCGTCCACTAAACAGCTGCCCTCGCCTTACCTACGTCTTTATGTATTTTGCTGTAGAGGTCTATTATCAATCGGGAATATATATATTTACAGATGTCATATGATAGTCTTTTTATTACCATATTTAAATGTTTAAAAATATATATTTTATTTACACGTAGAGACAAAAATGCTATTGTATCTAAATTAAATATTATAAAAATTAAAATCGGGTTTTATGAAACTAAATCTGTTTGATGCACAGAATTAGCTTTTTTTAAATATCTCACTATGTCTCGAAAGTGTCTAGCAACAAACTTGAGATATTATAATTTTCAAAAGGATTATCTTAGAAAAGTGAAATAGTATATGCTTTCTTTATTCTTTAATTTTTTTCTTCTTTTTCCGATGATTTAGAAACAAACTCTAATTTCTTACGGTTTGGAGACACGGTTGCGATTTTTGTCATTTCTAATCCGCTGAAGAGACTCTTATGTTTTTTATACTTATAACGCCATAAATATAATTTATTAACATAACATAGAAGTTTTTGTTCAAATTATTTTGCTGATTACACATTTTATCAATCGTCACTTGGCCTTATAGGTCAACGGGATGGGCAGGTCCCCACTTTCGCGGAACTGCTGCCCATCACGGCTAACAACCGACACGGGGGGTCGGCCATGGGGGCTTATGCCCGGTCCATGGCTGACAGGGGAGGGTAGACGTGGTGGTCTTCTTTCGCGGGGATCTCCGCGTGGTAGCTGGGCCTGGATCGGACCCTTCTTGCCGGACTGGAATAGCTGGTCCGAGCTTTGGTTCGGCAAAGAGTGCGGGTTCGTCCTGCGTTCGTCCAGGGAGGGTCAGAGTCTCGACCGGGTCCGGCGCAGCGAGGTCGGCCATGGGGGTTTATGCCCGGTCCATGGCCGCCAGGGGAGGGCATACGCGGTGGGCTGCCTCTCGGGGTGGCCTGCCTGAGGGAAGGGGCTCGGATCTCTTTCCTTCGGCATCCGTCGTTAGAAAGTAGGCTCGGGCTCAGGGTGGGGGGAGGCACAGGCCCTCTCTACCTGGGTCAGCCGTGGGGGCGCTCCTGGTACTTCCCTGCTTAGCAGAGTTGACTCCGGAGCGGTCCCGTGGTTGTACGGGGGGATGTGCGGCGGTCTCTCTCTTGCTGAGGGGGAGGCTGCTTGCGCTGGTAGGGCTTGGACCTCTTTCCGCCGAGCAGCTTTGAAAACAGTTGCTCGACGGGGAGACGGTCCGGGCGACGTACCTGGGCTGGTCGTTGCCGAGTGCGGCGCCACGGCTGCGCTTAGCGATGACGGGTCTGGGCGTGGTGGGTTCCCGACTTATGCCTCTTTCTAGCTGGGCTCGGCTGACCACCGTGGCTGGCGGTAGAGGCCTGTCGGGTTCGAGGTTGGGTCCCCTTCTTTTGGCGGATCGCCTGGTGCGGCAGCTGTGGGTGGGGCTTAACACCCGCTGGGCCGTGCTGGCTTTCTGCCTATTTTGGGGACTTGATCGGTGGTCTCCTTCCGGGGAGACTACCACCGAGGGAGCTGGACCCTATCTAGGACACTGCGCACTCAGAGTCCAAAGACTGGGTTCGGCTCGGAGGGGGTTTCGGCCTCCTCCGCGCGGTAGCAGGCTTAGGTGGGGGGTAGGGTGAGCCCTCCACAATCTATCAAGCCTGCGAAAAAGGGAGGGTCCACTTGTTGCAGGGTGCCCTCTCCGTGGTAGTCTCCGTCGGGGCGCTGCGGTTGAATGCGAAAGCGATCCCGTGGTGTCCCACTATGACGGCAGGCGGCAACCGTCTGGTTTAGTGTTAGGTGAAAGTCCCACATAACCACCCCTCATCTTCCCCTGGGTGAGGGGGGGTAGCATTAGCTTCCAGACGTTACAAAAAAAAAAAAAAAAAAAACAAAAGGCCGACATAAAGTACATTTATTATTGCAACGGAACTATATTCATACTAAGTCTATAATTACTGGTAATATTACATCTTTTATAAATGTCTTTACATATTTTTAACAGAATTAAAAATATCTAGCTAAATGTTTACAACTTCCAGCATAAATAATATTTACTAAAATTTTACTCGTTTTGATACGTCCTCCATGAATTAATCTATGATATTTTAAATAGAGAATATATTTATTAGATTATGATATACATTTAATACAAATGAAACAAAACTATGTATATATAGAATAAAATATAGATTCAATTTAACCTATTTTTAATAGCAAACTGTGAAGGAATGTGTGTGAAGATGGCTCCAGGCTGTAAGAATAAGGTTTTTAAGTTGTAGTACAAGTAGTAATAATGAAATAAAACGTATGTACGATTAATGGAACAGAAGAGACAGAGCTAGTGCCCTTAATAATTAGTATGAGGACGAGGGATATTTTCATATCAGATGTATAGGAAATGTTATTTGAAGGATCCTCACAGTTGATGAATATAGTTTCTATGGAACATATTTTATAGTCGCGAATTGTGCGAAAAATTGTCTCCGTACTCGCAGCTATTACTATAACTTATAAGTGCTGTTTATTGATCTTTAAATAGATTCACACTACAGAATATCCTGTAGGGTTTCTGGATGAAGGGCAAATGTATATTATGTATGCTGCGTTCGCGCATCACGTCTACTAACGTTATAGCGTCGTCAGGGTCTACGACTACCGACTTTGGTTTTCTTCATTTAACTTTAAGAGTCCTACGCGATGTGTAATCTGCGGTCTCAACCACCAGTGTGTTCAGGTGACCCACAGCCATATCAAAGGAGTATGTACTTTGTAGTAGTTTGCAGACTTTATAATAGATGTTAATACGTTCTATAATAGGTATTGTAGAACATTTTGTTCTATCATCATAGTTTCCGCTGCGCACGCGATGAGATTTTTTTATGATTAACTTTTTTATCTTCGGTTACATTTTTGCGTTTTTTGTTAAGGATCCCTACATTTTTGGAAAATCTAATATAGCCTATGTCACTCAGTGAAAATAAAACTTTTTAGTGGTAAAAGAATGTTTTAAATAGGTTTAGTAGTTTTTGTTGGAATACAAACATACATACAAAAACACAAATCAAAATGGTACTTCTTTATAATATTACAATAGATAAGTACGAGTAATACAAATAAGTATGTATAAAATAGTAATGACCGATTGTGGTCCAACCCTACTTGAGAGTTATTATTATTACTAGTTCTTTTGGTAAGTCAATACAGTGACAAGTTCGTTTTATATTTGATCAATAATAATTACGACACGTTAAGTGACTCTGAAGACTTAGTGGTGAGAATAAATTTAATTTAACTCTCGTAGATAGACTAAGGGTCTTACGAATGTTTGCGCCTTACGTCTGTATTGCTATCACAGGGTGACACATGGTCTACAAAGTTTGTATTGGGCTAAGAGCTATGATTTTATTTATATTTGAGAAGTTTAAGAAGTTATAGTTAGTATCAGATGAACGACGATATCAATATTTTAAGGAGCAATGATGGACAAAGCATCTTTTTAGTCAATCCATGGATTGATTAGATGTTGAAATTTAACATCTTATAAAATAATTTTTTTTTTGCATAAAATAAGTTATGAAATGAAAACTAAAACTTACAAAGTATTACAATATAATGTACCGCAATTCTTAAGTGCTCCACAAATAGGTGTATATATATTTATTTATTGTTTCGACAATAACCAAATTGTATTTCGGCCAGACCTCCGAGGCCAGACCAAGCTAAGTGCTCCATTTATATGTCCATAAAGCTGTATTATTAAAATTTATTTCTATCAAGTTTTTATTTATATCGGCACTGTTATGGATTCCCAGAGGTATGCGGCATTTTTTTTGTACATCTTGTTTTGAAGATAAGTAAATTTTGTGAGATGATAATGTTAACGTTCCAGGGTAATGTAGCGCGTTTAACTTACTTATTTAATTACTTACTTATTTACTTACTTACACACTTACTTACTTACTTACTTTACTTACTTATAAAAAAACTACTTATCGTGATCTATGTAATTATTTATTTATTTCTATAAATATATTTTAATTATGTATTTTTATCTATCTTTGGACTATCTTTGTACATTAATTATATGTAAGCTTTTTAGTAATACTGTATACATTTATTTTTCATCGTTGTTGTTGCTTTCTGTTGTGTTTTAAGTTTAATGTACCTAAAAACCTACTGTCTCCATGAATTGCTTTCTTTCTTTTTTTTTAAATCTTCGGGTAACTGGAAGAGATCTCTTTCAAGAGATAAGTTATCCAATGTACAAAATTTATGATTTAAATGCTTCTTATAAACATGTGTACATAAATAAATAAATAAATAAATAAATGAATGAATGAATGAATAAATAAATAAATAAATAAATAAATAAAATATTACAAAATCATTTGACCTTAGATAAATAATCTTGTTTTATCGCATTAGAGGCTAAAAAGCCAGGAAAAAAAAATGATAAAAATAGTTTTAATACACACATACACACACAAACACGTCATCGTAATTATTATATCATAAGCTACGGTTGAATCGCGGACCTACAAAAAAGCAAGCGACATATCGGGGCGTTATTGGAAAATAGATAATATTTTTATTTGATAGTAATCAACGTATATAATTTCATGTTTTAGCCTTAAAAAGGCTTAATATTTAAAATTCATGTACCTCAATAATTTGAAATAAAAATAATATTACCAAGACCTGCGAGTGGTTAAACGATAGGTACCCAGTTAACGGTTAACACATCGACCCATCGACTCTTTGATGTGCTCTGGTTTCATATAAAGCTTTTCATTTTTCAAAAACTTACCCTCGACTTGTTTACATGATATTAATATACCCGTATTCCTGTGACGTAAAAATATTATGTTATAAAAGCCATTAATCTAGCTACCACTGTAGCAGTATTATTGTATTTTTATTTTTATTAGCAGTAATATTGTAATTTTATTATTATTAGCAGGATTATTGTAATTTTATTATTATTAGCAGTATTATTGTATTTTTATTTTTTTTAGCAGTAATATTGTAATTTTATTATTATTAGCAGTATTATTTAATTTTATTATTATTAGCAGTATTATCGTAATTTTATTATTATTAGCAGTAATATTGTAATTTTATTATTATTAGCAATATTATTGTAATTTTATTATTAGTAGCAGTATTATTGTATTTTTATTATTATTAGCAGTATTATTGTAATTTTATTATTATTAGCAGTATTATTGTAATTTTATTGTTTTTAGCAGTATTGTAATTTTTTTATTATTAGCAGTATTATTATGATTTTATTATTATAAGCATTATTATTGTATTTTTTTATTATAAGCAGTATTATTAATAGTTATCATAGTGCTCTAAAGTAAATAATTAATATTAATAAATATTTTCATATATTCTTTATTATATTTTATTCGCCCTTATCCTAGTTTAATTTATACATATTTCTGTAAATATAAAGTAAACAGCTTTTTAAAAGCTACAAAAGTACTAAATAAGAACTTTCTCAACTTTAGCAATGTTCTAGTTCTTATTGCTTATTAAACCATTAAGAAAATATTATACGAATGTAGAGTTGACAGTTATGCCTAAAGTCAGTATAACTTTCATTGGAAACTTCATTTTAATTTTACATTTAGCTGCAGTTTGAATGTTTGATTTCCTTTAAAAGTACCTACCTACTGAATGTTACAAAAATAACCTTTAACAAGATATTAATATATAATACATATCATAAGTAGATTGTTGAGGAACTAAATGAGAACAAATAGTATTGTCTCTAATTAACAAACATCGTAGTTTTTTGTTCTAATTTGTATAGAACAACGTGACCTTCATTATTATGCTAAATTGGAAAGTAATTTATTATATCTAATCTAATATTTATGTATCTACTAAAATTAGTTAGTGAACTGCTACTCTTATGCTTTACTGCCTTGTCTGTGGACTAAATTTCTGGCGACAAATTCGTATTAGTGGAAATACTGAATATGAACGCAATTCCTCTTTTTTAAGAAGAACATAAGAGACAGTTTTGCGTGACTAATGTGACAAACATATTAGCAGACAAGAGCAAAGCACAAAACTATTGCTAGCCGGTAATAAAGATGTGTGTGATAAAAGTGTGACAGATCACCCGTCGTTATGACAACCGAGTATTTTATTGTATCCCATTCGTTCCCTGACTGTCTCGTGAAATAATAATACTCATCATTGGTTACATCGTAATACGTAGAGCCAATAAAAATTATTTCGGTGATAATTTAAAGTTAAAAGAAAAAAGTGTGCTATTTAATAAAATACAAGCAATCAATTGCTACAAATTGTTCAATAATTAGTTATTTTAAACATAATATATTTCCAGCTGTTGGAAGATCTCACGTTGGATTTTATCAAAACCTTTTAGACGCGAGTTATTTTTACATTATTTTTTACGTCCTCAGCCTGAAAGCAAAAGCTTTTTTTGGAAGTAGAATTGTCGAGTTTACTCAGTATACTTTCAAATATGTGTACGAGTGTTTAAGAGCAAAAAAGCATCTTAAGCAGTGAATGATTTCATGGATTTATAAAATTACATAAAATCTGCAGAAGATTATTTTATTATCAGTACCTGATAACTGTTAGATAAATTTGGCTTCTCTTGTGGATATATATTTACATATAATATCAAACCGTATCATTTATAGCGATATTTATTTTCACGTCCCAATAAACTAGTGACAAGTATTAACTCTTAACCAACATAAAGAATATAACTTATAGGAAGTAAAAATCTTCTTAAACTAACTTTACCCACAAAATAATGTTCATTTAGTAATATGTAATATAAAGTTATGTAAATCTACCAACCTCAATAATTTTAGTTTTTAGTTAACGACAGATTAAAAGTTTGTTGCTTTTGGCGAGAAACTAATATAATGTATGGTTTTTGTATATTCACTGACTCACTGAGACAATCTATCTAATACTCTCACTTGCAATAATAGATGGCTCGATAAACTAGAGTATAATTTATAATAATAAATCTTTAAATGTCGCATGTTCAATGGAGTTCAAGGCATTAGGTTTCCGAACAATCCAATTACCATTTTTCTTACGTAGACGTGGTTATTTAATAAGCTTAGTGACTTGTTATCATTTCATTATTGTTATGTTGGTATTATTTACCAACATAAAGAAGCCATAATGTTACATAGCAATCAATCCAGTACTGAAAATAGAACTGCATCAATAACCTTCCATATCATCTGATAGTTTGTTTATGGCCTTTTATCATTTAAGTCAACGGTAGAATGTTCTATTCGCCCACTCATTATTTAAAATCATTGTTATTTCTTATAGATAATATACATTATATATATAATATAATAGTACATATGTAGATAATACAATAGATAGATATAAATAGATAGAGTCAGCACCATCTTGCGATCAAATTAGTAAAAATATGATACTAAGTTGTTTGTAGGAATACATTCTTCTTCCTTATATTACGGGTCTGGGTCTAGACTGGGTACAGACTATAAATATTGCGAATGTTACGTTTAGATTCACATAATGTGAGAATAAGGATTGATTATTTATATTTAAGTATAATTAAGTTTCATGACAACGTTAATTTAATATAAAATCTTATTTCATATTTAGTTAAGAGTGTTCGTTTGGCAAATTTAATTTTATATTCTATATATAATATGTATTTATAATATGAGTATTGTTGTTAACTTTGATAAAGTCTTGAACAGTTCCTCTACACACAAGGTAACGAAATATGGTCGTCAGTAAGTACAAAATGCTTAATTGCTTTTATTTCTTTATAAAAATATTTTTGAGGCTCGGTTCTAGATAAAAATAAAATAAAGGATGACTTTCTTCATTATATAATATTACGTCTCATATAGTTTTAGTATATTTTAATAATTTGTGCAGAAAAATGTAATCTTGTTGTTTAAACATTATTTTAAAAATACAAAACATAATAGGACTGCTTGATTTTGCCAAGTTGTAGAAAAATATTATTGAACACTTTTAAATTATTTTATGATCTCTTGAGAATAAGGCACTTTAAACAGATATAGGAATATGAAATAAATAAAAGAACCATTTTTTTATTTATTGAATGTGAGTTAATTTTTAACAGGCAAAACAGTTTTTTTTCAATATATTAACATTTAATTACACTCGTTAATTCATATTTTTTTATTTTATTCATACATATTAATAATATGAAACAACGATGTATTGACAATTCATTAACAACTTTTATACATGTGTTTTAATGATAGGACGATTATTTGTTTATTATAACAAACAATAGAAACCAAATTAAGTTTTTACCTTCGTCAATTAATTATTATAATATAATTAAAATTTGTTAAATATCAGAAAATATACCATGTTTAAGTATTTTAGAATTTGAGATTATTTTTCCTTTTTTCTCACTGGCTCACTTTTCTCACAAAAAAAATAAGAACGTATGTAGCCGTTTTTAATATTTCTTATTCGGATTTATTTCAGCGGAAGTTAGCAGGAAGCGATTATCACACACTACTGTTCATGGAGGCAAGGTCAAGGGATCAATCATTTTACGGCACTTTATTGCGCTCTCGACGTGTGAAATATATGGCGATAAATACAAATATTACTTTTAAAGTTGTTTTTAAGTTTTTTATCTTTGTTGAGACTTAAATTGATATTGACAGACCGCAAAAATAGGTGGTATGTAAAAGTATAATAAAAACCCTTTAATAAGTAACTTGCAGTAAGGTTTATTTGAAAGAAGGTCAATTAATTTATATCCTAATCGAGACACTACCTACAAGGGTATTAATATTAAAATAATCGAACAAAGCAATCTTGAGGTCTCAATCCATGTTCTTCCGAATCCCGAAACCTTCAGAACCATTCAATCCAATATTAACATTTCTCAACGACAAGAAAGGGAAGATAAATTTGATGTTTCAACTGTCAGAGCCTGTTACTATTGAATTATTTATTTTAATATATATGTCACATAATGTGAAAGTAACGGAGAAAGTTATAGAAAAATATCCTTGTCAAGGAAAGTAAAAAATCAAGGAAAGTAAAAAATACAATAATATAAGTATCCAGTACATTTCTTTACACTTTATTAATTGTTTTTAACATTTTCTAGTAAGTGGTGTTCAACGACAAATGTTTTTTTATTTGTTCTTGCTTTTCACAAGATTTGAGCACAAGTCTTAAGATAAAGTTCAATAATAAATTTGATTGAATTTAAAATGTTGATAATTGTAAACGTCTAGTGAAACTAGTAATAGATATTAATTAAAAATATACCAGTTCCGATGAAAAACAGTTGAACAGGCTTAAAACAGACCCTCGAGTCACTTAAAATATTCGGTGTTATCAAAAGAAATACATTGCAAATGCTTTTATATGAAGTGCATACTTTTATGAATTAAATTGATATATTATCACTGAATTATAATTATTTGTATAATTGACCCAAGGAGTGAATGACACTCGGTTCAGGCCAAAACGTGACAACGAGTCAAACTTTCACGTGAGTAAAGCTGGTGTTCATCGACTTACAAGATGTTATCACTTCAAATACAATGTCTCATTGTCAAGCGAATGAGATCCTTGATTTACCTAAGCGCTGTTCTTTTGGTGCATTTATGTCTCTTTCGTTTCCTTCAGCCGCTGCGTTTCCATTGTTTATTTTAACAAGAAGTGAACGCACTATCAACAGAATAACGCAGACTGGAGGATCTTTAATATCACTAATGTGATAAAGTTAGTAATAAATTATTTGGCATTCAATCTGAATAAATTGACTAAAATAAATATGTTTTAACGATGACAAATAAATACTAATTTAGCGGAATTTAATGTAATTTTCCATTAATTTCTTGTTTGTATTACACAAAATAAGTCTAAATCAGTGACATTAATTAAATTCAATAAATAAAAGTATGCAGTTTTTTCATCAATGTCTTTTTATTGCTTACGTTATCAATTAAATATGTTCGTCCGTAAACCTACTTTACAAATAACTATTTTTCATATATGAAGTTAGTGTACATCTATTTACAAGACGGTATTACATTCAAAATTTAACATGTTTTTGAAAAAAATCGGATGTTTTTAATTAAAAATCTGTAAATTGTAATCTGTTAAAGTGTAAGTTTAAAGGATTGTTTTCCTTATTTTTTGGTGTTTATTTATTTCACAGATCTGAATATGAGATGCAATTATTTTTGTTTTATAAAAATGGCACCGATGTCAATTCTATAAATAGCTAAAAAAGAAAAAACCAATAAATATAAGCAATTCAATAATAACGTGATGAAGACCTTATTCTATTGCACTCCTTAAAAATATATAAATATTATGTAAACAGTAGTAATATATTTTTAACATTGTTGTCAAATGCGTCGCACGATGCAAGGAAATAGCAAAATTCTGTTCAAGTTTGTGATGCGGTAATTGTTGAAGAGAGCGCATTGAATATATTCACTAACTAATTTAAAATATATTTTGGTATGACAAATGACAGATAGATATTGGTTTTAAAGTCAGAAAACTATTTAGGTATAAAATATGTCTTTAATGGCAGTAAAACCTAAAAGAACTTTGGTTAAAATTCTAAATTAAACTTTTACGATCGATAAATATACGGACAATTAGTCTTTCAAACTTTGTGAGGTGAAATCGAAAGGCTGTTATGAATATACTACTGACGAGTATATACATGTGGGTTTATGTGGCGTCATAGCTTACAAATAGATTTAAATATTAAATTGCCTGTTAGTTGTCTAAGATGGAGATATCAAAACGAGTTTTATTTTTCCTTCCACAGCTGAGTTTTAGCTAAATCTCTGTCATATTTTACTGATTTGCTTCTAGATTTCCTACACAAATATATATAATTTTGTTAAAGGCAAGAAACCTATCTTTTATGTTATGAAATATGATTCAAATGATGTTGAATATAACAAAGCCATCAGTCTTCGTCTGCGACGAGATTGATGTTGAGACAACCGTCGCACGCTGTTCATCGCGATATTAAAAATATTAAATATCTAGATCGCTCAACATCTTGATTTTATTTATAAAATTATGATAAGAAATATTTTCTGCTTATAACATTTTAGCAGCGAATATAATTATTATTACAGTATTTTATTCTCATTACGCATCCACGTGATAGTTTCAAAAACTATTAACAAATGATAAAAATATTCTCGGTAACTTCAAATAATTAAACATTAATAATTAAATAAAAATATAAACAACAATGTTTATATTTTTATATTAAGCAGGTTATATTGTTCAAGAAATAAAAACTACAATAAATTAATAAGCAAATACTGTTACGAATACAGGATTCGAATTTCAAATCGGTGTGGGACTCCACATTCTCTGTGGTAGTATACTTGTCTATGATCACAGCCATATTCTTTATGCTACTGTTAGACAACATATGGTTTATTATAATCTTAAACATGACTTTTTAAGAAATATATATTACATGAACCCTTAGCTTAGATAAAGAATACAAAATAGTTATAGTACAAAAAAGCATTTACAAACCTTGCATCCGTTGTCTTTCTAGATTACTAGCAATAAGTCAAACTTGTAATAAAAGTATCTCAAATATCAGATATCTCAAAAATGTAAAAAGTTTCCAAGGATACAGCCAAAGCTGGATAACTGAATGTTGCCCGGTGACTTGTCGTGTACCAGTTGATCGTTTTATTTCGCTCTCGTCACCTAACTCGGACGTTGGCTAGTGTTGGCAGCATAGCAAGTGTTCGAAACTCCACGCAACAAGCGACAAATCCTTCCACCTAACTCTTCGCGTTCAATTAAAAGTTGACTGGAACCATCAGAAATCAACTCTAACTCGGACTAACACTTTTAGAAATATTTAAGCTTATTGTTCATTTTACTAACAAGATAAGTGCAGTTTTGGTTCCCCGGTGTTGACATGTTTTAAAATTATTATGAACTTCATCTATATTATTTTAAGTTGAAACTTATCTGCTTATTTCTGAGTGAAACTTAGCAAAATAATTTTAATTAATTCAATGTTAATCAGTGACAATGTAATAAAATTATCAATAACTTTAAATCGAAAAAATAAAAAAATATTGATTGATATTTTTACTATCCTAGGAGTTGCGCCTACCTAAAACTTTTAGTCCATGAAATAAAACGTAAACTATCAAAGAAAAATAATATTTGCTAGTTTATCATAGTACCTTTTGCAAAATTTAATTTATAAGTTATTATTCAATGTAAGTACAGATAACAATAAAAACACCTTTAAGTTTAAAATGTTAAGGAAATGTAATGTTAACTGCAGGACGCGGACAGAGTCGTGAAATGTAACAGTCTCAGTGTTATTATACCACATTGGCTATAAGAACTCTGTAGCACCGAGTCTCAATTCTGATACACCTATCGTTCCGCCATTCGTCATCATATATATAAATGTATATGTTCCTACACTACATATATAGTTTGAACATTATTTTTAATAAAACAACATGGTTTCGCATGTTAAAAGTAAATAAAAAAACGTCGCTTTGGCACAAAAAATCATACGCATATGACAGTACTACAGCTAGAAAACATGAATTGTGAACATTCCATTGAATGGTCACTAGTTGGCAACCAATCTCCTACTCGGACTCAATGACGTCCATTAATCGTGTTAGTACTCACGGTTAGAAACTTATCACACTATAATAATAATCCTTTATTGACAATATTGAATCCAGAACATTTTTGCTATTACATTCTCTTACGTAAATTTTTCTGTAAATAATTGTATTAATTTGAATACTAAATGCAACGTTTTTCCCTTTCGTGGGAATTCTTACAAAAATATTTTTCTGTATGTATTCGTGTATGTATGATATTTTTTATATGATCTGAGTCATTTATAATGGTTTTTAATCTATATATTGATTTTCTTAATTCTCATTTTTCATATAAGTTGTCAGAGTTTAGGGATTAATAATATTTCATCAAATTAAACACTTGTGTACATATTCGGTGTAAAAAAATAAACTAGAAAATACTGTTACCTAAAAGTTTTGTCCTTTATCTCTAAAAGGTTTCACTAAAGTACAAAGCGACCCTACAACTATATACAAAATTTAATTTAATAGATACTTAAACATAAAGTATATATTTGGATTTTATAAAATTATCATCAAGTGGCATTATGAAGTATACTTATTTAGAAAAATAATACTTAATAGAGTTGACATTATTGATAAGATAATAAGTTTTAGATGTTGTATTCTATTTTTAATCAATTAATATTACAAACCGCAATAACCATAATAATACCTAAAGATACAAAAACGCCATGTAATATTATAATAATGACTTTACCAATTCAAATCTTAATAAAGACAAATAGCTTAAGAGGTACGTTTAGAGTGATATATGTACATACCGCAGTTTACTTCACGCAAGGCAGCCAGTCATGAGCGCGCTAATGTGCCTTAATATCCTCCTTTGACCCTTGTCCTAATGGACGGTAGTAAATAATGACTATTTCTTGTTAACTTTTGCCGAAATCTAGCCAAAATACAAAGACGTAAATAAACGCCTCCAAATTGTTAATTGTTCTTCTGAGGAAAATGAAACAAAACATTTCCGCATATTTTTATTAGTAACTTTAATTTAGTAAATCAATATGAGTAATGTAATATAATAATAATATTTAATAATAATAATAAAGAAGGCTGACGAGGCCATATGGGTCACAAAGAACCACTTATTATAGAGTCCACAACTCACAAACATGTTTCTTATAAAAATTAAATGTACACTACACATTGCCTATGCATGTTTATAAAGTCAACTCTATACATGATATAATGGCATATTGGAATACCACAATTCAATTAAATAGCCCTCCTTAACTATATTACTACTAGAGAAGTATTAATTAGAAAAGGTATTTATCAAGGAGGCTCTTTAAGTCCCCTTCCGTTTTGTCTCGTCTTGAATCCACTGTCATATATATTGCCATACAGCCTAACTAGATACCCGCTAAAATATGAAAAAAAAATATCTCTAACTCATATAATAAATGGGTGACATAAAATAGTATACGTAAAACGATGAAGAAATGCAAAACCTATTGACATTGCTTCACAATTTTGTAAAGATTACGTCTGTGCTAAATTGTGAAAGCAGTTTGTTCGTGATAAGTGTAAGACTTGACTTGTTACAGGAACAATAGCACTAGCAATGAAGAAATAATAACAGCACTTGACGTAATGGTGTTATCTACATATCAAAACTTTTAATTTAATTATAACGAGCTTAATCCGCTAAAAACTGTTTTATTTCAAAATAATTTAAGACAAAAATTAAATATAATTTTGTTTAAATAGCTGTCTGGTCATTGTTTATGACACAAACTATACTGCCATATGCAATCCAGCAATATTTACAAGCCTTATATTTCACTAACTCGTGCGATAGGAAAGGTAGCCAAATACATTTAAGAGTTAACGATACCATTAAAAAATTAGAGTATCTGCATTTCTCACTAAACCCGGATATTTTAGTGCACAATTATTCTTGTGCTTTATGTTGAGAGTCTGACACATTTTCAATAATTTAGTTTTCAATATGATTGAAGATGTTTCAATGATTATCAAAGTGCTGTTATTATATTTTTTCTTTGAGTTTATACATTTTTATTTTTGGTGTGATTGTATAATCAGAAGTAAATATATTTCATAATTTATATAATTTACAAATATCGATAAATTTAAGAAAATGTAAATTAAATATTTGTAGTTACTTTACTTACTTTTGAGTCATTTTTCCTAACTACATTTGCTTTACGACTTCCTCGCTGAAGATCTTGTATTAGATCTACCAAAAAAGTATTAAGTTGTCTTCTTTGATTTTTCCTTTCAACAATTTCACTTCCTTTTTAAGCTCGTCATTTTGAGATACAAGAAAGGCTACAGAATTTGTTTATTATCCATGTATTTTTTTTTCAAAGAATAAACTTTTTCCACTGACGGTCGGACAGTGACAATTTGAATCTTAACCCACCACGGTAACTTCTTTACTACCGGTTGGCGCATTAAAAACATACAGATATTAATATGCTTGTTACCCTACGAAGTTACTCATCGCCCACATGACATAATATAAAATATGATGTTCTGACTCGATATACGTACGCAGTCATATTACCTTCATATTACCTTCATATTACCCCGTCCGACCCCGCGTCTGTTGTTGGACGAAAATCGTCTGAACACTAAAAATACTTAGAATATATTTAGTAAAGTATAAAATTAAAGTATTTTAATGTGTGTAAAAATCTCTTCTGGAATTAAAAAATCTTACTGATTTGTGGACAATATTGAGGCAATACTTAAAAATAAAAATTAATCGCTTAAGCACTACATTATGAAGACGACGAGTTACGGCCTCGACCCTGCGGAAACCGTAAATCGGTATAACCTCGTAATAAAATCGACCAAATCGAGAGTTATGTAAAGTAGAATTTTAATAACGGACGCAACCAGTACTTTTGAGGCCATATCAGTGTGTATGAACTCTGAGAGATAGCGTTCACCGCACTCCATTGCAATAAATATTTCATTGAATTCTGTTGGTATCCGGGATTTTTTAATGTATTGCGGAACGGACAGTGAAAATTGTATTCATTGCGTTATGAAGCTGATACTTTTATGCTGATTTGAGTTTAACATATTTATAATAGTTTTAAAAATACTAAAAGGTGCATTTGTGAATATAAAATAATAATAAATATTCTAAGTCAAGTGTCTTTATGTCTTGTTCTGTAAGCTAATACTGATAATTACAAAATAAGTAGCCCGTATGTATTTTCTCATGATAAAAATTAAAGATTATTATATCAGAGCTCAAGGAAAGTATTATAAGGCCTTCATTAAAAATCGAGAGGCATCATTAATTAGACTTGGGTCGTTTTCTTTCGATTTATCTTTACGTAATTGACAAAGTATTTATTTAAAAATATTTACATTTAGATATATAAACTATATTCGATACGTAAAATGAAAGATTATTCTTCTTAAATTAGAATTCTTGACTTGACTTTGCAGTCTTGTTTACTTATTGGGCAATTATGTAAGCGTTGTTGCCTCTAAATGCTATTGATAAAGGAATATTTTTTGTTTTGATTTATAATGAACAAAGAAAGTAATTTTATAAATAGCATAATTTTAATGTTTAAACTTTGTTTAGTGAAAAATATAAGTATCCATTGTATTATACTTTCCATCAGTCTATCTTAATCAAATAATATCAAAAATGCATTATTTATAGATAATAAAGTAAATAAATATTTGTAGATACATAACTTTTTTTTACAATAACATATAATATAATATAATATAATAATAACAAAACATTTTCAATAAATATATGAACAGATAACTATATAACATATGTTAACATATTTTCGGAGTAATTATAACGTAAGCTACCTCTCACTAGTAACTTAATCACCTTAGAGCTATTTAAATACAATTCTCATATTACTTTGTTGTTTTTTTTAACGCTCCAATGAAAGGATCCTTCCTTTGGTGAGTATTTTTCTTTGGGTTCCGACCAAAAACAAAAAAAACATTACTAGATTATTTACACCACTACCTTGTTTTAGACTGGTTTAAGAGTGTTCTTAAATGTACGCAGTAAACCATTTATCTTAGGGTTATAACAATACTAGTTTAATAAGGTTAATGAGTTGGGAAGCTAAAATTAATTATTAGTCTAAGTAACATACGCTACGCTCAAACCATAAATTGTGAAATATGGGGAAATTATAAGACATTAGACATTTTTAATAAAGAAAACAAACATTAATCTGAATTAAAACTAACTGAAGAAATAGACAGAGCTAAAATCATGAAACACACTGCTTTTTGAATCAAAATTGTAACTATTTGTTATTGAGTGATTTGATTTTTAAATTAAAACTATTATTAGTTTCTTATGAAATACGTTGTACTAGTATTAAACTGTATATTGACATTTATAATCTATTATTTAACATTTATAATCTAATATGAGAAAGTGTTTTTAAAAATTATTAGATTAAATTAATAGAAACGGGCTTCAGATAAGACTGTATTTGTCAATAGTTCTGACCTACCGTTCCGAACGTGTACCGCTTTTCTGAAGTCGCGGGCACTAGTTTATATAAAAATCCTCACATGAAGAACGAGAAAAGTATTCATCATTTATAACTGTATAAGATAGATAAGACGTATCAAATTACACATAGTATATATAGGTATATAGGTATTACAAGAATAGTATAATAAATATTTTAAAAAAATAGAAAAAAAAACAAAGAAGAACACACAAAAAATAAGTCTTACCTCACTGTCAGAATATAAAAAACATTATTAACACTACTACGGATAATGTAAAAAAGCATTTCATTTAAATACAGCAATAAAAGTCCACATACTGAACGCAACCATTTTTGCATATTTGAAATTTTGTAGGCTGTATTACTTTAGCTTTACCAAAAACTGGACACAACATCACATATCAAACTGTCACTTTGAGAACAACATGGAAAGTTAAATAACAAATATTATATAAAGTAAAATATATATTTTTTTAAGTAAAAATATCAAAACAAAAAAAAAAAGATTATCAGCTGTTTATAAATATAAGCACCAATAACTGTTAAACATTACAAACAAAATCTAAAACGTGGGGAAAAACTTATAATATAGCAGTTTTACTGACGCGACACGGCTTCAGCTTGTTATGATGAGAAGGATATTAATGTTTTCAGTTCAGTCAATTTCTTTTATTTTTTGGCGAACCTTATCAGGGAGAAAGACCAAGATAATTCCATCCGAAGACCAATAAATCTCAACTCCTAAATGTTTTCTCACAAATTTAAGTACTTCCTGTCTACCCTTAGTTGAGAACTCTGATGTTATCAGATCATTTCAGAGAAGTTTTCAAGCTTATTTCTGTATATAAGACCACTGAAGTGTACAAGTACAGGTCTGGGTTTGTCTTTTCGGACCCCAAGCAGGTGACATATACCAAAGTGTAAGCTTCTAATACCAGTGAGCTTTATTTCATGACACAGAACACTAGTTCTAGTGTTCTCAGAGATACAATCCTCATCAATCTTTCACCAATAATCAACCGAGATGAATGTTAAAGTGAAAGTAACATATAGTTTATTTTTTTTGAAGTCAAACGAGTTACTTTTTAAGAAGTACGAAATCAAGATATTCAAATAAAATTTGACGGCTTTGAATAATTTTTATTATTTTTTATCTATTATTATTTTTTATCTATTATTATTTTAATATTTCACAGGAAACTAGCTACTGCCCGGGACTATGACTGCGAGGACTATAGAACACAGAGCTCATTAGAAACTCCTTCGCCCGAGCTTTTTTTGGTCACCTTTATTTTTAAATGTGCTCTGCACAAAAAGCCCTATTATCATTTCAAGAGAATAATATATTATAGCTTAGATCCAACCTGCTATTTATTTCTAAATATTGGTTAAGATATTTTTAGATTCAGATAAGTTTATTTTGAAGATTACCTCCAACAAATAAAATTATAAAGTGTAGATATAGAATCGAATCTAACGTCTCATGTCACTCATTACGGTACTCTGATGATTATTACTTATTATTCCGAAAATTAAAATTAAATAAAATTAAATACAGGTTTTGCTAAACTAAATCAATAAATTAGATTAAACATTTTTTTCCATATAATTTATTTTATGATGATTTGTAAAATTCTAGTGAATATTCATGAGGGAATATTCAATATTCATTAAACTTTAAAGGATGTTTTTGTTTGAATTTCAAAAGCGTTTGTTTCACAAACAGGCTGAGAGCCATACAGTATACATGTCATGGAGTGTTTCTAACTGCGTAGCTACTACACAAGTGAATACTAAAATAGTTCTGGTAAAGCTTTATAAAAGTTACAAAATCGACTAACAACATTAGGAAAAGGTATTAACATTTTTTGTATAATATAAACAGGTAGTTCATAGAAATTTAAGATTCTTTAGATAAATTAACATTTATTTGCACTCGAAAAATCATTTATTTTCTTAAATTATATCTGTAAAATGGTTATACCGCCGATTGGCTTTGACGTCATAACGTCACCTCAGTTTTTTTCTGCGGTCAGACAATACGAAATTAGCCTTTGGACAATAATTAAGCATTTTACAATTTTGATTAATAATTTACTTTTATTTGAGTTATCTTTTTTTAGGTGCTTTAGTAATTTTAGCTTATACGTTGCATATATTTGTATATTATTTGAATTAAATTAAAAAATACTTGAAAATTATTTTTATCGAAATTTTATCTGATAGGAAAAAAAACGTGTTAATATATTGCGTACCTACTTATAAGAAAAAGTACGTCTTTAAACCTAAGTATGTCTAAATAACTAAAGGGAAATCTTTTGAATCTAATTTAAATTACGTGTGATGAGATTAATTACTTTATTGATAATCTAATGTATAAATAACCTCTAAATCAAAATAAACTATTAAAATTATGTTTATTTATATTTTAGACGTTTCTATTTCATGACAGCAAAAACTTGTTTTAGTTATGGAATAACTTACAGTAGTTCAGAAATCTACACCCGTCTTCTAAGGTCCAGGGACTCATTATATTTAGTCAATGGCAGAAACAATTACAAGACCTTAATACTGGCCGAGGGTTTGATCTTGATTGATTACTTCAAGCGCAAGTTTCTCTTCAACAATAGCTAATGTTCCTCTGTATTGAAACGATGTCACAGAGTGGAACGTGGTTGTAATATTAATAGTTTTATATTAATATTATTTCTATTGTTATTACATTCTAATACTATTTACTGTTTATTATTTAAAGGGAATCAAATAATTATGTTAACCTGTAAGGTATTTGATATATACATTTTTTGTCAGAGACAACAATTGTAATCAGTTTCTTATTTGGAACTTTGTCGCAGGTTTATCCTCTCTTTATTTTAAAGTTTCTCTAAAATTAAGTCTTAATAATGTTTTCATTTCTATATTACATTATTATTCTTGTAACATGGACTCCATGGTCTTGAAGCTGCTGTGTTGAAGATCCCTCGCCTAGTAGCTATACCATATTGCTTATTGAGATTTTTTCATTCGAACCCGTGACCTCTAGGAAACCGTTCCGTCGCTCTATCGTCATCTATCGCATCATTGCCAGAAACAGTGAATTAAGCATTTTATATGTATAGAATATGTATATTACAAAAAAACAATTAAAATATTTTCAAAAGGACGTCCTGTGGCACTCCATGTGTTTTACTATTTTTTACATAAGAAGATCTATATTTCGCTTTCTACGTGTCTTTACCATTGTACGAAGTGAACCAGCCCCGGTAGCCTGTTAGTGTCCCACACTGTCATAACACAAATTTATTAAAAGTTCTGCCTGTAGATTACAGACTAATTATACACGATAGCATCAACAAATACAAGTGCTTAGTGTTGGGATCTCGACTATCCAGACCAAGCACTCGACGATGTTCAAAGTCTTATTTTCACGTTCAAGGGGTAAGTAACACGAGGCATTATGAATGATACACGACGACCTGAACAAATACAGGCACCTACAGTAGAGCTATCCAGACCAGGCACCATATGTTGTTCAACGTCTTACTTCCATATCTAAGGGGGAAGTGGAACGTGGCGGTAGCGCCTGTTATTTTATACTTGAATATTAATTCCCAAATGTCTTAAGAAATTAATAGTTTTTTCCTTTTTTAACACTACCGATTAAGTTGTTCGTGTAGTGTCTTCATCACTTTCTCAAACAACCTTCCCCCCCCCCCCCCCCAATGACACAACGCTATATGGACATTTCGAGCCTGGCTATTATTTATACCAGAGTCAGGCGTGAGATTTGAATTAGGAATTCGTTTACGAGAATATCAAATTAGCCAATAGTCACCAACCACTATATTTATTTGTTTATATATTAGTATACCTTAAAACAGAAATGGTTTCATAAAATAATTACTTTCATAGACATATTAAGACTTCAATTCACCAAGATAAGTTTTGTTTTGTATCATGTCAATGCTAAGTGTATATTAGTCTGATGTCTAATGGTCGGTAAATACTCGTAGATTATCATCTGGCGCAATAGAATAAAAATAATATATATATATTGAACCCACAGTATTGTGTTTACTATAACATTAATTGAACTTATACTTTCAGCATCCCGTGGTCGGATATCCTGTTAAGCTTTATCTTATATGAAACACCTCATCTATCGGATACTTACTCAGTCCAGTCAATAAATACACTTATACCGCCATCTATTAGAATAGTATGGAACTAACAGATGATTATGAATGTCAGATAATAAATTCATAATTCGCAATAAAATAAATAAATAAACGGGATAAAAACTGTATCCTATGCCCGTCTCCTGGTTCTATGCTGCCTCCCCACCAATTTTTAGCTAAATAGGTTCGGCCGTTCTTTTATTTTACCAATTTCTTTTATATATATATATTGACATTAATATAATTTTGGTAAAAAAATGAACCATGTTTTTATAAAATAATAATTGTAAGTTACTAAAATAAGTAACTTTGGGTAAGTCCGTCCGGAACAAAAACTATATTAATGTTAGTTTGAAGTTGGTTAGTGTTGAGAGCTGAGAGCTGTTCTCTAAAGTTATTTTTAAATCGTTACCTCATGTTTCTTTAAAACTGTGCAGAAAAACTTTACGGAAACTATTAAAATGACTTAAATCATTAAAAAAGTTAGAAAAAACTTATTATTCCTAACTTAGTATAATAGACTTTTATTGTTTAATTAAAATATATCCGTGGCTTGTTGATTGAAAAAAGAACAAGTTAATTTAAAACCATAATAAGCGATAATTTCAGATTTAAGGCTCTATACGTTTTAACAATTTCCTCGGATGAAACAGGATCAAAAACAAAACATTAATTACTGACTCTAACATTAGTCAATTCGGTGATGACATCAGGTGATGAAGATGATGATTGAATAACTCGTGACTGTTCATGGACTCTCGATAAAAATATATTCAAAAATAGTCGCCACATTCATATCTGCACTCACTTATTCATTTTTAATTTTATAGCTCCATTAGCAGATAAAACATCCCAAGTTGCCTTTATTTTATCTACTGATTTTCGGTTTTATTTTTAATGTATATTAACTTAGATTGTAAGCAATTAAGCCATAACCCACATATTATAATTAAAACTATAAGTTTTTATTAAACCTTATTTTTTCTTTGCTCGCGTATTAAATTGTGTCTATGTTATATTCGATCTTATTTATTAAGATGAAGTTCAGAGATATCAGAGCAGCACACATCACTGTAGTCAATTATATTTCATTAAATTATCACAATATTTTAAATTAAGAATAACGGGTATCGGTTAGTTAATCAGTGCTACTTCAGAGTATTCCCAAACGTATGTGAACGAAATGTGATATTTCTGGAGTCTCAATGGGCTGCTGGGGCTTCAGAACCACAGTAAACCCGACGTCGACGGAATGCAGAGTTTCTGGAGTCTCAACGGGCTACAGAGACTCCAGAACAGTCCCAAGATAGATGTCAGTAGCAACTAACATGGCGCCTCAAAGAGCTACGGAAACATTTGGAATGGTTGAATCTCGCAGACGAACTGCTACAAAAAGAGTAGCACAGTGACGTCACACATTTACTTGAAACACCTAGGGAGTCTTTAGTAAAGCGACATTTGAGTGTGACGTGACTCTGGAGTATGAAACTCTCAAGTTCATATCAATAGCAATAATGAGCTTAGATGGCAAATATTGAGTAGCTCTTCAGTGGACAGAGGAACCAGCAGGTGTGTTGTTAGGATTGTATAATAATTGTATAACTGTTTTCGATCTTATTGGTTTTAAAAAGATATTGTATTGTTTTTGCTCTTATTTTTAATTAACGTTTTAAAAATATCGCGATTTGTACATATTTTAAACAAATATCGGATCTATTTTGCGATATAAACCCGACGCAAAATAGCAAATACCCGATATTAATTTAAAATTCTATTTTTAAATGTTATCACGGCGCGACGGGACTTGATAAATGGCAGCCATTGAATACCAGCGCTGAGAATACTGACTGTTCTCGTCATAATCTGAGCGGTCGACCATCTTGGGTAACGTCGTCGTCGTTTACTAAAATTGAATGTGTTTTTTATAAATATGACAATTATGTTGATCAAATAAAACCTTTTGATTTGATCAATTATTAATGTTATGTATAGGAATTTAAAAAGAGGGAATTATTTGAGTAAAGTTATAATAATTGAAGAATGTCATAGTATGTTTTATTAAAATCTATAAAATAGTTATTAAAATGAGTTGCAGTGGCAAAAAAATATGTAAAATATTGGAAATAAATATTATTGTAACAAGTTATGTATTTAATTTATTTTACTTCTTTCGCAGTTTTATTCTTCTATGACATGCGATAGGTTCATAACGGCGGTAAAAAAGTTGATAGATATTTAAATTTGAAACAGATATTTTACTTTGAATAATCTTTCTTTTAAATCCAATTTTATTTTAGCTTTCCATTCATAAGAACTGTTCATATTTTTATTTGCTTATTTGTGTTACTAATTTTAAATTACACTATACAAATACGGACACATCTAATCTTCTTATAAACATTTACATTATTCAATTACATGAGAAGCGACCCCGTTCATTGAGTTTGAGTAAACATTACATGAGTGTTATAGCTGAGAGACTGATGAGAGATATAACGTACTGTTCGTACCCAGATGTGTCCTGGAGATATTACGCTGAGGACACATGACCTTCTGATGATACGGTAAGTGTATTATATAAATACGTTCTACATGAGGCCGCTGTAACATGTAATATGTATTAGTACTAACCTAACCTCACGTTGAACTTACCTTAAATGATATTCTTACAAAGATCACCATTCAAATGTAATATAATTACTATGATGTTTAAGTTACAATAATTATTCTCTTATCATTTACTATACAATGGAAGAACCGTCTACGGGACGGTGTCCCAGAGGTCGCGGGGTCGAATTCCTGTCCTTAACGGTTTATTTCTCATTCTATATTTATTTAAATTAAAGTGAACTTAATAAGGCTACACATGTTTAGAGATATTTTCAAACATTTTAAACACTACTTAAATACTTTTAAATGTTGAGCATATTTCGTTATCAACCTTTTTAAGTTAGTTAAAATCCCGAAATAATGAAGTGAGTAGAGTCAGTGAAAATAAATTTAATATGCCTACTGGTTTTTTTTTTGCGAAATCTCGTTAATTTTGAAAATATTTTGTGTACGTTAATAATAATAATTTAAAAGTGGTATTTTTAATAATACATATACAAATATGTATTATGAAACATACCACTATACACAATATACAAATGAATAAAGTTAGCGTTTTCAAACAATAACACTATATATTAACCATTACACTTTTTTTTTTAATTGTATGTTATCCTTCATATTGTCTATATTAATCAGTTAAAATAGTCTAAAGTATTTTAAAAGGCCTCCCTGATCATATCTTAAACTCTCGACAAAACATCTTTACTGATAGAGGCTGTTACCATTTAGAAATAAAGGAAAATGTAAAGCGTTTAAACGTTATAAATAACAGTTTAACCATTTTGTAGCCGTTATGGTTTCATTTCTTTGTGAAGTATAATAAATGCAATGACGTGACACATAGACAGTTTAATAAATAATAAGTATTCGTGTGTTGTACGTCATATATTCTTATTAAAATATCTTCGGCCTCAAAATAAATATTACCGTATAATTATATTCAAGGTACGATTAGTCGCTAAATTTATTCATAAAATCTTCCTCATACACAAAATTGTTAGCACAAAGTGTTCAATGTTACATTACTAGTGTGTAACTACATACAGATAATCACTCTTTTTATATATCATCAATAAAATTAATCCGGCCAATTATTACTATTATATTCATTATTGTACATCAACAAAATAAACAAAGACAAAGAAAATAAATGCACATTGAAGAAGGGAATAAATAGGTTGTCTTATCACTTAGTCTTCAATTAGATACAAGAACAGAAATAAATATATAGCTATATAGGTAATATCAAATACAAAGACTGTTTTTTGTATAAATCTGTCTCTATTCGTTTTTATATTAATATTATCAATACTATTATTTTTGTTTTTTCCTTGAATGTTACTAATATTAAAAAAGGTCTATTTGTACTACAAATTAATCAGAAAATCATTTATAATATATCTTTATTGAGAAAAACATAGCTAACATACTTAGAGAGCAGATTCTGCGAAAATTAGTAATTTTTTGAAACATTTTCCCATTTAGATATTTATGTTCGCAAGCAAATAAATATAGGACTTGGTATGATAAGTCTCTGAGTCAGGACAGTTTGGGAAGTTGGGTACTATCCATGTATGTAGTATTACTTTAAATTACTTATTAAAGTTAAAAGAAAATATGTTATAGTTTTATAATGAAATTCATAACAACATAACCTACTAGATACATATTACATGTGACATGTGACAGCCAGCTGTTTATAATGTTACTGAGTGTGTCGCGGGAGAGGGTCTAATTTAATAAAGTATTTACACTGTCGTCAGTAGTCTGTGTGTCCTCAGCATTATATCTTAAAGACACATCTGTGTTTAAACGTCATATTATATGTCTCAGGTATACAGCTGATGTGACGATTACTCACACACGTACATTATAAATGGGTAATGTACAATGTCAATTTACTCTAATGACGTACTCTCTTAGTAACGTAACATCTGTATTCTATTCAAGTTATGTTAGTGCTTCTGATTTACTCAGTGAATAAGATTTATTGAGATGTTTTGGTTAGAGGGTCCACCTACGTAATTTATTTTTATATTCTACAAGAATTTCGACAAACTAAAAAGTGTCGTGTAGGCAAAAACGTGATTGTTTGCAGTGCCGTGAAACTTGGTACCACGGTGATGTCACATCCGGAGGGATTCTTAGGCTGGATGAGATGCTCCGAGAGGCACTTTTAGTGGGACCGTGAGGGAACTGTTATTCTTGAAACTTGAATATATATTTATTTTACGTGATTATTGTAGTTAGTACCAATTAGATGAGTGTATTGTACTTAAACGAGTTTTTTTATATCCCAAGTGAAAGACTAATTAAAGATAACTGAATTTGGGGAAACAGAGAATCTGTCCATGTCTGAGTCCATTGCATAGGTTTTTTTTATTTTATTTTTTATTTTTGTTATTTGTTATTAGTATGTGTATATATTTTTTAAATATGTGATTTGTTAAATTTCAGTTATTATTTTTAAACAATATTACATTGATGTAGACTATAGACTATTATTTTTCTACCAATACACTGCTGTAACGGCCCACTGTTGATTTGATGTTCCGACTCATCTCGAGCAAGGCTTCCACGACTGCCGAGTTCCTGTCTCTTATGGCCATCTTGGTGTTCTCGCTGTCGGTGAAGTACACACAGCTCTCAGTGATAAGTTTTTCCTTCTTTGTACTTTGTCACTTATACGTTGTCACGAATATTAATATTCCTCTATTCTGGCTAACATTGATCATTGCTGTAAAAAAGCATAAATTAAATTATTTTAATTCTAAAAACCATTAAAGTCACTTTTTTTTTTGGTTTTATAAATAAATTTATGTTTTGAGAAATATGATATTCAAACGTATACGTGAAAATGTAAAATTAACAAAATACTAGAAGAAAGTTATGACGACAGAATATTTGAATTGACATATTA
Source organism: Dircenna loreta (assembly GCA_963555665.1). Lineage (NCBI taxonomy): Eukaryota > Metazoa > Arthropoda > Insecta > Lepidoptera > Nymphalidae > Dircenna > Dircenna loreta. Next base: position 8,755,081 of record OY743098.1, read on the forward strand.
ACGACTGCCTAGTTCCGTCATGTAAGCATCTTATGAGACGTGCATTACAATGTGTGGTATTCTACTATTATTTTATTATGTACTAACTTGGAAAGTATTGTAAGTTATTGTAAAAGCTATTATTGAGTTAAATGTTTTTTTTATCGGTCAAGGATTCCGTAAAGTGGAATACAAAATATTTTTTATTTCACGTAAGCAATAATACTAACATAAATGTTACATATAATAAGTGTTACTGATGGTAAAGTGCGGTCTTATTCTAAAGTAATTTGTTTTTTCGAATTTGCCGATTTTTTTTATAAATAAGCACATACTTATTGTTTTCTGATTATTTTCTTTTCGTGTGCAATCGTCTATTCAAGTTTCTAAGTTACCCTCCTGGGACTGCCTTATAATAGTCATGGAAGCAGTTAATAAAATAGCAAAATTATTTTATTATTAATACATTCAAAAGTGTAAACGTTAATGATTAGAATTTATTAAAGTTGCAGGTTTTAACAGATATGCCTTATTTCAAGAAACACATCAAATGTATGCCCCTAAAGGTCCCTGTAAATTATATTTCCGAAGGTCAGCTCGCCTGGCTCGCCGGTCAAACCGGCTGGCTCACTTCCATAAACCTTCATGATTTATTATATACTGCTACGCTGGTTACTTATACTCAATCGGTTCTTTGCTACTTTTGTTTTCATATTAACTTATCAGGTTAATCTCTAACTAAAGTAATAACAGATTACTTTGATATTTTTCAATTATAAGTCATCTTAAAACAGCTTTTTTTATACAATTTAAAGTCTAAACTAGTCTATTTAGAATTTAACAAGCTTATCTAAAATAAAGAATCCTCATTAACAGCTTTGATATTACCTAAGTCTCCATCAAAAAGCTGTTCTGTAAAATCTTGTTTAAGAGAATTAGAGTGATCACATTTACTACACCAGAGGAGAGTTAGAAGTGGTGTGATATTTTATTAATTTTATTTTCTATGTTGTGAGTAAACGTTTGGTGTATTGCATCTTATAACAAAACTTGATAATATTCTGAAAGATTTATAAAAATATTATAAAGTATGATATAATGTTACTGTTAGAACTTCCTGTTCTAATCAAAACTTTTGCTTTCAGAATATATTATGATATTACAAAATATATCAAAAAATAATAAATACAGATGTTAGTTAGTCATCATCACTTACTAGTTTATTTATAATCATCACAATCAATACAGACAGGATACAAACCTGCGACTTGTGGAAAACGGTCCCGCCGCTTTGCTAATTGAGCTATCCGCTTTGACGAATTTAGCCTCAATTAGGATGAATGAGATTTGTAGAATAGAATACGAGTAGGAACACGCATACATTGAAACAAATTGTAATCTTGTAAAAAATAAACCAATATTTTGTGTAAACTGTCATTGATACTGTTTTATGATAAAATAAATAAACAGTATATAACGTGTTCTTTCAAACCGTGTTGTATTTATATTGCAGAAATGTTTACATAAGTGGAATTAAGAGGCTACTGTTCATATTATTTTTTTTGCATCGTAAAATATTACTTATTTTTTCTTCTTAGTAAATTTTTTCCTAATAATAATCATCAATCAAGATCTAACCCTCAACTAGTGTTAAAGCTTTATCATCGTCCATACCATTGACAGACTAATACCAAGGATTGTAAGATAATTAATCGTTCAGAAAAAACCGTCACTTTATGACAAACTGAAATACACTTTTTTAACCATATAAGTATGTGACTATATGTAAGTAGCTTTCACAATATGCTATAAACATATCCATCCTTGGCGTTATACACTAGCTATTGTAACCTAACGCCGTCCCAAAATCATATACTCTATGATCAAAGAGAATTCCAAAAAAAAGTTCATAGTAAATAAGTTTCTAAAATTTAATTTAAATCAGAGTCTACTAATATGCGTCATAAATGACCGAGTCATTTAATTTGATCCAGAATTAATAGAGAAACTTAATTTTAAAATATTAGTATAATTCACGAATTGATACTTCCAAGTATATTTTAAAAAATAAAAGCCACACGAACTGACAGCGATGTAGTCTTATTACTTTTCTCATTTCTTTTCTTCGTGTTTGAAAAGAAACCTTAAAATCTAGATTTATAATTAAATATTCAAAAACAAGGAATTGGCGATAGAACTTTTATGAGTAAGATATATTTTAATTTAATAATTGTCTCCACAAACTCTTAATAACGTCCATTTCGTTTCTATAAACCAGTGGCGTTTTAAAGAAATTAAAGCTTTGTTAAGACTTAACCAAATAGCAGCTTTTAAAGAGATTGGACGACGCTTGACTTATAATAAAGGATCTTTTTAAAAGACTAGTCATTCAAAAAGGTTTTTTTTATTACAAAGCTCTTTCTAAACATAAAAAATAAATAGAAATCGCTTTATATATATGTACAATGTTTTATTGTATGGAGATTATTTTAAATCTATAAAACTTTTTATTTGAAAAATAATGGGAATAGTTATTTTTAAGAATACTTATTAAGTAAGTAGTAGTAGTATAAATCTTAAGGCACATTGATTTTAGTACATTAATTTTCTAGTTCTAGAGTGTCTAGCTGTGATACGAAACTCACAGTAACAGATTATAACATTTTTCCTTCTTCAACAAAAAATGTTATAACTATCTTCGAATCGTACATAATATAAACGTTAGTAAATATGTAGAGTGTTGTGCTAGTGGTACGGAAACTTTGAATGAACCTATTTATTATAGCTATTGAATAGATATTGATACGTATTTAACTCAATTGTTACTAATGATACACTCCTTAGAGATCTCAGACTGACGAATTCATAGCATATTATTTCATAGAATAATATAAGACATATAATTATGCAATAAAAAAAATGTTATGCCAACATTTAACTAAACAATGTATATTTAATGAAATGTAGATTAGTTAAAATTAACTTATTTCATTATAACTCTATATCACTTATTTAAAGTTTAGATACATTGTTAATATTAATCCCGTACCAAAAAGAAAAAGAAAAGGCAAACTGAGAGAAGTGTACAAGATTTTGTCAGTATTAATTGTTGAAAGTAAAGGAGTGAAAGTAAAAAGTACGAGAGTTTACCGGTTAATCAATGTCCGACCGACTATTTCTTCGTAGTTACACTAATAGTAATACTGAGAACAAAATGAGGCGTAAAAATGACATGGAAATAGAAAAACTTGAAAAAGTGGAAGAAATTTGTTGAAAAAAATTGTTGTGAGGGTTTTTACTATGACTTAGTTTTACTTTATATATCATATATACGGTACTATTATATAAACATCAAGTTAAAATCGTTATTTTTTTTTACGGATAAAATTAATTGAATGTTCAAAAGAAATTGGATAGGTATTGAATATTTATCTAATTCATCAAAACGTATAATGATACCATAGTCTAGTTAGTTCAGCGACAGTGACGGATTTTAAGAGGTCTCAGATTCAAGTCAGATTCGTGTTGATGAACTCTATATTTAATTAAAATTAAAGTAATCACAACATGACTTACGTTTGAAAATAAATTAATATTTAAATAACTAGAATGTTGTATTCATTTCTTTTGCTTGGACTCGTTATTCTTATGTTGCTCTGTCGTAATTACTTCATCAGACACGAGCTCAGAGTATTGTTGCAGCGATTGCTACAGTTAGCTTATCAGAGATATCTGACGTTTGGCTTGGATCGTTATTGTTGTTGTGTCTTACGGTTTGTATATATTCATTAAGATACAAGTTATTGTAGTTTTACAAATGTTGTTAGTATGATAATATCGTATACAACCAGAATCTACTTTAAATACTAAAAGTCATATTATGCTTATATTGTCCTGACAAGATAAATCTGTCTGTTTGAAAAAGGGATCCAACGTTTTTTAATAACAGAGTCACGCAAGATGGGCCACTACGACCCAAATCACTTTTGTTAAAGAAATTACTCATATATTGTCAGGTTTTTTTATTTTTGTTTATTTAATAAATATATTGTTTTTCCTCTATACTTCGACTGTATGTCCTCTTGAGCAGTGTTAATAAGCTGAATACCCAGTTTTAATAAACAAGTTATTTTAATGATAATTATCAACTATTATCTTTTGTTTCTGTTCTTAAATTTTGTTTCAATCATATAAAATAACATTTCTGAGAAAGAGAGACAAGAGAGACAGCCCTTACTTTGGGACTTGAAATGCGGAATATTTGAAGACCTGACACCTAATATATTTGCGTACATTTTCAAATGAAGAGTGAGTTATAGTAAAATAACTATTTATAAGACCCTTTATTCTTACAATCTTTAGATCTTGAAATGTATCTACTCGTACATTAAAAAATAACTGTCGATGAACTAAGACGTTTCTAGCAGTAGCAATAGGGAAAATTCAAAAAAAATTTAATGGCCTAAAATATTTTTTTCTCGAATACTTATTATCGTCATATTATAATGAAAAGGTTTATTTTTTATTTACTTATTATTTAAACACCTAAAATAATAATTAAAAAGCGCAAAATATGTGAGCGAAATTCAAACTTCTAAAACGCGCCACCATTGGTCGAACGAAATGTGACGTCATCTGACATGACATTGCATTCATCAGCGTCGAAACTCATACGGTTTTACAAGTTTTTGTGAAAAAAATAAATAATTTAAACCTGTAATCTTCTGGTGATTGTAGTAAAGTTTAGTTTAGATATGTAGCGAATCTAGGACGATGACTGAAGCTGGTTTTGTCAAAGCACAATCGGACAATCTACCGAAAATAGATGCATTTATGATGACAGCATATTTTGCATCAAATTCCAATTCTCCGTGCTCTTTCATTAAATTGTATTCAATATAATTTTCTGTGTCTTCCTTAAGCTGGAATAAAACAACAACCATAAAAATTTCGTAAAACCACAACAGGAATAAGTTTTTATTGAAAATTTAAATTTTAAACCGAATTTTCTAATGTTCATTATCTAATGCAAAACTTACTTTTTACTAATTCACACTAAGCTGTATATAAATAAAGTATACTTACATTAAAATGATCTTCACAACAGTATAAACATGATTTAGGAGATAATTTGTCTCTTCTCATCACCTTAAACCACTGTTTTCGTATTTTCGCATCACTTGGAATACGTAAAAATACTTTGTCTGGTGTTTTTCGAACAGTATTTGTGCACTCCGGTACTATACAATACTTATAAGATATTTTTTTGGCATTTTCCATGGTAATTAAGTTATTAAAACTGTAAGTATGTACGAAGTAACTGAAAAGTTCACAGTAAAGACCCACTGGACGTGTCATGTGACGTCACGCAAAGCGCGCGCAAAATGGCGGCGTTTCAACTGCTCAAATTTTTTCAATGTTTTAAATTTCATTTTTTTAAATATCTAGAGTATTTTGAAGCCTATTTATATTTTTTTTCTACGTTATAAAGTAGTAAAATATTAATTAAAGACAAAAAAAAAAACATGAATTTTCCCTATTACGAAAATTAATCTATTTTAGCTTACAAAAGTAAAGAAAATACTTTTAAATTGAAAAAGAGAGTTACTATGGAAACTTCGTAGGGCCAAAGCCATGGGCGATAATCAACTTAGTCACCAACTGTCTAGGGCATTACGGTCAATTCTTAAACTAATTCAAGGTATATCAAAACAAATAATAAAAAATCTTGACAATTTTGACCGGGCAAAACACGAAGTAGATTTCCATAAATATCCGTTCGAGTACTCAAAAAATATTTTCAAAGAAGAAAAAGGTAAGCTTCTCCGGACCAACGAGCAAATTTACGATCACTACAAAAGCACATATCAAGTAGGTACCAAAAAATCATAGACTATATAAGGATCCTAACAAACAAAGGCCTGAGAGTCCTTCTATTGATTTTCAATTCAACCCACCAACTTTGGAGGAAATTATTAAAATAATAAAAAAGAAGCCAACTAAATCATCACCAGGTCCTGATGGTATTCCTTACATAGCATATAAAAAATGTCCGTCGGTTCGTAATAAACTTTTAAATATATTCGGTAAAATCTGGTCAAGGAAGCAAATACCGGTAACATTCGGAAAAGCCATTTTTGTCCTCATTCCAAAAAAAGACATTGTCACGAATCCGAAAGACACTAGACCGATAGACTTAACATACACAATTTCTAAGATATTTTTCTCTTTTTTTACAAAATAAAATGACGCAATTCATGATTAAAAATAAGTATTTCAGGCCGAATCACCAGAAGGAGTTCTTGCCCGATATTTCTGGATGCTTGGAACACAACACATTAATTTCGGAAAGCCTTAAAGATGCCAGAACGAGTGAAAAACAAGTTACGGTGTGTTGGATAGACTTGGAGAACGCTTCCCTAGCCGTAGGCCTTGGTGGGAGAGGAGGGTGACCTCTCCCACTACTACGTTACTCCGGGCACCCTTATCGGGGGTGGCGATTATAGGCGGTAACCGTTGGTTTTTAGTGGGTAGCCTTAAAAATCCATACTAGCATTTGCAGACGATCTCGCTATGCTGACACATAACCCCAAACAATGTCAGGTACTTTTAAATAAAGTAGACGATTTCTGTACGTGGACTGAAGGACTGAGGACAAAACCCAGTAAATGCCACTGTCTGTGTCTGGGTAGACGAGACACCAAATATACCTCTTATAATCCGGGTCTTTTAATAGGCGGTCAAAGTGTTGCTACAATTACTGAAGCAGCCCCATTCAAATTTTTAGGTAAAAAAAAAGATTACAAAGGTCGCACTCCATCTCTAGATATTATAATCGATAGCTTTTTAAATGATCTTAAAAAGGTAAACGATGAACCAATTAGTAATATCTAAAAAGCTTGGATATATGACAACTATCTAACGTCACGTCTAAATTGGCCTTTTCTAGTTTACGATCTTAATAAAACCCTTTTGTCTAAGTTAGATGCAAACGTCATAAAGATATTGAAGTCGTGGTTTGGGCTGACGCCTTCTACCGACTCTTCAACTTTATTCAGAGACCGAAACAATTTTGGGATGAAATTAAAGAAACCATCGGAGCTCTATAAACACCTAAAAGCTACCAAAAGACATATCATCGAAAAATCTTATGATGATATTGTAACATCTCTTCCAAAAGATAAAAATGCATCAGAGCTGGAGTCACGACTTCAATTCCATAAACAATTCATGATAGGTGCTCAAACACATAAAGCAGGGTTAGGATCTAGCGGGAAAGTTCGAGATATAGACTTAACAAAATCCTTTATTTGGCAAGATAAAAACGATAAGTATCGAGTGCACGCGATGAATCTAGAAATTCAAAATGAGTGGGTGATAGGCGACTTTTGTATTCCGTTAGCATTGAGGTGGCGCACCTTACTTCATGATTGGTCTCCAGCCTTATTAAAATTCTATATAAATGCATACCAAATGACTCTCCCAGATCAAAGTAATTTAATAAGATAGGGTAAAGCTACCGAAAAGTCTTACAATATCTGCGGGGAGGCAGTAGGAACGGCTAAACACTTGTTGGTAGGGTGTAGGGTGCTATTGGAAAAAGGTCAATACTCGCGGCGCCATGATAAAGTATTGGAAATCATACGTGAAGCGGTTAGTCTTTCAGTAGCTAGAGCGCAAAAGGGTATAACAACCACCAAAAGATTCATAGAGTTCATTAAAGAAGGCTCGTCTAAAAAAACAAAACAAAAGCCTCACTCTATCTTGGAGGCGGCTCGCGATTGGACTATAATGATGGATACGTATGTGAGACAGTATAGAATCCCTGAGGATATTGTTGTCTCATCATTCAGACCGGACATATTCCTGTACTCTAGACAGTTAAAGTGCGTGATACTTGTGGAGCTTACTGTTCCGTGGGAAACTAACATCCCCAAAGATCACACAATTAAAGTAAACAAGTATTACGAATTGACCAACGAGCTGACCAGGAATAGGTATATAGTTAATTTGTACGCGGTAGAAATGGGAGGGAGAGGTATAATAGCGAAATCTCTCTATAACCTACTTAAAGATCTTGGCCACTCTAGAACTATCATCAGTAAATTTCTAGAACGTACTTCAAAGGAGGCATTGGTAGGTTCATTTGGTTAGGTAGGGAGAGGAGCGTAACCAGTTGATGGTGAGCGTGAATGCGCATTTTAAAGGGGCCCCTTAAACCTACACTTGGGTCGCAAGTCCCAGGAGCTTTTTGCACTCTTCTCCCTGCAACGCGATGGGCCCGGCACCCGCACGGTGAATCCATGGAATGCTTAGAAGCTTCGTCTCCGTAGAATATTATTTGTATAGACTATTAGTGAGTTAATGAAATTGATATAATATTAGACCATTCTTAACTTTTAATCAAACTAAAAACACAATTAATATGAGACAAGCACTCTATCAACATTCTCTGATTAAATTTGACCACTCATATTCCAGACTAAGGTTTTAATAAAGGATTTTAATAATGTAACTATTCTTATTTTACGTTCTATTACGTGTTGGCTATTTATTTCTATATGACACTTAATGTCACACAAAAATATATAAGTAATAACAAATGAACGGAAAAACGTAAAAGGCGGCTCGATCACTAAGAGTTACTTCTTTTACCAATATTTTAAAAATAATACATTATTTAGATAAATTATTACCCATTAGAAATTTTAAAACCAAGGTGAGGCCAGTTTAAAATCTTTACTAGATGAAAACTATAACGTTTCTAACTTCTGTTTGAAATTGATTCTTTTAAATTAGAATAAATATTGATAATAGTGTTAGTTAAGTTAAAGTCATTTATGACCATGAGATGTGCTGTAAGAAAGGAAGTCCTCAAAAAAAGTTTGAATTTAGAAATGCATGTTATATCGAGTGGAGAGTGTGAATTACTACTGTATAGTCAATACTCAAATCAATAAGTGTAACTCAGGTAAATCATGTAAAGATATATAACTTCTAATAACGTCCAGAAGTTATAGTTATATAATGTCGATAACGTTTTTTGAACTCTGGCAAAAGCGCTAATTATTAGACGACGTGGGTCCTTTGTTCTGTTGCTGTCGGTACTGAACTGAATACACGACAAGCATACTAATGGCGGATAACTTAATACATTTAAGTTATTACCGATTTATTTATAGAAATTCTTATTTTATTTGTTGCATTTGTATTATTAAACAAGAATGCAAAATAGATAAAAATATAATATTTTAATTCTCTAGATAAATTGTAGCTATTTTTCTTATATATATTTTTTTTGATTTTCATATATTCCTGTTATCAAATATACATATACTGTTATAAAATGTATGACATCCACTGATGAGGTAGCACCTCACACGGCAATTTTTGCCTAAAAAATTGCAATAAAACCGTCAGTTAAAAATTTGATAATTCTTGAATGAGCTCAGATATTAATTTAACTAGATGTTTTATTATAATTTAAATAAATATAGAATGAAAAATAAACCGATATGGGCAGGGATTCGAACCCGCGACCTCTGAGAAACTGTCCCGTTGCTCTACCAATTGAGCACCTACTACTGTATCGCTGCCAGACTCTGTGAATTTAGTATTCTATACATATTCATCATTATTGTAACGGTGGTGACATCTATTGCTACGGCTAGCAAATGCAAACCAACATTTCTAACTTTGCTTCATTTATTATAACTTTTGATTTATTATAATTTTAGGATAAAATTCTACACCCCAGTACAATAATAGAAATTGGACAATATAGGTCTCTTTACACAACTTACATAAAGTTTATTGTACTTATGAAGACTACTATTGTATTTAGTTAAATTACACACTTTATGCACAAAACACATTTATTATTATCTAGATATTTCACTAGAACTGAACTTCTACTTGAATAATAAAAAAATAATCAACGGGGTATATGAACAAAACAGTTGGATATTATTAAATACCAATTGATCAAAGTAACAAGTAAAAGCCAGTACTGTATACTTGTTAGTGAAGCTAATCACAAATTATTAATTAAAATTAAAAACGACTATATTTAAACACAACAGTCTATTTTTATGATTAATATATTCATCGAACAACAAAAACCTGCCACGCCTTCCGAAAAACAAATGCCATGCCATGAATAATTCATTCCCCAGGCAAGTAATCAAAAAAAAATTTAAATAACAAATGTGATAAGAATTAAACTGAAAGTCAAGCCCTGGATCTCATAGTTCAATATTGTTTTGTAGCCACTAGACTACCAAAAAACTAAACGAACGTATTTTCAAATAAACATCTATTATCAAACAGTTATCTGACGTACTCATATGTTTTTGAATTACTTAACTTTAGATTAAAAGTTTTAAATAATTAATTATTAAAATTGTTTTTTTTTTATAATCATTGACTAAGACATAATGTTTGAAATTGGTATCTGTCGATATATTATATTTGTTATCTACTGCCGCGTCTGAACTTCCTTCCATATTTATATATTACGTTTAATCTAGACTATAAAATTTAATAAATTCATATTTATTTATTCTTTGTCATAATATATATATATCAATAAGTTCATGAGGGTTGCAAGACCAGTGATGCAAGAACATTCAATATACATTAAAGGGAGTGGATTTCAAAAGATATTTATTCAAAATATAGGCCGAGAGCCATTCATATCGAAGAGGTTTCATAACTGCAATGCAGCCAGTGAACATTCATACACTCAGCCGGGTTTGAAAACGCTTTTACTCGTAAATGCCAAAGTATTTAGTGACTTTTTATCTATTTCAAAGGTAAAAACGAAATATCCGATCAAATAGTAAACTTACAATGATTATTTTTTAAATGTATATGTTGACATGATATATGATATATTTCACAATTATAATAGGTACTTTAAAATAGTACTTCAACTATTGAGCCGATGGTTATTTGTGTGCGATTCCCACACTACAATATTATTTGTAATAATAACTTGTATTGTTATTGTGTAAGAGTGTTGTTTAAACGTATTTTATGTATTTCCTTAACAAATATAGTTTATATATGTCAGTCGGTGGTCCAGAGTCTAAAATAATAATTTTAGGATACTCTTCGTCTTAAAAGTATTTAATGATTACTTGTGTACGTCAAATGAAGTTGTCAGGAGCCTATTTTGATACTATATTTATCGAAATGAGCCCTTCTGCAAGGACTCTCCTCAAGTAAAAATTAAAATTACAAGAGTTCCAAAGGCGCCCTGGTCTGACAAGAATCAATTTTTCACAAACGTCAATACTTTGTATATAAGTAATTAATTGAAAGGAAGCTATTTTCTACATATAAAATTTCACCTATAATTAGGTTTAAGAAATATAATTTCAAGCGATGTTAAAAAAATACCAAAATGTTGGCAACACTTATCACCAAGTGTCACCATGACGTCATGCCATTCCGTTATCTTGCTATAAAATGGCAATCATGGCAGGCGACAGTCTCTCTTCTTTTGGTGAGACGTTTGGAACGGTTAATAGTGCGGAAGTGAAGTGATACGTGTCAATCATTAGAAGATGTTATTTCGTAAAAGTTGATCTCGTTGATAAATGTAACCTTGTTAGAATTGTGTTATCATTTGTTTTATTTTAAGTCGTTTTTACTTTCTATTCTAACAAAACCTTAATTAACATCATTAAATCTCAACATTAAAAATGAAGTCATGCCAAGATAAATCTTAAACAGAAAGAAATTCTTTTCAACAAAAGTAAAGCACAGTGAACAGTTGCTTTAATAACTTACTTATATCTGTTCATTACAACAGTACACAGCCCAGTACCCTCATTTATTTTCTTTAAAATAAAGCATTTTTTTACAGCATTAGAAACAATATAGGTACCTACACTGAATACAATAACATATTTTCAATTTCGGGGAAGCTTTAAACACAAAACTACAAACCTTTGTAGACAAAAATTTAATACACTTCAGAAAAAAAATCTCGCATCTTGGCAACCTCAAGCAGTTATTATATTTTAGTTCTTTAACGTTTTGTGATGTTTTGCTGCTAGCAGCTGCTGCCTTCAAACAAATGTCTTTTGCTCTATAAAGTTAAGGCTAGATGAATGAAAATATTTTCTAGGAGGCACTTTCAAAGTGGGGTAATATGGAGGTGTTTCTCACTAGCGGTTAAGAAATTTGAAAATGTGTATATTTGGTAATATTGCACAAAAAATAGATTTGCTATTTTTATGACAAAAATATAAGAAAATATAAATGTGAGGTTTACAATTGATTGATGATGTATTAAACGTAATAAACAAACATTTATCTAGAATACTGCTAACTTAAAAAAATATTTTATTTTTTATTAAGTACTATTACATTAGGAAATAAGTGATTCGTGTGTCAAGAATGTTTGCTAAAACTTAAAGAAATTATTATGATAAATGTAATAAAGTTTTATATGTTCAAAATAAAGTAAATAGTTGTAGATTATCAATAGTAGGTATACATAATATATGACCACGCTGGTGTAACGAGAGCCGTCAGCAGTCGGTTCCAACTCTTCTTTTACACAACTATGTCATTTACTTCTATTCCATCTTCACTGTTGGTAGTCACTCTATCAATGGACCTTTATTTATATGTTATTTTATTACTAATTTTAATCCAAATATCAATAAAGTTTGTTATAATTTTGTAAGCTCAGGACATATAATAAATTACCGCTAAGAGATTCCTTTAAATGTAATATTAATTTGAAATTGTAATTATTAAAAAACAACCAAACCTTTTTGTTAATGTATATTATTACATATTCTACACGAATAATTTGCTGTCAATTTACAGTTTTGTTATTGCAATTTTCAATAGAAGTCCTTATTTTTGTTATGGTATATAAAAAAGAATAATTCTTTAAGCACACGGCGTATTTAAAGAACACCTCGTTTTTATTCATCTCTTGTGCAAACATTTGTAAAATAGATAATAAACTAGACTATTCTATTACTGAAAAAGCGTTTTGTTATTGCTCTTGGACTGAAGACACAAAATAAAGTAAAAACAACTTTAGTCTAAAAGGTTTCACTAAGATACGAGGCGAGCCTCCAACAAGCGGGTAACATATGTTCTAAGCGTTAAGTAAGTGCGAAGAAATGTGAATTCAAGAGTTTCATGAAGAGTGTCTGTGTACTTTAATAACATTTAAAAGCATTAAAAACTACAAGAGTTAAACGTGATGTTGACAGTTATTGAGGGTTTTATACTATAATGAGATCCAAAAGGTGTATCATCATATAAATTTAACAAAATACAATTCTATAACTAAATTATTTTCTTCCATAAACAAAAGTTGCTACTCTTTCAGTACTGCATTAGCATTAAATTCTAAAATGATTGTGCCTTAAAAATTATTCCGATAGAGAACATTTTTTTTTCGTCAATTACATGGCTTATGTCCAGATTCTATTTTAATAAATATAAAATTGTATAAATATAGGTAAGTAAATAATAAGAAATTGCATGAATAGTCAGGAAAACGTAAGTTGTTTAAGTCACCCACAACTTATCATAAATACTATTCTGTTACAAACGATAATAAATATTATGTGAGATTTGAATTTATTAAATAAAAATAAACCCGAGGATAATAATATCAAAAAACACTGAATAAAGAATGTTCGCAATACATTAAAATATCGTTGAGTTTTCAGAACAAAGATGAAATACTAATTGTGATGGAGTTGGGGGGGTGGGGGTGAGGGTGGGGGGTGTTACATCGCGTCTTCTATACACGACGATGAGTTGAGAAGTTGAAAAGTACTGGTTGTGTTCGTTTTTAAAGTTCAATTTTATTTTAACGATTTACATTTTTCACAGAATGGTGTTATTTTGCCATAGTTATAGTGTTTTTTTAGGCTTTTTTAAATCTTCTAACACATTTGACATATTATATTTACGTAATATTTAGAACTTTATAGACATATTACAATATTACATAACTGATACCCAAAAAGACGGAGGTACGAGTATTTTACTTGTTATAGGACTTTATTTCTGTTGTAGTTTCTTTGTTACTTCATATATTAAACCTAACTGAAATTATAAAATTATGGTTAGTTTATTTAAAAAAAAAATGACTTAATTTTTACGGTAATTATTGTCAACCTAAGACCAGGCGTGAAGACATTGCCGTCTAGGTCGATAACAATGTTATCAAGACTTAATATCAGACTTTTGTTGATGGTTATGACATAGTCAAGAAATTATGTTTATTTTACTAAAAAAATACTTAGATAATTTAGTTAAAACATTAAACTCGAAATATTTTATGGTATTATAAATAATATAGTTAGGCTACTATATACCTACATTAATTAATATTATTCATTATTTTGGCATTTTCATTTTCCAAATAGGTGTCTGTGTGACTGGTAGGACAGACAGGTGAGAAAACAAATAGTGATGTAGAATACCGTGGATAATTTATTTTGGGATCTTAGTTTGATTTTACTTTTACCTCACCATTTTTTTTAAAGTTATATTTATAGTTATAAATACTAACATTATAAGTGTGAATGTACCAATATTAATGTATTAATTGCTAATTTATGACTTTTTATAATACTCCATAGATGCTATCCCTAATCTTTTTTTTTTTTTTTTTTTTTTTAAAACGCACTATCGTTATTGATATAAACTAATACAATAGTGTCGTTATATTTAATAATATCGATTTATTGAAATACATTAATATTACTAGTAGCAGGAGTAACCTTTCAAACAAAAATATAAATATAATACAAAAAAGTATTTATAAAATAATAATCATCGATAGTGGCCCAACCCTACTTGACAGTTATTTTTATGATTACTAAATCTTTCAGAAGCCGTTATAACAACAAATAGTAACAGAAACAGAAACCTATTTTTGTCTCTTTTATACTACCTAAGTTTCTATTGATTTTATTGCGAAAAAGACTTTACACGACTTTCGTTTCAAATTTAAATGATAGTCATTAAGACATGTTATGTGACTCTTATGGCTCTGTGATAAGGATTATGTTACTTTGACTCTCAAAGGGAATTGAAATAATATTTGCGAAGATGGATAGGGATAGGATGACTTTTAGTTGTTGTCATAAGTAGACTGTTGGTGATTTGTTTATGTTTCTATGACAGGATATAATATAATACATAGTCTTTAAGTTTTCATTGAGGTAAGAGGTGTGACTTTCATTACATTTTCATTTTGAATATTAGTATATTCAAAATGAAAATAGGTACGATGACACCATGTGACTCATTGGCAATTGTAAAAAATTGTAGTTAATACGAGATGAACCACGAAATAAACGTGACTAGTACGTGTAGAATTCATATTAGCTACCTATGACTATCTTCAATGAAAGTAATCGTTTCGTATTTTTGACTTAAGCACTAACAGTTTTTTTTTTTTTTTTTGAAAATGTTGTGTATAATTGATATTGTAATTGATCAGACAAACTGATTGGTATGTAACATGAAGCGAAATTCACAGGTCCACGTTTTTTTTTTTTTTTTTGACCTTGAGGTCTAAAAATTGGAATTTTTGAAATTTGTTAGAAGAATATTAATTAATGAAAGATTACAAAATAAGTCTTCACAAACGTTAATATTGGAAATATTTGTTAAATTCAAAGAGCTTTAAGAACACAGTTCCAAGACTGAGAATTGATTGATATTTAGATGTTTCAGAATATGACGTATCATCTTAAAAGTAGTGATTGGTTTTTAATTAAAGATATCTTAATAATGTTACTTATAATTTATTTTAATATCTTTATTGTTTCAGTTAGTGTTATTTCGTTTCTATTTAGTGAATTAGCTTCGGTCTGATTTCACGAACACAAGAAGCGCTCGTTATTTACAAACATCCATTACCGCAGGGCGAGGTATTGTTTTAAAGGTCCATTATCGTGATCACGACTCGCTGCCCTGCGTGACTTAATTACGTTATTATGTACAGTTGTAAATAAACATAGAGAATATACTACCTATTTGAAGTTATTAATAGTATATTTAAGTTCTCTATTTAAGTGTTATCTATTAAATAGAGAATGTCTATCAGTACATTTCAATTACTTTTTTTATAAGTCTCGACGTCTGTACCGGTCGTCTGTACATTCATCATTTCAGTACTCATTTATGAATATCCTAGATTGAAATATTTTTTTAATATTTAAAATAAATTTCAAATATTAATATATGGGGAGGTAAAAACAACGACGATATAAATGTTTTAATACTTTACACCGACGTTATGTTATGTTATGTTACGACGAGTTTATGAGTTGCCGTTTCGCTTATATTGAGCTTATGTTCGATGTAAATTGTTATTATTTGTTTATAAGTAAGGCCGATGACGGTAAAATACAGGTTTATTAGATCCATACCATATTTGTGTATGTTTTTGTATTCAAAAAGTAAAATCAAATATTTTTACGAATATTCAACTGTCATTGATCAAATAATATCTATTATGTGACATTATGTAACGTTAAATGTAACAAGAACATTCCATAGACAATACTCATTTAGTAAATGGGAGCGTGTTTAACAGCTACCTACTTTGTAGAGCCACTGTTCCGGAGAACACTTTGATACGTCTAGTATATGTAGATAGATGTTTACTAGCACTTAGTTTAACATTACTTTTAAATAAAAAGTAGGAAAAAAATTATTTTTTAAAATGGTCAATAATCTGTCTTAGTGTCATATACCGGGAATGTCTTAATCTTGATTATTTATCATTTCGTCCGTTAGCTGGTTTCTAGCCTAGTCAGATCAGGTCAGGTCAGGTCAGGTAAGGTGCCCTTATCGGGGGGTGGCGATTCCGCCGGGGCGTCATGGTGAGTGCGACAAGCGATCCCGTGGCGTCCCACTATGGCGATGAGAGTAACCGTTGGATTTTAGTGGATAGCCTTTAAAATGGGAGCGTCATCTATGCTACCGGGCAGTCCCACATAACCACTCCGGCCGTCACCTTCTCGGCCGTGGGGTATCCGTTACGGATTTTACAACGTAAAAAAAAAAAAAGAAAAAGGTCAGGTACGGTGACTGATTGACGCGTCCCTCCTGATGACGCATTCAGATGACGGTCACACAGCTATTACTTATACACACAACTAGACATATTATATTAGGTTTAATTTTTAATTATTCATTTATTAAATCTTTGTCGCACAAATAATTTCTCCACCAGTCCACCGATAATAAATAAACAGAAAAATACAAACTAGGGCCACCAAAAAGAAATTATAAAACAATTTATCCTAAAATTAACGTTAATTCTCTCACCACTTTGCACACTTTGATAAAGTGCTAGTGTGAGAATTATTATTTATTTATTATATAATTATTAAAATTACAATTAAAAAACGCGATGTTAGTTTAAATTTTAGTTTTGTCTTAAGAAGTTAAGACTTAAACATATAATAACAGATCGGCTGACCGCTGGTCCAGTAACGTGCGCCATCTCAGCCACTCTTGTACGTGAGCTCATCACAATGCACCTGCTGTAAGAGCAATGGCGCAGTACGCTTGATGTAAGCATGTATTAGACCAGTTTTATATTTTTAACATGAATAAATATAACAGTTTAATAACCCTACATTTGGATCCGCTTTATAGAATAAAATGATTGCGTATATTTTAGGGAGAAAGAAACTGATAAAGGAGTTTCACAAACATACATCTAAGGAAAATATACATACAGTAGGTATTTTTTTAACGTAACAAATGTTATAAATCAGCCTGCCTACTTGGGTCTCTGGCATCCTTTGTTACAATCAGTGTAATGCCGTCGCGTCTCAATTATGGCACGTTGCGTTTCAGCTGAAAATCAATGCAACATGTCTTAAACCCAGATATTCTGAGCTAAACGCCTATTCAGTGTTGTGTGTAAAATTAAATCTTTATCTCTTTCTTTATTAGTATTTAGTAAAGTAAGTAGTTTAATCACATGTTTAATTTTGTGGTTTCATTAAATATAAAAAATATATAAGTTAAACCATGTAAAAAAAAACAAATTTATTTATATATTTTTAAACAATGTTTTTTAGAATCTTAACAAAACACACTTGTTAATAATAACGATATAAATATAATATAATTTACCATTGAGTTTCGTCCAGGAGGGTAGCCATACGGTATTCAGCTACCGTGTCGCTACCCTCCTGGACGTGTCGCTCACGTATCGTTCAGAGCGACGGGACGATATCCCAGAGATTGCTCAACACGGGCTGAACTTTATCGTTATATATTAACTTGAAATTGTAATAAGTTTTACAGGTTTTAATACAGTAACAAACATATAGAATAATCATGAAACGGAATCTCTAAGAGTCAAAAGCAGTTAATTATATTCGTCAGAATTGTATATATACATGACATTTTTTGTTTAAATTTTTAAATTACTCATCGTAAGATTAAAAATTGGTTTTAATTTTATCTTTTCTATTATAGTTTAAACTGCTTACACATTACATAAAACCTCAACTGTTTTGGCGGAGACAATCGACCATCTGACTGTAACATAAGGCATTTTCTGCTTTATAATGATTTCTAAACTTAAATGGCGATTTGACCATTGTGCCTTACTTCACTAAACATTGAAACCGACTTTTTTTTCAGAAAATAAGGCTTATATAGTAAAGGATATCATACTCGAGATTATGCACTATATATATTGTAAACCAAGTACCCAGTACCCAGTTCACGTAGTACCCAGAACTATTTCTTAAAGGGTTACTTTTCGAAAAAAATAATTTTAAAGGCTCGCTCCAGCTACTTTACAAAAATTTCGCTTGAATCAAACAGATCTGGAGCTGTCGTTATATAATAATATAATTATATTAAGTCTAATTTGTTATATTTACATATTGTGAATGATGAATCATTAATAATACTGACTTATGGCATTACATTACATACACATTCACTACTATTATTGTTCTAAAAAAACATTAGGAAACAAATGAGAAACAATAAACTAAATGGTCACCATAACGACAAATAATCTATAATCTTTTGTTACAAAATGTGTCTTTATTACAAACCGGTGACCGTGTATTATATCGCCTTATTTGTCTATCTGCTGATATGTTATCTGCTACACTTGTCTGACATAATGTGATACGGAGGCTCGCTGTCAAATTATCAAATGTCATGATATAATATCGACAACACACTTGTATGAAGTTGCAGGAGAAATGCGTATTTATTTTTTTCAAAATAAAGTCATATTTTTTTTTTTTTTTTTAAATATAGCGATGTTACCACAATTACATACTGCAGTACCTTATTTTTTTTTAATAAATGTCGCTTTACAAAAATTTTCCTTATTTATTATACAACAGACAACAGACAAATACTACTACTAAGTAGTATTTGTAATATGTCAATAATATCAAAAATAAACCAATTTATATTCTAGTATCTCCTCACGAATTTACAATACACAGTACCATTGAGTTGTTTCAAACCGCTTAGGTTTGTGTTGTCTTACAAAATGTCAGATGGTACGATTAGTTTTTTACCAATAATGTTATTTTTAAATAGTTAAGTTACCAAAATAATAAAACAAATACTTATGTTGTACAGGACGTAAGTAATATTTTAAACATATATTGACTTGAAATGTTAACTCAAAGCCTCACTACAATGTATACTCGTACCTAGTCAGGTCCTAAGTTCCGTTACACAATAAAAACTTTTCAATTAAGAATGCTGGCCCCAGAAATGTTTCTTAATTTGGATTTAGAACCTTTGATGAAAATAAGAATGTACATATCGATTCCTAATGATAAAAGTATAATGTCAAACTTTTCATTCATATGTTCGTTCAATGGGTAGTAGATTAAAAATTTCAAATGAATCAATCCACAAGTACGGAAAGCTTCATTCAGCAAGAAAATTGATTAATAGTTATTAGCACACACAAAATAGTTTGTTTTATCAATTAAAATGTATAATTTCTGCATACTTAACATGTATATTAATGCAGTCGTATTGCAGCGTGCGGTGTAGGAAGATGTCAAATGGCCGCTTGGTTCCGTGACGCGTTCATTGTTAATGCAGGTCATTAGAGTAATGCCCCTCGTAAATTAAACACCTCAACTAGCAAAAGAGGTCTCTAACTTCATTCACGGTGCGTGCGATTATTAAATATTATTTTATTTTAATACCTATATTTTCTAATTCTATTTTTTTATATTATTTCATTAAATCTATTAGCCTTTTTCATTCGATTCAGAGAATATTATGCATCATAAATCGGGTAATTTAATTTTATCTTTTAAATGAGCCAGTATCGTTGTTCAATTAGGTAACTTGTTTTTCTAAAACACCTGTAAATTTCAATAAATTTACAGATCGCTATTTCGTATCAATTCAATATCCTAATATTTTGGTAGAAAAGCAAGTATAGTGTACAAAGTGTGTGTGTGTGTTAAAAGCACTAAGATGATGTAGGACAGAAAAGCGTGGAAGGAATTGACGTATTACGCTCACCCCAAATATTTTATATAATTGGGATAAGAGAGTAGATGACGGTAGATTATTAGATTTACTCTTACGTGATTTCTAGAATAGTATATTACTAATTGCAAGAACCATAATAGCATTAACTCATAAATTTACTTTGTAGATCATAAAATCAATCAGACCAAGAACCAGAAACCACTAAACTTGAAATGTGGCTTATGAGGATCCATAAAATGTTTAACAATACTCTTCATAAATGTTTATAATGACTTCACTGTCACAGACGGTCATAATACGACTACAACGTAATCGATGTGAGATGTTACAGATCTCCCGCCTGACCCACTCTACGGAATATGTCCTCATCTTTCAAGAATGAAAGCGCTTAGGTACATTGACGCGATCCATCGACGACGGCCCCACTCACCATCAGATTCATCTTATACTGGTTGTCCACTGTGTCTCATAAAAATAATTCCTTCATATAATATTAGGTACATTATGCTCAACTCCACGGCAGGTATGAATGAGTAACGAAAGAGGTGTGCAATTAACCGCAAATAATATTTCTTGTGCTCTTGAATCCTCTTTGCCTTATCATTTTGCTTTGCAAACTAATTTTCGTTGTGTTACGGAACAGTTAACACATAGTCTGTAAATAAGACGATATTTGTTAAGAAAGATTCGTCAGTGGGATGTCATACGTTACGTAAATATAAAATAATAAAAACGACCCAACAAGAGGTACCCAAAATATAGGTATATAGAATGCTATGACAAATAGAGTGAACTGCAGCGCCACAAGTTGTCCAATGTCTAAGCAAAATATGACATCTTACGACCGTTTTGCTTATATTTCAAGTTATTCTAATGTGTATAGCTAGATGGTGCTAGATAAGTATTAATTCTGTTTAAAATTAATGTATCTTATATCATATTTGTTATTTTGACGCAACCATCGGAAATTTTATTTCCTGGATTATGTAACACCACCACCGCCATTCAACCTGGCGGGAGTGGTTATATAGCTTTAGTCGACGGTATACAGAACGCCTTTTATTTCCTAGTACGATAATACAGGAGCGCTTTCACAATAGATCGTGCCCTTGGTTCGTTTATATAGTGTAATGTTGTTACCGGCAACAATACAGAAGACTAGAAACAATTTTTCATTATATCCATACTCTTTTTTTCTATATTACTAAGTCTACTTACAACACAGGAAATTGTAACTTTGACCTTCAAACTAGTAAAACTGTTTCTTTCTGAAACATTACAGTATTGAATTGAAAGAAATTTAAGAATATATTACAGTATAATAAAAACAAAATCAAGAAAAGAAACAACGAAACAATTTAGTCAAATCGTCAAATAATATTTAAAAATGGTATCTTTCTATATCATAATGTAACCAGATGTTTCAGCAATTCGAAATATCATGAAATCGTCTTGTTATAACTGGATTTGTAAATATCAATTTAAATTTATCATGACGTCATTGTTTATTGATAAGTTATGTTTTTATATTATTAAGGAACTCGGTGAAAAATAAAACAAACATATTTTCAGCGATCTTAATATAGAAATAGAGATTTCTTTTTTTAATGCAACATCACTTAAAACTTAATATTTGTTCCAATGAAATAGCAACACTCATAAGAAAACATTTTTTATCGCTTTCATAATAAATTTAATCAAATATTACAATATGATTTATTTAGAATTACAAAGATAAAAATGCGCCTAATTTCATCTACTACTTTGAAATTTAGTAATAACTTATATTTTTCAGAGATAGCATAGTATATTTAATACGTATTTATGACTCGAGGTACAATATGGTTCAATATTAGTATTAATATTTGTGTTTTATTACTTGGTAAAGTTCATTCATAAACAGAGTAACAATACAATTAAATCTCGACTCCGAGGCAGACAAGAATGAACGACGCTCACAGTTTATCGCGCACCTCATTTCTTATTGCTTGATAAAATATTATGTACTTTGATTAAGAAATGAATCCTTTTGAAACTGATTGCTATATTGTGTATTACAATACTCTAGTTATCTTTTCTAAGATTATCACATTTAGTAAATAAAATAGTTGGCTTAGGGAACGGACCTAAACTACGTGACCGGTTTTTATAATTTTAAAACCTCCCTGCCCCTAGGTGACCACCCGTAGTATTTGGTAAGACCCCCCATCTAGTTTGCACGGAGTCATTAAGAAGTATATTAAATAAGCAGTAAAACAGAAGAAAATATAAGAAAACATATTTTGGCTCTTGTTTTCGACTGAATGCAAAATGCGTGTATACTTATAATTACAAATGAAAAAATATATAACTACGTGACAAAAACCTAATATATATGTATATATATTGATGTTTAAGATTGTCGATCACCGTGTTGGTCATTTAAGTTAATTTAAATACTTTTATCATTTAAAATGATAAATTATTCAACATGACAATACTTAAAACTATAACTTCAACACTCTATTTAAAATAAGTATTGTCGTTACACATTGAACGTGCATATTACGAGCTAATATTGTCATGAGCGCCTTCATGAACGAGCAGCGCGTCACGGAGTTACACTTCCATATATAATGTGCCCGCAGCCTCGCCGCAGTATCAGACACTCATAAAGTAACATCACTCGCTTAAGATATTGAGGTATGTTAGTATAGAGGTGGTAAATATTATTATATTAAAACTAATCAAACCCACTTTTAATGTGGAATATTAGTGACATGAATTAACCGTATTACAAATGTCAAAAAGAGAAATGATGAAATTGGCCTTAACACGCGTTTTGTAATAAGACCGTTAGTTTTCTTAACTGAGATAGAAATATTAACTAGTCTATTTTTTTTTTAATAAATCATATTAGGCTATATTTTTGCTTGTAGTATGGACGGTGCATTAAATATTTGGCCTAAAACATTTTTGAATAAATTTAAAATGTTTTATTTGTGATTCGAACGTGATTCATTTATACTTATAAAAGATACACTTTCTTTTAAATACTCTCATTAAGATAAGATATTTATCATTAATTTAAAATACCTTTATAAGCTGAAAGTACCTACTGAAAAACAATTGTATACACTAAAATAATATGACAACAAAATATATTTTTTACTCTCAAACAAGTAAATTGAATATTTTAATTTAATGAAAATTTCGCGAATAAAGTCTCAGACGCTTTATAAAGATTAAGGTTCTTAATTTTATGTATATTTATCAATCTTACTAAAAGCTTCTTTTCAAATGGGCTTTATTGTGAATCTAATTGTGTAACGTCACTTTGTAATCGTAATAAATATCGGTGAATAATACATGACCTTAAAGGATGTACTCTTTTGTTCGTTCATGTTACGTATTTTTGTCATTTCTCTGCAGGGCGTGTGGCTCGGTGGTCTCACCATCCTATGACATCTATCACAGCTGTGTGACATCCCTTTACCCTCCCCTCTTCATCGACTTTGATAACACGTCAACACTAGTATGTGGTCACTTACCGTCTTCTGCCACATACGAAAACAACTTCTGCGATTTGAATTTTATTAAATAAGATATGTAAAATATATTTAAGCTCTCTCGAACTAATTTTGGTTTAACCGCCCCGCTGAATACGATTGTCAACATTTATAATTGTATTTTATAGAAATTGTACGCGCACATGGAAATATTTAATAATTCTTCTAAAATAAATGTAAACGTATATTTCTATTAACGACAACTTAATTATGTTTATTTAGATTTTCATTATTATTTTGCTTACTCCATTTAATTTTTTGTTAATTACGTATGAACATGTTTTTTGTGCTTATAATTTTTTTTTAATATGTACTCATTTATCTAAGTGTTTTAATGTATTAATAAGGATGTTTCGAGGTACCATCGTACTGTTTCGTTCATGTTAAATTAGAAAGGTCTAATTTAGAATAGAAAGAAAAGGAATTACTTGTGACTTGTAAATTATTTTAATTAAAAATCTTGTAAGACTAAAGTTTTTCGATGTGTTTTATTGCTTTCTTTTAAATAAATAAAATAACCATTAGTGAACCTTGTACCGGCTCCAGTTGTATTGGAGCCGGTATTCGAAGTATAAAGTTGTGAGAACATAGGTCAGAACGCATTAGCAGATATAAAATTAACTTACCAGTATATAATTCTCAAGGAAAACTACAACTTTATTATAATAATAAAATAGAATATATTAAAAAATCTCTTAAAAATATATTGCGAGTTTAAATTATAAAGTAGATTTTAAAGACTTCCTTCTTGTTTTTATTAATATTTCCCAGAGCACGTCCGGAGCGGAACAGGAGACGTGATAAAAGTATGAATGTCAATATAAAGGTATATATGGAGCTTCAAACAGAGCACCGGAGATAGAATTGCTCTAGTGGTATTTATTGTTAGAGAAGGTGACAAATACCTCATAACATCCATATTTGTGTGATTGAATTGAATATATGATACTTAACATTATAGCATTGTTTAAATATTAATCAAAGTGACAAACGAACAAACAGTACCGCCTTAAGTACCTACTGCCTGTCTACTGGCCCGTTTGTTAATTTAATTACATTGTATGTGCTGTGTTAATTATTTGCTATCTTTATATTAGGTATCTGCTAAATAGAGAAATATATTAACACAATATTTTTGTGAATCTTTTCTGAATGAATTCTTTGAAAGCTATTTATTATGACTACATGAACCTACCAAATTATGAAAATAAAGCTCTCAAATAAATAAATACAAAAAATATATATATTCAAAATGATCTGTAAGCATATTTATCCATTATAAGCCTATTTTAATATTAAAGAAACCTATGATGGAAAAATAAAAAGAGCCAAGCAAGACTCGAACTTGCGGACAGGTTACGTAGATTCGAATCCTTTCCGTGTCGATGAATTTATTTTTTATTTTACATAAAAACGCTATTTTTAAATGAATATTTACTAGATATTGATATTTATGTTGGTAATTATTAAATATTATAATTTAAGAACAAATAGATTATATATATATTAAGTTACAAAAAATATACCATTTTGATATTCCTTAATTCTACAAAATGAATTTCCATAAACCGGTGCTTAAATTTTAATTAGTCACAGAAGCTGTCAAACTGCCGAAATCTTATTGAATTCAATTTGCAACTTGTGATTATATAATTAAAATTCATAAAATGGTGTGTTCTGTAAACTTTCTATAATTGATTATTAACACAAAGAGTATTGTAGAAGTGCGATAAGATTACATACCTTACCTGGGGTAGCTGCAGTCATCTATATAACGACCGAGTACCGTGCGAGTGACACACGCACGACACACGAGTGACGACTAAATAACAGTTGATGTAAATACCCAAAAAATATATTACGTTCTCAATTTTTAGGTATCTCATTTGTAAATTAAAATATTTGAATTAAATTGTTTATTGATGAAAATATACAAATAGAAAAAATCCACCTACCAAAACGTGGACATTTATATTTATAACTAATTTACATACTGGATGAGTTAAATAATATCATGTCGGTTTACAAAATATAAAATAAAATTGACTATGAACAGACATTATTCTAGCCCTTGCAACTTTTAATGGTACAAAAGTTAACCGATACTTGTAAAAGAGTATGTGTTACTCTGTTGTAGTTAACGTTATTAAGTTTTAAGTTTTGTTTTCACTTTGATTCCAACACTTGTTTAATAAGTGAATATTAGTTTATATGAAACAGTATCTCTATATTAAAACCGGTCTGGCTGTATGTTACACGCATCAAAATGACGCATGCATGGTCAGAATGTTTTTGAATTCACACACGTCAAGGTTTTATAAAATTATATGATTTAAAAAGACTCGAATGACAGTTTTTAACCTCACCATGGAGGTATTGTACCGTAGGTACAACGTAAGTACAAGTACAACAACTCACGCAACAATGATATTGTCAGTAAAACCGATATTCATTAAGTGACAAAGACTTACTTTTATTTCGAATGCCAGTAGCACCAAGCGAGCACTTTATTTATCCACAAATAAGGTTATTCACCTTAGATATTCTAAAATTTTGTTTCCGAAAACAATTGGTTATGAAGTATTACCTTACCTTATTATTACCTTACAAAGTCATTAATTATTATCCAACCCTGCAGTACTTTTGGCACTTTTGCTCATAATATATTAACAAACCTTGCAATACTTTTGGAACTTTTCCTCGCTATATATTAACATAAATATTGTGAACAGAATAGCAAAAAAAAATATGCAAAGACAAGTATTTCCTATTTTTTATATTGTAATGAAAAAAAAATCTCTAACAAAAAATGCATTATGTCTAATATAAAATGCCCAATTATTTAGGCAAAGACTATAATAGGGGTTTTGAAAAATCGCCATCATTACAATTGGTATTTTTTAAATTAATTTTTCGATATATTAAGTAGAGACAGACACGAAGCTTCTAAGCATTCCATGGATTCACCGTGCGGGTGCCGGGCCCATCGCGTTGCAGGGAGAGGAGTGCAAATAGCTCCTAGTTATAGAGAGATTTCGCTGTTATACCTCTCGCTCCCACTTCTACCGCGTACAAATTAACTATATACCTATTCCTGGTCAGTTCGTTGGTCAATTCGTAATACTTGTTTACTTTAATTGTGTGATCTTTGGGATGTTTGTTTCCCACGGAACATTAAGCTCCACAAGTGTCACGCGCTTTAACTGTCTAGAGAACAGGAATATGTCCGGTCTGGATGACGAGACAACAATATCCTCAGTAATTCTATACTGTTTCTCATATATCCATCATTATAGTCCAATCGCGAGCCGCCTCCAAGATAGAGTGAGGCTTTTGTTTTGGTTTTTTATGACGAGCCTTCTTTAATGAACTCTATGAATCTTTTAGTGGTTGTTATACCCTTTTGCGCTCTAGCTACTGAAAGACTAACCGCATCACGTATGATTTCTAATACTTTTTCGTGGCGACGTGAGTATTGAACTTTTTCCAATAGCACCCTAAACCCTACCAACAAGTGTATAGCCGTTCCTACTGCTTGCCCACAGATATTGCAAGACTTTTCGGTAGCTTTACCCCATCTTACTAAATTACTTTGATCTGGGAGAGTCATTTGGAATGCATTTAGATAGAATTTTAATAAAGCTGGAGACCAATCATGACGTAAGGTGCGCCACCTCAATGCTAACGGAATACAAAAGTCACCTATGGTCACCCACTCATTTTGAATTTCTAGATTCATCGCGTGCACTCGATACTTATCGTTTTTATCTTGCCGAATAAAGGATTTTGTTAAGTCTATATCCTGAACTTTCCCGCTAGATCCTAACCCTACTTTATTTGTTTGAGCACCTATCATGATTTGTTTATGGAACTGAAGTCGTGACTCGAGCTCTGATGCGTTTTTATCTTTTGGAAGAGATGTTACAATATTTTTTTCGATGATATGTTGTTTGGTAACTCTTAGGTGTTTATAGAGCTCCGATGGTTTCTTTAATTTCATCCAAAAATTGTTTGATTTTTTTGAAAATAAGGTTTAACGTAAACAAAAAATAATAATTAGTGTCCAAAACCGGAAATGAACATTTCAAACCAAAATTTTTGTATCGTCCACCATTTAAAAAAAATATTTGTTTTTTGACAATATTGCTTAAAGTATACTTAAAACAACTATATTTTTAAAAATCGGATTTGCATTAGTTAAGGAGATTATTGTACATACATGTCGCACTCAGTATGTAGGTCCTGGTTTACGTCGGTTAGTTCGTAAATTATGAAGGTCTAACAAAGATTCGATGTAGTTGTTATTTAAATAAAAATATGAAAACTTGATAAATTATAAGATTGAATTGAAATATTAGAAGGGAAAAGTGTAAAGGGGTTTTTAATAAAAAAAATGTCACCATTGGCGCCATCTCTTAGCTGTGAGGTGACTTGGTGCTTTTGCTAGAAAGAGATATAAGTAGGTATTCCGCCACGCCATTTTGAATTCCGTTACTGTTGTAGTTGTAGTTTTGTTTGTTGGATGAAGATGATACAGGATCTTTTTGTTATAATTTAAGGAACGCTTATGTATGATCAATTAAAAAATGAATTTAAAAAGACGCCTAGGTTAAAGCGTTATTGTATTATCAATAGTCTCGGTAATCTTTTTAGATACCTAGCAGATATTTCTTATTAGGCCACAAAGTAATGCCTTTATGCATATAAAATCATAGGAGCCTTAAAATAAATGATAACTTAATATGTTTTTGTTAAATACCCTACGTGTCATGTCTGCCCCGGTCACGTTCGTCGTGTGACCTCTTCGTATTACAGTGCTGTTAAATCAACCGTAGCGCTTCTGCTTTTGCTTTGACCCTTTAATGTTAGAGGGTTTATGTATATTATGATTTTTTTATATTATTATTAAACCTCGTTTGATTGTAAAGTTGCGCGTTATAGGCCTAATTATAGTGAAGTAGACAGTGCTCCGTCACATGTGCTTCATTGGTTTGAAATTATTAATTTTGTCTTACATACTAATAAACCTAAATGCGTGGAGTTTACATTTACTAACGTAAAAAGACAAAATTGTGACTTGCTCCTTAAAAATTAAGTGTTAAAACTGACTGACTCACAATTTCCTTAGATATAAATTTAGATTAAAATCTCCAATGGAACCTGCATCTTTCAAAACTTGCACAATGCAATTAAAAAAATAAGATGATTGAAGGACGTCAATACAGCTCGACTAGTTTATATAAATTATTTTCATATTATTCTTTCTTATGGCATTTAATTATGGAGCAGTACTACAGAAAATAATTCTATATTTAGTTTACAAAATATAGTTGTGCGAGCTAAAGGTGTACAGGTACCCATATCTTAAAGGCTGGAGATTCCCTGAGATCATTTTGAATGAAAGAAATTGGTATTCTTATGGTCGTTTCTCAATACATATTTAATTACATATTATATATACGTTAAATTACTTGTATAAAAACAGTGCTAGACATATAAGTATAAGGAAAACAACCAAACTCGTAGCGAATAAATTTCGTCTTCAAAAAGTTAAAGACGTAATTTAATAAAAAAATCGACATACATAATTACAAAAATAACTCGTAAAACTGAATTATATTCAAATTATATTGCTACCAAAGGTAGTTTTTGTAACGACGGTAAATTTATAAAGAGAACATAAGTGTTTTAAGTGGGTTACTATTCGTTTATTTCTGTAACTCTACTGCATGATGTCCAAGTTAAATGTTTAAAGTGAACTCTTGAAAGTCATGTGATGTACTTGTCTTGACGGTTTAATATATTGTTATAATATTTATTTTTAATAAAATATAACTTTTTGTAATCACAAATTTAAGCAACAGATAATAAATACACATAATAAAATATTAATGAGTAAAATCTGTATAAAAATATCATTAGTAGAATAAATAATTTATAACTTATTACTTCCTGTGCTGTAGATGACACATTTTTGACTGTCTCTCGGTACGTAATATCTTCTTGGATAAGTCAACAAAATATAAAATACTTTTTGTTCTGAAAAACTATTTTTCCTTATGCCAGGGTAGAACACAAAAAAACAACCGTGCTATCGTGTCAGAACCGACCTTGGTTTTATTTAAGAGACTCGATGTGTTATAATTATTATTAATAATATAATTAGTAAACTCAGACCTTTATTTTACTTAAGAGACTCACTCTGCTAATAATACCATTTTCTAATATCATTAAATTCAAAATTGAAATTCAAAACATCTTTATTCAAGTAGGTAGGCATCTACACCCATATAAATAGCCAGCACAGCTCTTTTTTTTTAAATAAATATAAAATAAATTTCAGCAGCACTGCCCCATGATAAAAATGCCGTAAGACAAAATACTATGAAAATAACTAAAAAAAACGAGTCGAGCCGTATTAACATCTGTTAATTGTCTTATTTGTTAGTAAATAAACTTATCTTAAACAAATAACTTAATATGCTTGTTTAATAATATGAGATCTGATGAATGTTAGTTTATAATATAAGAGAGTACATATTATTACGACTATAAATATAAAATCTAAATTTTAATCCTTGCTACGAAATAAACTTTAATAATACAATTTCAAGTTGTTTGCTTAATAATTTACTACATAGAGTATGTAACACCATCTCCTTTCAAACCACCTCGTTAGTTAAAACTCATTAAATCTTCTGATGCACTAATGACTGCATCAGAGTTAGTCAATACCAAGTTGTTTGAAAATCATGAATTTTATTTTACTAAGAGATATATTTAGAAACAAAAAAATATATGTTTGTTAAGTAAAGTCGTTAATAGTTTAAGATATTCAATATATTAGAGTTAATTAAATATTATTATAGATGACTCAAGACGTTATTAAAACAAATGGCATTGCTGTTTATTGTTTTTATTCACCTTCTATGACTCAGTCTCGTGTGGTACCTACGGAAAAGATACTTGACATTGAACAAAAAAGTCTCATATATTTTTTCAATAGGTTTTGACTATATGCAAGTTACGATTTTTTGTTTTAAACTTTTATGTTGAGTTGTCGGCTTGATCTTGGTCGTCGTCTTAACATCGCGGGTAATTTTAGAACATAAATCATATGTTTCATCAAAATTGGTTGAGAAATGCGATCTCTTCGCGAAAACATGTTCTTATACCCATATATATTCAAATTTCAAAAGCTTTTTTCCTAAGTTTGGAATCAATTACTACCATAATAAATTCATTTTATCTTTTTACAATAATATTTTTTTCTTATATAATTTCCAAAAAATAATCATCAAATATTTCATATTAATTCTGAAATAAACGTTAACTTAGTTGTTAGGGCGATTGCGGCAATTTCCCAGAGATTGGTTCAAGTGTATGTGTTCTACCAGTGTTGATATATTTATAAAAAAAAAAATATATGAAATTGGGCACAATTAATGGCAAAAGTGACGTTCACTACAACAGTTTGAATTTAAAAAATATTAATGATGAATGTTTGAATTAAGTAAGTCCTCAATCAAATTTGTGAAGATTATTTTTATGCTTTTGTATTGTATTGTTTTTTAGCTTTTGTATTGTTATGGTTTTTACTTTTTGTATGAACTAAGCGAACAATTGCATTTTAAAACTATCTGGGAAAAAATGATATTGTCACATTGTATTGTTATTTTATTTTATTGTTGGAATATTTTGTTTTGGGAAACAATATATATAACATTTTTAAACACATTTAAATTGTTTTTTAAAACTATTCGTATTATTTTTATAAGTAGTGATGGCGAAAAAAGATATACTGAAAACTGAACATATTAAACATTTACAAAAAGGTCACTTTGCATTAATGGAATTCTCGGAATAAGCAAATTTACCTTTGATCTTTCTTATGCTTAAAGTAGCGGAAATCGAATTGTTTTTCTTTTTTTAACATCCAGTCTATTTTTTGTTGTTGACTAACATGTTTACTTCCTAGCACGTCTAGGTGGAGCTATAAATTGATTTATTATCCTGCGCAGTACATAGCTTTTGTTTCATTATTGAACTCTTAGAGTTGAGTATGGTTGTTAACTTATCACCAACATCTACAATTGAACTAGTAGCAAAAATAATAAAAACATTCTTAATGTTCTTTCACTATCTGTTTTTGAAGAAAGTTTGCTACACGCCTTACCAAGATCATTTTGTCGACGATGTTTCTGACTCAAAACAGCATTGGTATTTGAATTAATATTAGATTAACTAATCTACAACGAACGTGATAACTTGCATATAATGGGTAAGCCAATAAATCAAGAATTACATAGAAGAGCTTGGATAGCCACGAAGACTGGAGTTAAGTTTTACAATTCATTCATAAATAATATAATAAAAGCTAGATTCTTTAAAGTTCAATCAAATTTAATTTCCAACAACAAAACATGAAAACGACACAAAGTATTTTTTTTTTCATTGATATAGTTATCGTCCAAATTTATAGCTTCAGTTGCAGCCTGAAAATATTCGCTTGTAGTTTCATTTCATTTATTTATTTTAATTCTAAATTAGTTTAATTATATCACATAAATTTAAAATAAATAAAAAAAAATTCTTCGTAAGTACCGTTATAGCGAGTAGGTGAGTCTGCGAGGAACACCACAAATAACATTATTTATATTGAAAATTAGACTAAAGCCATGACAAGAATGGCCGACGACGATTAACCAATTCTTGTATTACATGTTTACACAATGACGTAGAGGCAAGTGTAACAAAGTCTTTGTTGTAGTATCAAGGTTCCAATTGAATCAAGAAGGCCTTTGAGGTCTTTGATTCATAAGAAGGGTACAAATTGAGGGGTTTCAAAAAGAATTACTTTATGGCAAAATTTTGAGCTTTTGTTATGAAATATGTTATTTTTTACACAAGATTGTTTATTTCTGAACAATCGAAGGTTTTAGGAACATTTGCTATGATTTACATTATATTTTTTAGATTGTTTAAAAAGTCTTGGTACATATTAAAACAAATGTAATGAATATTGTTAGCAACACTCATCACTGAGCGTCTAATGACGTCATGCCATTCCGTTATCTTGCTCTAAAATGGCAAGCATGGCGGGCGGCAATCTCTCTTCTTTTGATTAGGCGATTAATACTGGTATAGTGCGGAAGTGAAGTGATATTTGTGAATCACTAGGCGTCGTATAATGAATTAGTGACCTTACATTGAACTTGTAATTTCGTATAAGTAGATCTCGTTGTTGATGTAACCTTGTTAAAATTGTGTAATCATTAAACTAATTTGTTTGAGTACATTTGTTGTATTTTAAGTCGTTTTTACATTATATTCTAACACCAGAAGTGGGATAAAAGACACATAAACCCAACACAAAGAGATATTTAATAATTCTGTTTGTGGGTAGAACATTATGTTTCTATTTTGTGAATTTATTTTACTAACATTTTAAGCTTTTATCTCCTCCACGGTTTGACATGGTTCCTTCGAGATCACCTCGTAGGCTTACCCGTCGTTCTAGGAGTATGCGTGATAGTTGATGTTTGTTAAACTAAATTTATAGATATATCCAAGGTGGGAACGGCCCGTGAAAAGCGTAGTTCGCGTTTTCGGTACCGACGTAAAACGGGCAAGGATTCACGGCAGAAGGAGCACGGTAGTCATATGCGTCTTATTGCTTCTTCCTCCACCAATATTAATAAGCGTCCGTTTATTAAGCCTAAGTCACGTGGACACTTAAAATAATTAAACCAACGAGGTTATACTTATAGCGTGATTGCAAACATCTTAAATCCGGTACGAACGTGACTTTAACTAACGCGTCAAAAGCCTCGTCAGTTTTGAATATTCTGTAAAAAGTCGAGCTTTATTGATCCGTGACGTTGCCGTTAAAACTCTAGCTCTAATCGGGAAGCCATGAGGTAGCTCCGCAGCAGCAGGTGCGGCCAGGGCATCTTTCGATAGAAATAGATGCCGCCTAGATGCTCGTGACAATCAACAGAGGCACCAGCCCAGAGTTTACAAGACTAACGATCAAGAATTTATAATCATTCACTTCAGCATTTACACTTTAATGTTTAATACCCGACCACTTTTTGCAGAATGACCAAAGTCCAACCCTTACACGTTGTTGTAAGAGTTTTGTTACATTCTTGGTAACTCAACTTTATGATAACCTTGATGCTACAAACCTATAAAAATAAAACACCTTCCTTAGTTTAATTTCTTAATTCATTTGGAGTTGCTAAGTCGCCTGTACCTTTCCATGGCTTATAATGAATATCCTAAAGTATAGAAAAATGCCCAAATTAGTTGTGGACCAAAGTACGCCATGTCAACAAATACCGAAGACTTCCGATCTATTTCAATTTTACCCTTTCTGTTCAAAATCCTTTAAAAAAATGGTTTTTGAACAGATTATTGACAGACTGAGATATTTTTTCTAATTACTACCAAAAATATGTTATCAAAATTTGTACTCTTTTCTATTAATGATGATGCCGAGGCAATAATGTTATTTGATGTAGGACTACTCGTATATAAATAATCACTTGAACAACTTCTAAGCATTGCTGTGAGGTTCATATTTGACTTGCAAAATAATGAACACTTTATTCATTCTTTGTTATTTGTAAAAAAACTTACTACTTATAAACTACCTAAGAATATTACTACATAATGTATGTAATAAATGTTAAGATTAAATATACAATTGTTCTTTTAATATAGAATATAATTTATAATTTAAATATAGAATACAATTACGTTTATAACAATAGTTTATAATGCGGATGATAATTTTAGTAAGCACAATATAAAATATTTTTGTAAGTAACATAGAAGTGGACTTGGTATCTTTAAGACTATAACATTTAGTTTTGTAAATATCCTTTAGTTCAGTATACCTCTGGGAAAATAACATTCCTTGCCTTGTGTATTTTTACTATTTCGTTTATTTTTATATACGCAAGGAGCTTTGACATCAGGTATATACTATTAGAGTAGAAAACGTAAATATTTTAAAGATACGAAGCTTCTTAGCAATCCATGGATTGACTGTGCGGGTACCGGGCCCCATCGCGTTGCAGTGAGAGGAGCGCAAACAGCTCCTGGGACTTGCGACCCAGGAGTAGGTTTAAGAGGCCCCTTTAAATGCGCTCATCCCAACTGATTAGTTAAGATATATTTTTTTTATTTTATATAATATTTATATTATAATAATCATTAGAAGTATACACTCATATATATAAGTACCGCTTATATAAATCTTAAAACATTCAGATATAATCTTGTAATTCAAGTGATGAAAATAGTTGTGTCAATATCAAACAATAGGTTTATTCATCTAAAAGCATTAAGTGGAGCAGTAAATAAGGAAACCCTCGTCTGAGAAACCGATGTGTTTGATGGAGCAAGAACACATCGTAGAATTTTCATATATAACAAAATAATGTTGTATTATACTTTACAAACAAGGCTGTCTTGGGTAATGACAGCGCTTTCGACAGTAGATTTGGTATCGTGTATTAGCCAATATAAAAGAAATATCTTAAGATGTATAAGCGTGTACAGATTATCAGAAGCTGCAATGACGCGCCCCACTTCTTATTTATTCGAATTAGATGTGTGAGAGCAAATATTAAAGAGTAGTATTTCTATGTGTGGCAGCGTCGACTGATCCGTCAACTATGATTCATATATATATATATATATATATATATATATATATATATATACGCAGACATCTCGGTGGACTAGTCGCGAGGTAAACCCAAGCAATCCGAGAATTGTGTAAAATAAGATGTCAGCTCTCTGGCATGCTTAGAAAACATATCATGAGTTAGACAACAAATTTTAAAACTAATACTTTTAAGCATTTAAAACCTACAAAAAAAAAATAAAATATTTAATTGTGGTATCTTTAGCTAAGGATAAGTCTCTGAATTACATTTCATTTATTATAATTTATTTTATATTACAATTAAAATAGTTTTGCTTTACAATTACTAACAATCTTATATAACAGTTAAATATAAAATTATTTTACAATTAATTTAAGTTATGATAGTAGTCAAAAATTGAGTTTGATTAAATTATGTTAGTCACTATTCTCTCATCTCAATATAGTCGCTTTAATCTGAATCAGAGTCGATAACATCAATGATTGATTCATTATCAAAGGAGAAAAGTGGGCCATTCTGTATATATCCCGGAAAAAATTGGAATCTTTATTCTAGGTAACTTAATAGTCATGCTTTTACCTGGTGAATTATTATTTGAAGACCCCATAGCTGGAGACACATCACTGTTCTGTAAACTGTTTAATGCGGATTTTAAATCACATTTTAAATCCAAACAAAATTCTTCCGTGTTGAAATAGACTTCGTTTACAGTGTATGGTGAAGATGTTAACTCCTTATGTTCAAAATCTTTAACAATTTGTGTTTGTGTTAAAGTGAACTGTGCCAATGAATCTTCACTATTTTCTAATCTGGTTTCTAAATATTGTATAGATATCCTATCTTTGGGCGGCTTTTTAAGATTAATTTTAGCTCTTGAAAATCGGACGTTAATATCATCTTGCACCTTAACATAGGATTGTATATAAAACCGGAGATCGTCTATAAAATCGGCAATCGTCTATAAAATCGGCAATCGCAAGTTCTTGAAGCTGAAACTCATTTGCTGTATGATTGTTATATATGGCTGCATCTGCCGCCATATATAACAATCATACAGCCAAGATCATCCACGGCACAATGGTAGGAGAACATATGGCTGCATACAATGAGACTAGTGGTTTCGTAATGTTGAACAAGAAGGAAATGAAGAGGCCAGGCAAAGCCAAATATATGATGCCACCTAATGACCCAATCGTAGTCACGGCTCAATGCACGAAGATAATGTTGGATGATATGATCCTAGATAATGCTATCACACTAACCAACTTCGAAGCTTGAACCGCGCCGTCAATAACCTGGGTCATCGGGGTTCCAGGATGCGGTAAAACCACGTGGATAGTACCACACTTCGACGCGGAGAAGGACGTCATCATCACCACCACCACCGAAGGCAGCCAAAGATCTGAGAGAAAAAAATTCTCATCGCATAGGCGATGAAGCAAAAAAGCGAGTGCGTACGATGGCCTCCGTATTAGTAAAGATTCAGATTCAGAGAGTCAGAAAACTATCATCGCTTGGTGGTGGACGAGGCTCTTATGAACCATTTCGGAGCCATAGTAATGGCTACGCGGCTGTCCGGCGCTAGCGACATTCTCCTCGTCGGTGACGTGAACCAATTACCTTACATCGATAGAGATAATCTATTCGAGATGAGGTATTGTCGTCCCACCCTGGTAACGTCCATCAGCCAGGAATTACTGTGTACACACCGGAACCCCTTAGACGAGGCGTATGCCTTAGAAGAGGTCTACTCCGGCATCTACTCTAGCAAGAAATGAGTGCAGTCCTTAACCATGCAAAGCTACACAGGTACTCAAATACCCAAAACCCAACCACATACCTTCTTCTTAGTACACACCCAAGAAGAAAAGACAATACTGTCTAGCAAGGGCTATGGATCAAGAGAAGGGTCGCGAATCCTAACTGTACACGAAGCGCAGGGACGGACTTATGGCACCGTTTTCATAATTAATACCAGGAATAAGATGCAGCTACACGATAGCGTTCCCCATGCGGTCGTAGCAGTGTCACGTCACACGGAGAGGTGTGTGTACTTCACCGACAGCGAGAACGACGTGACGGGCAGATTCATCAGGCGAGCGATGAAGGTGACACCTTACAATATTGTAGAATACAACACCAAGATGGCCATAAGAGACAGGAACTCGGCAGTCGTGGAAGCCTTGCTCGAGATGAGTCAAAACATCAAATCAACAGTGGGCCGTTACAGCAGTGTATTGAAATTTAACAAATCACATATTTAAATATACATAAATATATATACATACTAACAAAAAAAAACAAAAAAAAAAAAACAAAAACCTGTGCAAAGGACTCGCTTAGTACTAACTTAGTTTTTTTAAGATTCCTACTAATAATCTCTTCTGTTATGCATGTTTTTAAAATCTCTATTCATAAATTATAATTTAACCACACAATAATTGTAAAACGTCAAAAAAGAGCACGGATGACGTGTCCGTGGAAAATAATAATAATTATAAAAAATAAACATAGGATTGTAAAGACATTTTGAAACAAACATTTTAACTCGATGTAAATAAACAAAACTGTTACAAGTCCCAAAGAATTCCAAAAAACTTACAACAACAAATATTTTTCAAGTGTTTGAAACTTATCAAAACTACTAAATCGGACATAGGTTCGTCTGAACACAATTTGGCTTAAATCTAACTAAGTCTAATATGCACACCTTTAAATTATTCGAAGCCCAAGGTATTTTTTTATTTTTTTTTCCGATTTTAAAATGAGTAAAAGTTTTAACATAATGACACAACGATAGTAAATCAGACATTTATAATGAAAATATTTTGAAAAATTATTTAAAAAAAACATTCTTAGAAACCAAAAATGAGATTACCTTCTATTTGTTTTATTACACATCAAAAAGAGAGCACTTTATTAAGTTATTTACTAAATTTATATATTTGTTCTTTTATTTTTTGACAAACTTTGTAAGTTATTATACTTATCGAAAAGATAATCAAATTATTAATGTAGAGCAAACATAAAGTTTATAAGAATCAAATATGCTTAGAGTAAGGTATGGAATCAAAACTCACACATTTAAGTTTAGGCGGACATAAAACTGTCTTTTAAGTCTCTTAAATTCAAGGTTACGTCACGATTTAGACATGAGATATTTACTATGAGTCTTTTGGAGACAGCTTTAAAAATGATTATAGGAACTCTTCATACTTGATAGGCCTATTAATACAGATATAATTTAAATCAAACCAGCATTATAATGATACAAAAAAGTATTTTTTTTAATTGTCATTTGGGAAGGTATCTATCTACTAAGGTACCTAAAGCTATGGCAAAATAATTTTAAATAAGTAAAGGTGACCTAGTTATCAGTCAAAACAAAATATTGATCAAAAAAATATTTGAAATAATTATTCAAAAAAAGTATTTGGTCAACCTTCCTGGATTCTAGTCTATTACGGCGTTAGTTGCATAATTTTTCAAAACACTTCCATACACCTGAGAATTTTTATGTTGCCATTTTGTTACATATAAATAAATAATAATAATTACAACTTACTAATACAAAAAAAAGAAATTAAAAAAAAGTTTCAGGTTCAAACTAGTGTTTTACTTCATTGCTTAAGTATAGAATGATCTAGTCAACCTAACTCAAATACTTAGAGATGGCACAATAAGCTTGAAGCATTTAAAAAGTCTGCTGTTCAGACTAAGCACAACAGCCTGCTTAAAAGAACAAGCGGATATCGTTGAAATGTTTTTACAACCATTCGTCAAAATACGACAACCTATACGATGAAAATTAACCGTTCTTACTATCGAAATAAGACTCTTTTTTACTTTGGCATAGATTTTAACAACGAGCGCTAGTATATCAGCTTTTAATAAAACGGTGAAATACAATCCTTCGTACTAAATAAATAAGACTCTTTTTTACTTTGGCATAGCTTTTATCAACGATCGCGAGTTTATCAGTTTTTAACAATACGGGGAAAATCAACCGTTCCTACTATTGAAATAAGATATTATTATTATTTAAATACTTTTTATTACTATTACTTAAGTACTTTTTTCAAGACGAGGAATATTATAATAACTGAATATTTTAGTAAGTGATTGTTAGTATTTATATTTTTTAATATTAATTAAATAGGAATGAATAAATGTAGAGGCAGATAACAATTTAATTCGTGTTCATTTAATGTGTTATATTGTTATAAACCGTTTAAATTATATCGTTCAAAAATAACCTATACCACATACCATTTTTTTTTTCTACGGGGAGAGATTCGCCGACCGAACCATACCCGCCGCTAGCGAGGCGACGGACGTGTGTGGGGTTCACTCGGCGCCCTATATTGACACCGAATGGGACCCACTAAAACTCTCCGGTTACCCCTTCTTGCCCAGCAGAGGTGACCCGGGGTTGCCTTGTGGCTATTACCGGTCCACCTCTAGGCGTCCCAGCTAGTGCCGGGACTCGCGCCAAGGGGAGATTGCCCGGGATAACCAGGACAATCCCCAAACGGGCCGACCAAATATTTTAGCGCGTATTAGATTATGGTACTGAGATATATATGAAATTATAGTATAGTTATAAGATATGTAGGTCATACAAATAAAAATCAAACACAACTACTGATTTTCATTGACAGAGCACATGTTTGATATATTATAATATATTGTGTTTATAACAGTTATTGTAAAGAATTAATCTTTATTTATAATATCTTACTATTCTTATTGATACATCATTTAAGTAATAAATAATTGTTATTTTGATAAATTATCAGAAGCTATTCTTATAATATTAACTTATTGTATTTTAATACTTAATATTGTAAACCACAAATATGTTTAATGATTGTTTCAAATACATTTTTGAATTAAGAATTGTATAAAAAACATTTGGTTATAAAGAATGTTTATATTTATCAATGAAGTTATGAATATGACTAAACATCCAGTGTAGATGGCAGCACTACTGTCACTTTTAGAAATTATTATAAATACGGCTTCTAACTATTGTTAAGGGATTATTATTCACTGGAGTTGGAGCTGCCAAGCTAAGTTATACTTATATTCCTTATATTTTATTTTTGCTGTTATAACTTTTATATTTTGTGGGTATTTAAGTGTATAAGTATCAGTGATAACTGTAAAGTGAATATTTAGTTACATTGTGTTTTGTATTAATAATCTTGAATTTAAATATCAAATGTGATATATATTAAATATAATTTACATGTTATTCTTTCTTTTGTGTTTCCTTTGTAACAATTTAGCCTTTTTTACCTAACAGTTTTAAATAGTTTAAATTATTTAGGAAGTATTTAATTATTTATATTATTTTTTAATATGTAGAGCAATATTAATCTAACATCAGAAGTGGGATCGCTTTCTAATTTATTATATTTTTTTTAGAAGGATGTCCCTGCCCTACAAGAGGTTCTTCAGGCGATCAAAAATGCTGTTTCCGGTAATCGCCAAAAAGAAGACGACGAAGCACTACCAATCTTCATCCAGCGTGGAGTGACCTTGGCGCTGAATGATGGTGCAACAACATCGAGGCCCCATCGAAAGACTTCGGCTGGAGCAGCATTGCAACTGCCGATAAAGCTAGTAAGGCCCTTACAGGCTCAGCATTATTATGGTTCGAATCGTGGGACCCTACAGTGGGTAGGTCGTGTCAGTAAAATAGATATAAATATAAATGTAAGAATGGCTTCTTTTAATAGTCGCGTCAAAACCACTACCAAGCTAATAGCTTATTAGAACAAAGCGGTAGGGATGTAAAGGACTCATTATTTCATAAACGTTCTAAAATAGGTACTCGATCTAATAAATTATTATTTTTTTTTTTTGGGGGAAACGGAGGGCCTACCAAGGCACAAATATATATATATATATTCTTAATTGTACACCACAATTATGGAAAGTACAAGAATATTTATAAGAAAAGAAAAAAATATGTATAATAAGAAAGAAAAATAGCAATAAAGTAAAAAAAGAAAGAAAAGAAAAAAAAATTGTGGGTATACAATAAGGCGTAGTGTTTTTATAAAGAATCTCAGTCTAACGGTCAACTAAAACTTGGTGAGGGTAGTAAAAAAATTTTTTGCTTGTATTTTACGAACCTAGGTCATTATATTATTTGGTACACCCTCGCTAGTCGTTACTGTCGGGGGAACGAATATTACTTTTAATTGGTTTCGCTTATTCTCAGTTTCATATTATGATAGACTAGGCACACCTAGAAGTAATGGACGAGTAGAACATTACGTAAAACACTGTTGTTAATATTTTGAGTACTATGTATAATGTCAGATTGGCCGAGCAGTTTATAGAAGGTTCAGCAGTCTAACGTAAAGTAGATCTATTAGTAATTTGTTATTTATATATCATACATTTAATTATTTATATATCGTACATTTAATTATTTATATATCGTACATATCATTATTTATATATCATACATTTAAATATTTATATATGATACATTTAATTATTTATATATCATAGATATCTTTTTATAATAAAAAGCTGGTTGACCCTAACTTGGTGCTGATGTGTCTCATCTGCCAGCGGGTGAATGCTATCAGCATGTCTAGGTTATGGGTTCATTGAGTATGTTCTCCGCTGGTCGGCCCTCTATTTGGTACCAATACGTCTCACTGGCAGCGGGTGAATGCGATTGGTATGTCTATGTAGTTGGCAAACATACAAAATAATAACAATTACAATAAATACAATAACTTCGACTTCGACTTTGACTTGTATAATAATTTTGTTTTAGTATATACATAATATACATTGTGATATCGACCTGACGTTGAAAAATAATTAGGATGTGATCGTGTTTAAAGTGTTGTAAGTACTTCGGGGACGAAGTACAGTCAGTATGGCCGTATTAGATTATGGTACTGAGATATATATGAAATTATAGTATAGTTATAAGATATGTAGGTCATACAAATAAAAATCAAACACAACTACTGATTTTCATTGACAGAGCACATGTTTGATATATTATAATATATTGTGTTTATAACAGTTATTGTAAAGAATTAATCTTTATTTATAATATCTTACTATTCTTATTGATACATCATTTAAGTAATAAATAATTGTTATTTTGATAAATTATCAGAAGCTATTCTTATAATATTAACTTATTGTATTTTAATACTTAATATTGTAAACCACAAATATGTTTAATGATTGTTTCAAATACATTTTTGAATTAAGAATTGTATAAAAATCATTTGGTTATAAAGAATGTTTATATTTATCAATGAAGTTATGAATATGACTAAACATCCAGTGTAGATGGCAGCACTACTGTCACTTTTAGAAATTATTATAAATACGGCTTCTAACTATTGTTAAGGGATTATTATTCACTGGAGTTGGAGCTGCCAAGCTAAGTTATACTTATATTCCTTATATTTTATTTTTGCTGTTATAACTTTTATATTTTGTGGGTATTTAAGTGTATAAGTATCAGTGATAACTGTAAAGTGAATATTTAGTTACATTGTGTTTTGTATTAATAATCTTGAATTTAAATATCAAATGTGACATGTTATTCTTTCTTTTGTGTTTCCTTTGTAACAATTTAGCCTTTTTTACCTAACAGTTTTAAATAGTTTAAATTATTTAGGAAGTATTTAATTATTTATATTATTTTTTAATATGTAGAGCAATATTAATCTAACACGCGCAAGGTGGCTACCCCTACACGCTGGCCGCTCACTGGGACACAGAGGGGCGCATATGTGCGCGCCGCCCTCGGGCCACCCGTCTACGCCGGAGAGGTGGGGCAAGAGCATCCTCCTCCCGCTCTCTCTCCGCAGCCTCCTTCTGCGAAATAACACTCTCGCAGAAAGTGGCTGCAGCCTCCCAAACTCTCTCGCTGGCAATCATGGACTTGACCATTGTTGCCAGCGTGAAGTTGCTTTCGCCGAGCGCCACTTGGAGTTCGTGGCGCTCGCGTTGCCAGGCCGGGCACACAATGAGTGTGTGACCGGCCGTATCGTCCGGAGAGTCGCAGTGGTGACACCGCGGCGAATCTTCTCGTTGGGCGACTCGGTGCAGGTAGTGACCAAAACAACCATGTCCGGTCAATACCTGCACCAGGCGGAAGCCGAGACTGCCGTGCCGGCACCCGATCCATTCTTTCAACACTGGACGAATCGCCTCGATCGTCCAGCCGGCAGCTGGGTGGCCAAGTGCCTCTTGCCATTTGGCCAGAGTCTCCCTCTGGGCCAGGGCACGTACCTTCCTCACCTCCTCGAGGCAGGGTCGTTCTCCCCGCGCCCGAAATTCAGTTCGACGACGATGCACCTGGGCCAAGA
The DNA here is from genome assembly GCA_963555665.1 of Dircenna loreta. Classification (NCBI taxonomy): domain Eukaryota; kingdom Metazoa; phylum Arthropoda; class Insecta; order Lepidoptera; family Nymphalidae; genus Dircenna; species Dircenna loreta. Next base: position 8,799,169 of record OY743098.1, read on the forward strand.
CTGCAGCATCGAGCTCCCACGGGGTCGTACCTGCGAGGACGCAGGCTGCCCCATGACTGACCGTGCGGTAAGCGTGCACAGCTCGAGTTACAATGACCCTCTGCGGTTGACGTAAGAGAACCCACACTCGGGGGGAGAGGCACTCCGCCCAAACCGGGGCTCCGTACAGTGCCATCGACCTAATCACACCGTGGTATAGTCGACGGCACGACGAATTGGGCCCCCCCTGGTTAGGGAGGATTCGACCAAGTGCTGCAGCGGCGGCACATAATCTTGGAGCGAGGAGCTTGAAGTGCTCCTTGAAACTCCAACAGGAGTCCAGGGTCAAGCCGAGGTATTTTAAATGTTTCCCGACCTGAATCCGGATCCCCTCTACTTGGACACATAGTCCAGTAGGCGGCCTGCGGCGAGGTGTGTGAAAAACTATGGCCCTTGTCTTTTCAAGGGCCACCTCTAGCCCGAGGGAGCGGATGCGTCGGACGACCAAGCTGGCTCCGACCGACGCAAGGTGATTCGCGTCCTCCCACTTACGCGCTCGTGCAGCCACCAGGGTGTCATCCGCAAAGCAAACGACATCCATCCCCGGTAAGAGCGCACCTCGCAAGACCCAATTGTACCCCAGGTTCCAGAGCAGGGGACCAAGCACCGACCCCTGGGGCACACCCGCCTTCATGGGCCACGATTGAAGGCATCCTGTCGCATCCTCGTAGAGGACCACCCGCTCCCGTAGGTAATCCGTAACGAGGGCACATAATTATAGGGGCACCTCGTGAAAGCGAAGTGCCTCCTCTATGCATTCATGGGGGAGGCTGTTGAATGCGTTCGCAATGTCAAGCGACACTGCGAATACAGCCTCTCCCTTCTGTGTGGCTTGCTTCGTCCATCCCTTAAGTCGGGCCACCGCGTCCATCGTGCCCCGGCCAGTCCGGAAGCCGTACTGGCAGTCCGCCAAATTCGGCCCTCGGCTCTCGAGGTGCTCGACTATTCTGGAGGCGAGGATCTTTTCAAACACCTTCCCAGCCTCGTCGAGCAACACTACTGGCCTATAACCCGATGGAGAGTCAGGTGGGCGCCCATTCTTCCGCAGGAGGCAGAGCCGTCCGACCCTCCATCTTCTGGGGAAGCGGCATTGCTCTAAGCAGGCGTTGAGCACTGCACGGAAACGCTCCCTCAGAGGACCCAGGGCTATCGCCATCACCTTGGACGGGACGCCATCCGGCCCCGGAGCCTTTCCCTTCCTCCGGAGACGGTACGCCGCCAGTTCAAGCTCAACACTTGACGCTGGCGGCCCAGTCACGCCATCCTCCAGGGTGATGGCGCTGGTGGCCATCCTGGGAGGCGAAAAGGAGCCCGGATCCGGGAATAAGGTATCCAGGACCCCTCTAAGCAGATCGGGATCCATGCTGGAGGTAGAGCGAGTTGCTTCCAGGAACTTTTCCCGCACCACCCGATACGGCCTCCCCCAGGGGTCACTGTCGAGAATCTCTATAAATCGCTCCTCAGCAGACCTCAGACCTTGGCTCTACTGATGGATATCCGCAGAGCCCTTTGCGCCTCCCTGAAGGCCCGGCGGAGGGTCGCCATCTCTCCGGACTGTTAGTTGGCACGCCTACGACACCTCATGTAGGCGCGCCGAGCTGCCATACAGGCAGTACGGAGGGACGCGGTGTCCTGGTTCCACCAGTATACCGCACCCCTCCCCACGTAGCGCCGGGACCTAGGCATGGCGGCATCGCAAACAACTTTCAGGTCGTCCGCTAATAATTCTGCCAACCGGTCTGCGTCCCCCGCCATGTTGGCAGGTGGCTCCGCCCATGATCTAAAAATCGCCGCCTCCTCAGCGACGTCGCGGCGGAGCTTAGTTAGCGCCCACCTCGGAAAAGCCAAGGGGGCACCCACCGCGGCCCCCAAATGGACAGGGGCTCCGGGACCGCCCACGGAGATCTCGATCCGGATGAATCGGTGATCCGAGAGACTCTCCATGGTGTCCTCCACCTGCCAGCTACATCTGGCTGCCAGCGTCGGGGTGGCAAAGGTGACATCCACTATGGAGTTACCCTGCCACCTCACACACGTCGGGGTGTTGCCCCTATTTAGGACCTGAAGACCTAGGCTGCATGCCCAGGACTCCAGCTCCTTGCCAAATACGTTGTTTGACCGAGACCCCCACGCGCTGTGTTTTGCGTTAAGGTCTCCGCCAAACAGCACTGGGAGGGGATGCGCTCTCCTCACCACCCCTTCTACCGCAGCCAGGAACTGCTGAAATTCGGCCCGGCTGCGATTGGGGGAGAAGTAGACAGATATGACCACTACACCTCCCCACTTGACGGACACATAACCCGGCCCCCTTTCGTGAAAAATGAGAGGAGGTCCAGCGCTTGTCGCCACCCCTACAACTGCCGCGGTCCCATCCGTTGCCCCGAACCACCTTCGTGATGATGGGATGTGGTGGGGCTCCGACACCAGCGCCAGATTACCTCGCCACTCCGCCGTCGCCTGACACAACATGTCCTGCGACCTAGCGGAGTGGTTTACATTGCCCTGAACGATAACCCCAATGGACCTAGACATTAATGTCCATTGGAGTAACAGCCTTAGGAGTGGCCATAGCCGCCGCCCTGGGTCTAGTGTGTACCATGGGTAGTGGGAGGCCTTTTACTGGCGCGGTATTGCACTGTGGACCAATCATTTTGTGGTCCGCAGGCAGGCCCTTGTCAGTGCACAGAGCGCACTTGTAAGGTGCCGAACAAGACGCCGCCACATGCCCCTCCCCACCGCAGCGGTAACACAGAACGCTGCGGTCCTTCTTAGAGGGGCATAGGGCTTGGGTGTGACCCTTCTCTAGGCACTTGTGACAGCGCAGTGGGCGCTGCTCCAGCACTTGGAGGGAGGCCGAGCACCACCCCACTAGCAAGCGTCCCTCCGTTAAGATGGCCTCCAATACCTCTACTGGGCACGATGCCACTACCGACCCCATACCTCTACCGCCAACCATGATGTTGCCCACCCTGAACTTTTCAGGAGGGCAACCAGCCTTATTCGCCAACGCCACGCGCAACTCCTCAACCGACACCGAGTCATCCAGGCCGGAGACTCTGATGTCAGCCATCTTTGTGGGTCGGGTGACATTGGCCACCTCACCAAGGACCTCGCCCATTTTGGCGGCCAACCTGTCAGCTTGGGAGGCTGTGGCCTCTTTGGGGAGCTCCATGACACAGGCTCCCGTCATGGACCTGCGAAATTTCCCAGGGCCGATACCCCACTCACCCAAGTTTATTTGAGCCTTTGCCTGGACGAGCGCCTCAGCATAGGTGGCCCCATTGGCCACCGCTTCTGGCTTGAGAGCCAGCACAACCGCTAGGCTTTTCGGTGGCTTTGGCGCCCTTACCGCTTCTTTGGCCAGTTTGACGGCTGCCTGAGCTGGCATCTTCCGGGCTTTCCGGTTCTCCGAGCCACCACCATCCATTGTTCCTCCTGCGGCCGGTCCTTACTAGAAGCCCCGGCCACCTGCTCAGACCCTCTAATTGTGGCTCTCAATGAAGCCACCTTCGGCCTTGCCTTCTTAGGCAGGTTGGCCGGCGGGGTCAGCGTGGTGGGGACCACCCGGCTAGAGTTTGCCCTAGACGGGCCATCAGATTGCCTATCCGCCACCAGAGGAGGACGACGAACTTCAGCTGGCAGGAGTCTGCCGTCCACCTCCAGGCCCTCGAAGCGGGCCGAGATGACCCCACCGATGTGAGACATTAGCTCTTTTTGGAGCTGCACCATTGCATCTCCAAACTCTTCCCTGGTCAGTCCAGCCGACCCCCCGTTCCCTCCATCTTGCGGCAAGGGCAACTCTCTGCGTTCTGTCTCCGACCCGGCGCGCTCTCGTTCAGAAAAAGACCGTCTCAGGGCCGCCACTTCCTCTCCTAGTGCGGCCAGTTGGCTCCTCAGGCGCCTGTTGTCAGCCTTCAGTCGCCGCATCTCCTCATCCTCCTCTCTGGCCGCGAAAGCCTGGACCACACGCATAATTGAGGAAGTGGCCTCCCTCATCTCCTTGATGTAGGTCCCCTTCAAGTTTGTGGACTTAATGAGAACCTGTTCGATTTTGCCAGCCTCCTCTTCCGCCACCTTCTTCAGAGCATGTACTGGCATTTCTGACTCCAGCTCACGCGGTGGTGACTTTTTCCCCTTTCGGGTCTTGGGGCTGGTGCTCACTTTCGATTCCGTCAGAGTCGAGTCCGAGTCATCGTTCGGAGCCTCTCCAAACTCCCTTCGGGCTCTCGACAGTCCCACCAAGTGGGTGAGACCCCCCCTACCCTTTTTTGATTTCGCCACTTTCGGTGCCGGCATCAGCTCCGCATCACAGTGTTGTTCATCAGAGGGTAGATCACATTCAGTCGAACTGCTTGCCCAGAGCCGTCTCCCAATCGGCCTCTTTCTCAATCCCACACGCGTTCCAAGTGTGGGCAACAACCTCCCGTCCTTGACGACCTCAAATCCCCCGGGGCCGGACTCTGACTCCATCTCCGAGTCCAGAGCAAGCCTCACATCTGAATCCGCTGGAAAATCGCTTCGGGACGCTTCTCTTTTCAACACAGCAGTTTTTGGCAGATGGCGCTTCTTGCGAACACTAACCTCACGGTCGGACACCTCATCCGCACCATGGATTTTTACTTTGGTGCCCTTAGAGAGCGCCGCCTGAGCAAAGGTAATCTTAGGTCCTTTTTGCTTGCCTGGGTCTTTTGCTAGAGAGCCGACCAACTGGGTCGACTCACTCGTGTCTAAAACAACGGAATCCTGATCGTAATGCAATTCAGAGTCCAAGAGGATAGCCTGGTCATCGTTCTCCTCACCACGCCTCACACAATTTTTATTTAGACAGGTCGGTGTGGACGTGACCTGTGCAGGTACTCCTGCTCTAAGGCAATTTTTGCCCCCCCCAGAGTACGAGGGGCAGACGGGGACCGAAGTCACCGTGAGGGATTCCTCAGCGCTATCGCTGAGACCCTCCTGGGGACATATTTTAAAATTGCACTTGTCCATATTTCCTTTTAAGGGGGAAGGTCCCCATAAGACCTCATCCTTACGCAACCCCTCGGCAGGCGTCGAACCTCGGGATTGGCAGAGCGCTTGCCAGCTAACCCTACGCCACAGCACGCTAGACCGCGGTTTCGGGGTGGTTTTTTTATAGAGGTTCCCTTCCTCGCGGCTCTGCAAGTGAGCCCCCGGTCCCGGCCGAAGTGCAATGGCCGGGTTACGGTATGATGGCTGCTCCTAGTCTGGCCCCTCACCCTAAACCTCCCGGTATGAGTAGCTCTGCCGGTATAGCCTCAGGGATCATTGTGACACGCAAGCCCCCCCATGACAAGGTAGCAGCCCTTGGGGGGGACCTATACCACCCACATACCTACAATAAATGTTGATTTTGTTGCGATGATAAAATTGTTTGAGTTGCAATGTTAAATACATCAGGATATTGATGAATTTTGTAGTGCAGCCGTGACGGTTTTACTGGAAGTAGAGGATTAAGTAATTTATTTGGATTGTAACTATTACTGATGGCCCTGCGACCTTGAAAGATTTACCGGAGGAGGTAGTTTTCATTGAAATTAAATTCTTAAGCTACTTATATTATTGACAGGGAATCTTAACACCGCGATTCAGAATACGACCTCTTATAAAAGGCGCCATCTATTGACAACAAGAACAATTATTTTCCCTTTATTTAATTTAGCTAAGCAGTAGAAAAGAAAGAAAATAAGAACAGTCTGGGTTTTTACATCAAATGTTCTCAATCACCGTACAAAATACTTCAAGTCAATGTTTGTGATAGTGTCGTAGTGTTGTATCCGGGTCGAGCCGAATACGAACTGCAGTAAAATATAGATAGTCTGTGAGATCCCAAAAACTAAAACCTGAAACTATATATATATATTATATATTCCTCATAGTACACTATCAAAATATATCTAAAGAAGAAGCATTATGTATAGGTCAGCTTATCGCTTCAAAGCTTCAAGGCTATCTAAAACAGTGCTTAGAGAAATCAATTAAACATTGACTGATTGACTTGACAATCAGTTTGACACAATGACAAAAAACTCATTAAATCACTTACGTGACCTGAACAAACAGCAAATAGGACAACACAACCACTGCGCTTTCTTTGTTAAACACACAAAGTTTACTGTATTGTATAAATGATATCTTTATAATATAGTATAAAGCAAAAAAAATAATTTTTTGTCTGATTTGCGTGTAAGAAATGCTTCTTTTTCTTTATTGATTCTATACATAATATCTTTTATAGTTATTTATTACGAAAGATGTAAGAGCTTCCCAAACTCTTATATATTTATACGTATGATAAAATAACAATAACACAAGTTGTACTTTGAAAGTCGAGTTATGACACTTAGTTAAGCTTTGTAACATTTTAAGAAAACGCAATTATATAACACTATGTTAAGTTAAATTTCACAAAAAGTCTATTGTATCAATTGCTTATATTTTAACGTAGTTTTTTTAAATTTTATATTGAGGAATATTTTTAAGACTTATAGACCGGAATCGTATTCTTTTATTTTGAGGATTTTAAATATTTTTTACTTTTTTTATCCTTTTTAAGTAATGCAAGTACAATATCAATGATTAATCAATGTTCTTGACGAATTAAATTATTAACGCTTTTTAACATATTTTATGCCAATGATGAAACTTTAAAATTACAAATAGTTACCGACATTTGTACATTAATCCATTTTTTTTTTTTGTTTTTTGGTGTTTTTAGGACTTCTATTTTATTAAATTTATTTTTAGGTAGTCACATTATCTTACAAAAACTAGTCAGCTACATACACTATACATATAATATACTAAGCCGGTATAATAAATGCATTTTGTAAGTTTCATCAACAAAATGCATATGCAATCGCGAGTTGAGCTTAACAACGTTAGGTATCTTCTGTACAACGTCTACAGACATTTGAATTGTTAATATTTAATAATTTATACTACTTCTATAAAATTTGACGATAGCAATAATATTTATTTTCACAACATTTTATCTCAAGCTAATACAGATCTCTAAAGGAGCCGGTATTTTGTAGTAATAAAATAATTATACTTTGATTACTTACAATTTGTGAGAAAGGTTAAATATCCAGTGAATAGTGTTAATTATTTGAATACCAGTTTCAAAACTGATCTTACAGTACTCGTATTTCTCCAATATAGCTAGCTATGAAGACACTTGATAGTATCATTAATTATTCATCTTTTAAAACGCACTTTAGTTTTAAATATGTAAAATAAGATTAAATTCTGTCTGGTAATTTCTTTTTGCTATTTTCTTATTTAATTAATATTACTTGAAGTTTATGTTTACTTAAAGGGCTCAAAATCAAAAGGCTTAATATTCGGCTAGACGTCCACATTTTCCGTAATCACATTTGTAATTACAAAAGATTGATATATTATTTAAGTTCCAGATTATAACTAACAGATTTTTTAAGTCATATTACTTAAGATATTCTGATTTTTTAATGTACTTTACAGTAAAATCATTGAAAAAAATACTTTCTGGTTGCTGACGATGCACTGCCAAGAGATCAATCGTAGTTTACTATTATGATAGACTTATAAAACAAAACTGAACTGAATAATTATTGTAATACTTAAAATCTCTTTTGCTTTATAAATAAATTTATTCGTATATAATATACATATTGTGTATATATTATTTTATATATTCTATATTTTTAATACAGATTAACTGCGTCTAATGTTGTGGAATATTTTCAGTCAGAATAGGTATCAATATTTCCTTGCTTTGTCTTAATATTTCGTTATTGATACCACCTGGACCTGGTGCTTTCTCTTCCCTTTGAGTTTCTCTTCTCTTCTCTTTAGCTTTCCTAATTTCTTCAGGGCGGATGCTAGGTATGTTCAAGTTTCCATTCAACTTCACGTCTTCTTGCACTGTGATGTCTTCATAAAGCATGTTTAAACTAGCTTTTTTCTTCTGCCTTGTTTATGTTTTGCGCCTATATAAGTTGTCTCTTTCTATCAGTAGTTATACGGTGTTTGTTGATTCTATCTTGTTTCTAATGGTATCTTCTATATAGTTGTATTTCTCTTGTATTATCATCTCCTTTGTTTTGTCATTAAAGTCTGTGAGGCTCTCTCTTAGTGCGATTGTTATTTGTTTCATTTGTTGGATTCCGAACTTTTTATTTTGTAGGTCTTATCTGGGATTTTTTAATTCAGCTCTTATTAGTCTATGATTGGTGTCAAAATTGAACTTTTTGATGACTTTGAAGTTAGTGAAGTAATTATCTTTTTATATGATACGATTTTATCTTTTGTTTTGTCATCAGGCGAGGTCCATGTTCACATGTTTTTCTTATTTTTCTTGTACTAGGTGGTGGTTTTCTAGTGTAAAGCTGGTGATTTTATGTCGCTTTCTACTGTTTGGTTTATTTCTGTAAATTAATAATTACTTATATATTTTTCTGTGTACATAAAACTGTAATAACCGTTTAAAAAATTGTGAGTGCGTGTTGCTGCAATGAGCAATATATTTAAAGTTTAGACGTCGTCGCCACCATGAGTCCTATGATAATAGCATATAATTACCGTCAAGTGCGACTCGAGCAAATTTAACGAATTAAGTTTGTTTATTAATTCTATTCATAGCAGTCATCACCCTGACTTACTACTAGACTTACAGCTACATGAGATTAAACACTTGTCATAGCTTTCATAAATTATTATCTCATTTATCTTAATATTTGATTATTGGTATATCTTATCTAGTAGGACTTTATAAAATAACGGATATAACATAGTTTTTGAGGCTAAAAATTATAATAACAATAAAGTGGAAGCGTTTTTTTTATTTCGGTTTTTTAATTCTTTATGACTTAATTAGTAAGACTTCATTAATAATACTATATGAGAATTTGAAATGCACATTTTAAATGAAATATTATTTGTAGGGGACAGCTTTGTTATTGAGCTTTAGTCGTTTAAAGCTATCGTACGTGATATAAATATAAGCGACACACCTGCTCTTTGAGAAAACGCGCTATCAATTTATTTATTTTTACACTTAAACTAAGTTGACGCTTGACTACATTCCACCTGATGGGAAGTGGAAATGTAGACGTAAGTGGTAAAGCGCATCAATTTAGTAAAAGCCTATTCATTCTTGCTTTAACAATTCTTGCCTTTGCCTTGCCTTGTACAATGTGTACTCGGATCAACTTACTCAAACTTATGTATTCATTTATAAAAATATAAAGACACTCCTTTATTTTATTTTTACAAAAAACATATAAAAATTAACTGCACAATTATTTTATATTAAATGAAGTAAGATAAAAAAAAACAACATAAAAAATATTTAAACATAATTAATGAAATTGGAGTATTTTCACAATATGTTCATCTCCTGTTATGTGTCTCTAACACATAGTCTTATAATAGTATTAAAACAAATAATATTATTTCAAACTTAATATAGTTTATTAAAATGAAAGCAACTACTATTTGGCACCAGTTACTCCATACAATTTGGCTGAACTACGAGCTACTCAATAACGATCAATTTTGCTCCCTTTATCGATATTTCAAGTTTAAATCTCTTTTAACATCTAGTTTAAATCAACTCCTACTCTACTATATTTTCAATGAGAAAGACTACTTCAAATGAAGTAAACCATTGCCACATTTATTTATTAGGAGTAAAAATTATAAAAATGTCTATCTAGATAAGTTAATAGTAATGTTTTCCCTGTGATGTTAATTTAATAATTAATAAACTATTGTCTATACGCGGTTACTGTTATTCATTGACAGAAATAAAGTAAGTGCAGTTTGCTTTGAGGTTGCAAAGAGAATAAGCCGCATTGCAGCCTACACTTTGATATTTAATTCGAAACATTAATACCTAAAAATAAAAAAGGGTTAAACATATAGTTACACCTCAATTTAACAATTGTATCCAACAATGAATTCCAATTAACTTTCGACATATTGATGAAGATATAATTAAAAAAATAGATTTATTGAATCGCTGTTCATCAATGAATTAATTCAAATATTGATCCAGAGGGAGCTAGTAGTAGGTCTTTTTATCTTCACTGGCATTTGCTAAAGTCCCTATGTATGCGTAGCAGATAGACGTAGTTATAGACGTAGTTATAGATACGTTCCTCCCCTTGAGGATTAACCTGATTGAGTTAGACTGTACGAGCTGCAGTAAATTGGTTGTAGCAACTCTTCTGAAGTTCCTTATGAACAGATATAGAGAATAAATAAGTTCTAAGGAATGATCCTTACGTCATAATATATAACGAATATATACATATAATTTAAATAAAATTAATATAGAATGAATAAACTGGTAGATATTCGACCGCGACCTCGGGAAAATCGTGCCATCGCTTTACCAATTGAGCAACCGTATCGCTGCCAGACTCAGTGAATTAAGCACTCTATACATACTCGTCTATATAGGACGAAGGGAACATCTATTAGGAATTCTTTCGAAGATCCTATGTTTCTAACTTTACAGTACAGATAAACATGGAAACCACAACCAATATTAATGTTTGATAATATTTATAAACATATACAGCCATGTTAATTTTACTTTAACTTTTCCAGAGGTCACGGGTTCGAATCCCTGCTCGTATCTGTTTATTTTTTATTCTATATATTATGAGTGAAGATGTTTGTGTTGAGTTCTGAATTAGTTCATAAGTTAACGAGTTAGTGTACCAAATAGGTAATGTCCATCAGTTTCCCCACAGACGAAGTTATAGTTTGTAACAAATATAAATACACAATTTCCTTATTTTTTTTAATACAGTATTCATTATATCGAGAGATGTTAAATTTATCTAGTAAATTATATAGCACAAGCAGTTCATTACGTTCCTAGAACTTTAAACATTTCATTCAAAATCGGAACAAACTCCAAGATAATTGGAGCTGGTAGCAGACAAAGGCATATCAGAGCGGTCATTGCGCACTATTCTCTCTTCATTACACACTCATCCATTGTAATTACGACCTATCATATTTTGTAACGTACTATATACAATATGCAGATGAAGGCCACTCAATGGACGTATTTATACTGAGGTTTATATAAATTGTATATATCATAATAGCTACTTTCTATTAAGGAGGTGTGGTGTTGGAATTTTTTTTTATAGATAACCTCTCAGCAATAATACGCTTTTTGGATCGGTGACTTACCAGGAGATATCTGCTGCCCGCCCCACGTTGACCCGTTCACGTTATGCTGGAAGTCAACGTTCCAATTTTATATGAACTGCAGAATGGTCAATGTTTTACCTAAATCCATTGGACTACAAACAATGGTCAGTTGTAGAGAATGTGTTCTAACAAGTGATTTAGTTTCTTACAGAGAACCATTCAATGATTACACCAAATAATTTTTAATGTATCAAAGCCAAAAGGTATTCACTATATATATTTTCTTGCATGAGACTTCTACATATACAAAATATGGTTCAAATAAGTTTTATTACCATAACGTTACTTCATAATAAAATAAATGCACTTTCACTATTCAACAACGATAACTAAATATTATTAGCACACGACTGGTATAAATGTAAGGGAGTTCAGATTCTATACATAAGAAATGTATGGAATCTGAACTTCTTAAAGCATTTAAAGCAATACTCAAAAGCACTGAACTTAATTGCTCTCACACCTAATGCCTTGATGAAGTCTGAGCTCTGCAGACCTCTTTGTCAAGTGATCAATAGATTCCCATTTCCTCATAAGACACGGAAGAATGTTGAGTTAATTCACTAATATAAAACAAGTCTTCTAAGAGCTATGTTTGAAAAGAAGCTAATATCGTATACACCGAGTATACGATATTAGAAATCACTAAAAAGGATCATGAAATTTTGGGTGTTTATTATAACTGCAGAAATATTTATAATAGGTATAAGTTCTCAAAATTAATTTAAACAATTGTAAAATTGTGTAATATTTTAAATTTAAATAATAATAATAATCAAAATTTAATACTCCGCATGTAAGGATTTTCAACAAAATTTTCAAGTCATCGTTTACATTTAAAGCGTTATTATCTAACCCTTGGAGGAGGAGGGTGTCGATAGTTTAGCATATACCATAAAATTATATCACAGCACCGCAGTGTTCCATGACACGTCATCCATCATATATAATATCTTAAGGACACTTCTGCGTATGAACATTACATTATAACCAAACATTATTAGCGTCCATACTACGGTTGCTGTGATGTCTGTTACAATTAGTCGACAAATGTGTATTATAAACCCAAACCCCGATTTTGCGATATGTTATTTTGGTGATAACGTGACATAAACTTCAACTACTGTCCCTTTATTTATTTATTGTTTTAAAATTTGGTTGAGGTTATTACATTTAAACAAATATTTCAAGAAAAACAACGAATTAAGAACATATATTTTTGTTCAATCTAAATAGGAATGTTTTTGAGCATGTTAAAATGATTGAAAATTGAATTTTATTTGACATAAGACTCGTATTAATTAGTATTAGCGCAAGATGTATGATATTATAAACTATGTATTTAATAAAACGTCAAGTTATCAAAAATAGTTTCTGTTATTGTTATAGGTTCGATTTTTAAGGTCAATTAGTAATTCTCTGACTGTGGTTCTCTTCCTACTTGAGCATACAAACTACGAATGTACATTGACGTTTTGGATTTCTCACTCGCATTGACTAAATATTGTGTAATTAAATGTTTTTTTTCCAATAGTTCAGTTCTCTTGATAACATAACTCAATAATTGGACGGTTTTAAAATTAATTAATTTTGACAGCAAATTGACGTACTAAATTACTTTGTTAACTTTTTATGAATGGTTATTAAATATATTTATATTTTTTTAAAAGATAAATAATCCCTCCATCTGAAAACACCCTTTTAATACCTTTCCGATTTTTAATTCCTAACGGCTTTTATATTTCAACACAACCGCTGCAATGGCTTGTGCACAAATAGCAAAAAAAAAAAAAACAATTTTACCACGAATTTCTCGCAAAGCAGTAAGAACAGCAAAATATAAAATATTTTATTATTCCGTCAATATTGGTAAAATGTGTCACCATTGCGTACCACTTCCCTCTTCTACCAGTATCTGCCTTTTGAGAAATGTGATAATCAATCATGTTTGGTGGTAAGATCTTATCAAAAGTAGCAAAATAAGTCTAAATTTGCAGCACCTAGCTCTATTCGTCTAGGAGATCCAGCAGCATCCACCTATCAGTATACCTCAAGGTCACTCAATCATGTTTGGTGGTAAGATCTTATCAAAACTAACAAAGTAGGTCTAAACTCGAAGTACCTAGCCCCATTCGTCTAGGAGATCCAATAGCATAAGTCCATCAGCATACCTCAAGGTTATTCAATCAAGTGCGACGGTAAGATCTTATCAAAAGTGTCCAAACAGGCCTAAACTCCGCTAGCCTAGCCTTTTTCGTCTTATTTTTTTTTTTACTGAAGAGATTTTATCATTAAATAATGAGATGGCTTTGAACAAATCTTTATCTTACATGTCTTCTATGCGGTCATAAACGTTAGACAAATAATATACATTATTGTTATTAGATTTGTTTATTTTTATATTTGAAATACTTTACTAACTATGATAGTATTTTTGATATTGTAACACGTGACTGTGTGAGGTCAGTGTCAATTGCGCAGTGCGTCATTATTGCGAGCAGTAACGTATTTTTATTAATGATGTATTTGATCTGATTGTTGGTTCCTTGATCAATAAATAATAAAGGGTTTGTTATTAGTTTCAGAAACAAACAACATTCTATGAAGTTCTATTTAGTTCCTCTTTCTTAAATATGTTGTATATAATATTAACAATTTTACCTTGTTTTGTCTGTCTATAATAACATCTATTAGTTTTTACAGAATTGAATTGAATCTAAAATATTTATTATTCGAAATATACTTACAAAAGTTGAATGGGATTTTTTAGAAGAGGCATTTGCGAGGCAGAGGCAATTTACAAATAAGAAATTATTTCATAATTAAAATTTGTTAAACAATTTATATGAGCTTTGTGACCTTGTGAGAAAATTACGTGTATAAAAATTGGTAACTCTGTTATACAGCCTTTGAATTCACCAGAGAATTGATTTTATTAAGAGTGGCTACAATATTAATTTAATACAAGTTGAAATAATTAAACCCGCTTGTCTCGAGAGTCGACAAGACGGATGACGATCTTCCGCGGTCTCTCGCGTTACTCATAAATTCTTCATAAGCACCGCAGAGAATACTGCCTTTTCACACTGCGGTCGCCGAGATATACTTTTTTGAACTGAATAATATTAAATCAACATAAATATAAGCTTATTACAAAATTTAAAACGTAATGTAAAAATATATGTTAGTTTCATTCATTATAATAAAATTATATGCACTGTCCAATAAAAATAACAAATATTTGTAACATGTGCATTTATTTAAAGTTAAATAAGTGACTACCTTAATAATATTTGAGAGCAGTTTTTATTTATTTAAGTGACCTAAAACCAAAAAACCTAATGAAATAACTTACCCTAAATTCCAATCTAAAGATAAAGTTAATGACTCCCTGAGTATCTATCACATTACTTAAAGTGAAGGAAACAAAATGATAATAAACAGAAATAACAATGTTACCATACATCAAGATCTAATTCTCAAATTGGTCCATTGGATTGCGGCTGAAACGAAATGTTTAGCGACGGTTATTATTTATACTTCTTTGTTTAGAAAATCTGCTTCATTATGTCTTTTATCCCTATAAATAATAATTAATATATATATAAACATCTCACATTAAAATAACATTATAACTCCAAGTTCTGTTGTCGTGTTAATATCATAGAGACGAGACGAAGCTTCTTAGCGTTCCATGGATTCACCGTGCGGGTGCCGGGCTCATCGCGTTACAGGAGAGGAGTGCAAACAGCTCCTGGGATAAAAAAAAAACATTAACCGTAAAAAAAAAAATTAACGTCTGCCCTTCAAAAATAATAATACATGATTTTAGAGTCAAATCAACCTTTACCCATGAACCCATAAAAATATATTCAATAGCGACATTTTATAGTTACAAGCTTCTATGAAGCGAAACCTATGGAATCTTGTTATCACACTTTGAAAATATTATTCGACCAATTTAATTAATTTATTATGTATGTAAGCAATATGAGGATGATTCAGACATTCAAAACTTTAGTTAAAATCCTTAAAAAAACTTTGAAATCAACGGAATTCACATTAAATCAACAATTTAATATTAACAATATATTCTAAAGAATGTATTGTGATTAAGTAATTGTTATTCTTTGTAGCGTACTTTCTATCGTGTCTAATATATTTGTTAGAACTTATTGTTCTAGTTGTTCATAGGTTGCTTGTTTAATATTGACGATTTATATAGATCAGAATAATGTAGTAGTAAAAGGTAAGTTTTTCTCACACTAGACAGCGTTCGGAACAGAGCTGGAGAGTGTCTTTACAAAAGAGTTTATTTCAATAAGTATGTTATCAAAATAGGTCATCCAAACATTTCCATTTCACTTACCCAAGTGATCACTGATATTGATTCCAAATGGAAAAGATATAAATAAATTAATTTTACTTCAAGACGATATTTTCTCTTCAAATTGATTTAAAAGAAATGTAGTAGTAACGTACTATTGAATTATGTTGACTTGAACCAGGTCCAATCGCATGCACCATCAGCGTCTCGAGTGCTCACTTACCTGCAACACACACCTGCTCTTAGATATATTGGACACCAGTTTTAAAAAGTTTAAGATAATATAAGTTTATTAAAATAAATGTTTTTCGGAAAACCAGTCATTTAAACTTTAGAACTAAAATGTTACATTAGTTAGATTATCTCTAGTTAGTGACGCGTAGTTAGTTTGAATTCTTAAGATAATTCAATTAGTATATTGTATTGACATTATGTTTTAAAAACAATTTACTCTTTTCTTTGTACAAAGTAGTTATATTTACTTCATCATAAAAAAACGTTACATAAATACAAAAAATGGAGACATTTGATCAATGGTCTTTATTTCCAGTGCCAAACATATTTATATATCGGATCAGGATGCCGATTAGCTAGAAAATCTTGGCTCTTGTCCATGACTGAGAAATGAAACGTAGGACAGTTTCTAGGCAGATGTTCTTCGCACGGTGTCTTCAGATGGATGATGTCTTCGTTTGGTGTTTTCTCCACCACCAAACCTACGCCATCTTGCTTGTACGAACTTCCGTCTAGACTCTGTCAAAGCGCAGTGACGTCACGCTTCCGTTTTGTACTCAATTGCAATCCCGTACTAATGACCGTTACGACATATACTACAATTACAAACAATTAAAAAGAATGCAAAAACGTTTTTTAAAAAATCACCGGAGCTTTCATCATTGTTTTTCATTTGTTGGATTAAAGATGGAAGATAGGATAAAGTAAACGAAACAAAAAGTTTCATAAGTCAAATAATAATTAATTGTAATCATTTATATATCATTATAAGTTTTCACTCTTCACAAAATTTATCACAAGCCTTTGCTAATAGAAATCCTTACACACAACGCCCTATTTATAAAACTCGCAGACAGATCACGAGGGCCCCGTGACAATAGCATATCTGAAACTTCATTTTGGTTTCGTTAAAACTTTTGGAGCACGTCCCAGTATTGTGATGGGGACAAAAGTCATTTCGAATTTCTGGTTTATAATTAAAAAGTTAACATCACGAAATAAATGTAAAAGGTGTTTAGTGTTATAATAGCTATACTGTGTAATATTCTTCTTACAATTATTATCACAAACGATTGAATATACTATCTATAACGATGACTGATTGGCGCAGTGGGTGATAATACGTCTATTGTGCCGATGGTCGTGGGTTCGATTCCCACACTAGAATATTTTTTATTATAAAAATTTGCATTTTTCTAGACTGTTTGTTGTTTATATGTATCATATACATGAATTCACAAAAAATACTTTATGTATGTTAATCAGTTGCCTAGTATCCATTGCACAAGCTTTGCTTAGTTTGAAGCTAGGTAGCGTTGTGTGGATGTGTGCGAATATTTGTTTGTTTTTATAATGTTATGGAAATTCTAAAGAAATATTAATTGTGAAAGTTATTTCTTCCACGTAACTCTTTAGAATCGTTTACATAACAGTTATACTGTAATGTTTTAGCGCTCCTATTCTTAATATATTAATTATTCTTAATATATTAATTATGAGAACAGACTCAACTTTGTAGAATGTTCTCAACCTAAAACGCCAACGCTTCTAAAGTCGAGAAACAGACTTAAATTAGTTTTCTATGCATAAGGATTATAGCTTTACAGATACTTGCTTTGGCGTAGTATAAAGCCATTAAAAATGTTTTGAATTTATTAAATAATTTTAAGTTCGAGTCTTTTGCATCCTATGTTAAGACCATTCGCCGGCGAAGGCGAGGTCTTAATCAACCATGATATATTTACCTTCTTTCTTTATCCTATAACTACGTCGTTACAATCCGAGGTTCGGCCTCTTTAGGGCACCCTTGAGACGGACGTGCCCCCTGCACCCTTCAGGCCCTGAAACTTGAAGGGCGAGTACGGCCCGTACTCAATCACCACCTCCGGTAAAGCTGTCACAGCCGCATAGCTAACAGAATTTGTCCTATTTAAAAAAAACCGGCCAAGTGCAAGTTAAACTCGCACACGAAGGGTTCCGTACTATCATCTCTGGGAACCTCCCTTAATATTTTTATTTTTTGACATCGTGTTATGCTGTTAGTATTTGTCGTTATAGCGGCAGGAGAAATACATAATTTGTGAAAATTTCAGCTTTCTGGCTTTCACGGCTTATGAGATAGAGCCTGGTGACACACAGACAGACGGACAAACGAGACTTACTAATAGGGTCCCGTTTTTACTTCTGAGGTATGGAACCTTAAAAAATTAGCCATTACTGCGTCAATTTTGAGGGAGGGAGGCTAGTTTGCATCCCTGAGCACGATCTTAAAAGCACCGGTATATCAAAATAATTTGAATTTTATTAATTTCTTACTTTGTTTGTAATTACGAACAAGTTAAATAAATTAAGTCAAAATAAACCACTTTTACACATTATTTATATACAAGACGGTTTGCATATCTTATCATTCCTCAATAAACTTCAGGCCTCATAAAATTACTACTACTATTTCGTTATATGTGTAAGGCATATATAAACAAATACTGTGATATGTATCCAGAAAAGAAAATTTAAATTCTTGTACATGTTGAAATCTGAAATAATGAATAACTTTCCACAGCTACAAGAGGGCATCTCTGTGCAAGTACATTATGACAAAATCATATATGTTATCACGAAGAGTTTAAATTCCACCCAACTATCTAGAAAAGAACACGAAAGTCACAAGATATTGTCATCACCAACAACAACTCTTTTACGTAAAACAAAAGAACTACAAAAAACCAAGAACAAAACTCGACAGTTGATAAATGAACTAGCTGCACTCTACAAGTTAGTTAATAGATATATTAGAAATGACTATAAAAAAACACAGACAAGATAAAATTGCAAAACATCTAAACCGCACCGGAAGTACGAAAAAAGCCTACAAAGAACTTAGAGCCAACAAAACTTGGATTGAAGGACTGAAGAAGTCCGAAGTAGAACTAAACAAAAGAGAAGATATAATGACTGCAGCAACGGACTTATATAGAGACTTATACAGTGCAGAAGCGCAGGCGTCTTCAAATCTAAGCAATATTAGCAGCGCAGACGAAAACGTAGCAGGTAGAAACATGGAGCAGGATGGCAAAGAAACAAAAAAAACAATAAATGAAATAGAAATTGTAGAAGCAATTAAAGCGTTAAATACTGAAAAAACTGTGGGGTCACACAACATTACTAACGAAACGTTAAAGGCAGCACATCATATACTGGCTACATCTACTATTAACTACTATTCAACTATTCAACTTAATATTACAAAAGTCTGAAAAATCGACACAATGGTCGGAATCAAATATAATTTTAATATATAAGAAAGGTGACCCTAAAGATATAGGACCTATAAGCCTACTACCGAATATATATAATCTGTTCTCCACCATAATAAGCTCGAGGATCAGCCCTGTGATCGAAGCTAACCAATCAGTTGAGCAGGCTGGTTTCAGGAAAGGATTGTCTACAGTGGACCATATTCACACACTAGAGTTGATAATCGAAAAATACCGAGAACAACGGAGACCACTATACCTCGCTTTTATTTTGTTATTATGAAATCGGGAAATTATATGTTTGCTTTTATTTTGTTATTATGAAATCGGGAAATTATTTCAGTAAGTATATTTTCAGTATAGTTTCAGTAAGTAAATTCTTGAATCACCATTGTTTTCATTTAAAAGCAAAAAGATTTTTTTTTGTTATTTTTAAATATGACATCTTTCTAAAATATTTAATTTGTTTATTTTTTATACACTTACCGTTTATTTTAACTGTTCTGTTTCTTAGGGTACATTGGTAAAAGTATGCGTCCCTCAAAGGTCAATTCTTTTTTGTTCTTAGCTTATACTAACGACTTACCCTACGTGATGACCAAAAAATGTTAAATAATCTGGCTCGCCGATGATACTTCGCTACATTTTAAAGTAGCCAGAAAAAACACGGATGTCTTACATGCAAACAATAGCATACAAGTACTTTTCATATGGTTTGCGGCGAATAATCCATTTCTTAACAATAACAAAACGAAATGTCTCAAGTATTCTACCTGCCTAATGTTCCCCAATTAGGCCTTAATTTAATTACTGACCCCACTTAATGGAGGCTACTAATGAAACTGTACTCTTAGATTCAAAACTACAATGGAGCGCTCCTATTAACAATCCAGCTAATCGTTTCAGCTCAGCGACATATGTATTTAGAAAAATTAGACAGTTAACTGATGTTACGATGGCTAGGTGGGTTCATTTTGCGTACTTTCACATTATTATATCTTACGGTATTCTACTCTAACAGGCATATTTTTTATTTCACAGAGAGCAGTTCGAACTATGTTCACCATGGGTCCTCGGGAGTCTATTAAAGTTGTTTTCAAAGACGTTGCGATATATGCGCGTCCATCACTCTATATTTTAGATAATACTATGTACACAGAGAAAAAATTGCAAATATTTAATGTAAAAAGTACTTCCATGATATAAATATTAGATACAATCATAAAATAGTAGTTCCTGAATTTAGACTCACTAATATAAAAAGTAATTTTTGAGTAATGGAATTCGCTTTTACAAGAATTGCCAAAATATGTCACCGATTTAGCGAAAAATAAATTGAATAGCTATCTTTAAAAGTGTACTAAGTAAGTATCTTATTAGAATACTAAGGAATATGCTGATCATAGGTGGGTTTAGCAATTATAAGTTTTTTGACAATTCTACACATAGTACTTTAAAGTCATTTTTACCGGGCTGTTATCTATTAGCGTTCTTGGTTTTAAATTATAAGACTATACTATTGTTTTGAATTTTATATATTAACTTTCGTGAACCATGACTATTATATTTCTATTTACAGAATTAAATCAGAGTTCACTCCACGAGTCTGCCACGCTAAGAGCTCATGAGTAAGAACCCCGAATGGGTTCGAAACTAGTCGGGCACATTCCGATATAATTCTAAGTGAATACAGCCGGGTAAATATAAATGTATTGTATTTCTAAAAACGATTCCAAAAGCACTTGTAAATGTGACAGCATTATAGAAATATTGGCGGCGTGGTTGGTTATTATTGTCTTCTTTTTGATACCTCGCTTGACTTAAGTTCTAATTTATTCTCACATATCAGATAGGACCGTGACTGAAATTGTCAATACCATGGATAATTGTTTTTTTAATTAATAAGTTAAAAGAGTATCCATGGAATTTCTTGCCGGTTCTCCATGAACCTACACGTTGGAACTGTGCATCTAGTGTCTGACGTTTCATAAGTGCAATGTATGTCTATTTGAAATAGAAAAAGAATGGACTTTGACTTAGACTCTGAAATTTTTATTCTCTTACCTCTTTTATTCTTTTTCTAACAGCTATGATTTTCTTAAATTTAAATTTACCTATGTTTTTGAAGGATATTTGTTAGAAGAATACTTTTTGTTGACTAGATATAGTAGTAGAATAGTAGTATTGAATAGCTTGTAAGGTAATTTAATTTGACAATTTTAAAACTATTTTTGTGTTATTACACTACTTAATCGAGCTAGGGAATTAGAACTGGGACAACCCGGATACAATTTCATTTAGAAATTTTGTGGCAAAATTAAAATAGGGTGTGTTAACGTCTATAGTGGAATTAACGAGACATCGTTAAGTACACTCTGTAGAATTTCAAAATAAATTGTACCATTATCACATCAATTTGAATTTTGCCCGACTAGTTTGAATCTATTCAGAATTCTTACTTACGAGCTCAAAGCAGGTGCGGACTTGCGGTCTGAACAGTTCACGATTCAGTTTATTCGCTGAATAGAACATAATCAGTGAATACGGCGTAAATATATGAATGTATATAATTGGCACTGAAAATAATAATATACTTTATTACACACCACTAAGATGAAACTACAGTACAATAGTCAATAACAAAACAATTAGTCTTAGTTTATTATATATAATGTACCAAAGCTATATCTTCTGTTGAAATCATAGCAAGTTATTTGTTTTGACATAACACTAAAAACCTTACTTAAAACTATAAAAAAGAACCTACTTCTATTCCAAGCGCTGGCCATGGTCTTGTTGTGGAAAAGATTTAAATAAATAAATAAAATAAATTATTCCTTTTGCGTTCCCTAAGACCATAGACCGCGGTGATCACTTACCAGGTTACCGCCATGATTTATTGCACTCATAATGTATATATTCATATAAACTGATTTATGAGAACTTGAACGTAGAAACCAAAATCCAGATCCATCCAATACATTGCACACTGCTGCTCAGCTCCGGGACAAATCAAATTACATAATCCATCAACGAATCAGCTGGTACTTGCTATAATAATATTAGTATATCTACAGCAGTGGGCTGAGCAGATCAACATAAATTAAATATTAACTATAAAATATATATATTTGCCACACATCTTGATAATGTATCACAAATAATATATTCCATATTAATTGTGTTATCTTGTAGATTTTTTTTCTAAAATGATGACTGTAAGATAACAAACTTAGTTAAGTGAGGATGCAAGTAACTTTATCAAACGATAAAAAGTTTGAAAGTTATAAAGTTCTTTTTGGATATAGATTTCAGTAACATTTCATATAGTACTTCAAATGTTGAATTACCATACAAGCGTCGGGTTAAACCTAGATTGTCTTGTCTAATAATGTTATTTTATTTAAAGTTTTTGCAACTTTATCTACTCAGTACAAATTTAAGATAGAAATATGTTAAAGTTTTAGAAATTACCTGTAATGTAGTGTTAATATATTCTATAAAATTATTATAATATAAATACCTGCTCGTTTTTATGAGCATCTAGAGTCTAAAGTGTCATAAGTGCAATGTGCTATTTGAAATTTAAAAAAAGCGTTGACTTTATTGTATGTTAAATTATATAAATATGTACCTTAATACTTCAAGATGAAAGAAAAACTTTTATTAAAATAATATAAAATTTCTATCAAATAATATATTACAGTATAATTAAAATTTATATTCTCCGCCTTACAAAATATTGCATTACTTCTAGAATAATTTGATTGTTTAAAATTTAAGTTATGTATTTATATCATGAATATACAATTTATAAAATATATAAATTGACAATGTAATTTACATTATACCAAGGTAATTTAAAAGCCTCTTTAAGTTAAGAGAGTAGTCTGTTTCCTCCCCTCATAGCCCAAAATCTCGATTTTTCAATATTCACTAGTTCTTTAAATAATAATGTATAGTTTCACTGTTAGTCCTTAGTAACTCAAATAAATGTTTTGTTGAACTTTATTACATAAATTGTCATTTCTCATGAATGCACTAAACAAGAGGTTTGTCGGAATATATATGTTGCTCGTGTTCAGTTGTTAAACTTTAACGTAAACAATAATAATTCACCTACTGTTTCTCTGAAACCCCTTCAGGCTGTAGTTTCAGGTGATCAGGTACAACGGTTTACTTGTATCATTAGTTTTTATCTCAATCTTACATTGTCGGGTCGACAGTATATTTAATTCTGTGACGTTTAAATCATAAAAAAAATTATATGCGTATCAAATCAAGAGCGCAAACATCTCACAGCGAGTCGAGTGTAGGTAACTGTCGATTGACATACGCTCAATGATATTTATTCAATAAATAAATCATACAGAACAAATATTTAATACGGTCTGGAAACTGAAAACGTTATTTCAATTTGGATACGGAATTAATTATATTTTAATAATAATATTTTATTTGCTCTAAATGTATGTAGGTGTACAAAGAAGTTATTTCATTGTCAAAGTATTTCATTGTCATTCAATATTAGGCGTCCATATACATTCTACCGTTTGGCGTGCAAATACAATATATTTTTTGTTTTGGATCATATAAATACGTAACAAACAAATTAAAATTTATCTACTAGGAACTTTGTAATGGAATAATATCACTTATCAATTAGGAAAGATGTAATTTGTTTTTAAATGTAGGTAGAGGTAATTCTTTCATTGACTTACGTATCTTATTATATACAGCTGGGGCCATGCCTAATATGTACACTTTTTTCCAGTAATGAAATTTTGCTGTTGCCTGTGGACAATAAGTTTTGATATTACGGCCTATCTTGTAGCCTTATTTCTTATAAAATGCACTTTTAATATATATATATTTTTGAACTATTTGTAAGGGTCGCAGTTTAATATGCTATAGCTTTAAAATGGCCCTAACAACTAGATTACAAAATATATATTTTCAAATCTGACAAGAAGTTTGAAGGACAATCGAGTTCGTACAAGAAAACCATTTTTGTTAAATTAGTAAAGATATATTTATATTCACACAAACTGATGAAATGAAGATTCACGGTATATTCAAAGTTTCTTTAAGATGTGTGCTAAAGGTATAATATCTTCTTAATATTGGAGGCGTTGTCGGTAAAATCGTGCACAATCACCTATTTCGTGTTTGGGCCAATTTCCGTTTATAGCTTGTATCATGTATATAATTTACGATCACATTATAATTGTAATTTACATGTGTGATACTGTATTGTGAATTACAGTATTTTTACTTCATATTTTTTTTTCTATATTATTATAAATATTTATTTATTTAAATCTTTTCCACTCTGAATCATTACCAGTGATCACTTGTGTACGTCAAAGAGAGGTGTCAGGAGCGCCCATTATGATATCATACTTATCGAAATATGCCCTTCTGCAAGAACACCTCTGAACTTAAAGTTAAAGTTACGAGGGTTCCAAATGCGTCTCAGAAGAACCACACAACAAACTCACCCAGGTGTTTCTTTGTTGTGATCGCTGTCAAATAAAACTGATAAGTAAAATGAGCAATTTACGAATAACTATAACCATCGCAATAAATTTTTGGAAGGCCTAATAATATAATAAAAAAAAATACAAAAAACCGTTGCCAGCAACACGACCAGTCACGGCAAGCAGCACCCGTTCACGAGCATAACGCAAGGTTCAGCCATCACCATATTTGAGGGAGAGAGGGCGCCCGACCCCAAAGGCTACCGCAAGTAATGACTTCTAAGGGAACGGTGTGATGCGGCCAGTTGATCAAATCAAAAGATCAAAAGTAACTAACAACGTCAAACAAATTGCGCAGGTAACTAGTTTATCGCTAAAATACAATTTATGTATAATTTAAATTTATTTAATGACAAATTTAAGACTTCATTAGGAAGTTTATTATAAAAACGTATACAAGTAATCCTGAAGGAATTTTCTATTTTTTGGAGCCTAGTGGTGGGCATAGCAAGCTTTTTTTTGTTCCGGGTATTAATTTTGTGTAAATCACAAATTTTCTTCTTATTAATATTCTTATGTACATACATTAAGTTCTCATAAGTATATTGATTAAACACAGTCATCATTTTGAATTCTTTGAATTTATTTCTTAACGATTCTCTAGGCTTCATCTTATAGATCGCACAAACAGCCCTCTTCTGCAGCACAAATATAGCATCAATGTCTGATGCATTTCCCCATAACAGTATACCATATGACATGATACTGTGAAAATAACTAAAGAAAACTAATCTAGCCGTTTCAACGTTAATCATCCGGCGTATTCTTTGGACCGCGTAAGCGGCAGTACCAAGTCTGTTCGACAAATCAGAAATATGAGGGCCTCATTACAATTTGCATCCAAGGTAATGCCCAAAAAAGTAGCAGCATTGACCAATTCCAATTCCTCATTTTTTAGCTGAACTTTAGTTTTGACGGTCTTAACATTAGACAAAGTTAATACAATTAGTCTTTTTTTCGTTGAGCAACGGATTATTAGCATTAAACCGCTGTACAACATCTGAGAGAGCTTTGTTTACATCGTTAATTACTGATTGCTGTCTTAAAAATAAGAGATGTATCACCAGCAAACAATACTATCCCATGTTTATCCCTTACAAAGTAAGGCAAGTCATTTTTATAAATGAGGAATAAGAAAGGCCCTAATATAGAGCTTTGTGCCATGCCCATTTTGACAAATGAACCAAGAGAATGTTTTCCATTCACGTCAACTTTTTGTATTCTTTCATTAAGATAGGAGTTAATCAAATCTAAAGCTTTATTCCTAATTTCACAAAGCTGTAATTTTCGGATTAGAGTTTCATGATGTACACAGTCGAACGCCTCACACAAATCACAGAAAATGCCCAGAGCATCTCGTGGTTCCTCCTAGGCCCCAAATATATTCAGCAATAACTCAACACCAGCATCTGTAGTTGAGCGACCGGGAGTGAAACCAAACTGTTGTTTTACGTAAAATGTTATTTTTATTAAAGTGCTACTAGTTGACTAAGGATACTAGTTGACTAAGGATAATTTTTTCAAAGATCTTACTAAATTTGGGTAGTACTGAAATTTATCTTTAGTTAGTTGGATCTAATGTACTGCCAGATTTAAATAATGGTGTTATTTTACTATGTTTCATTAGATCATAATATACCGCAATCTATACAGTTATTGAATATTAAGTATTATAATAAGTTCCTGTAGAAGGAGGTACTAACTGGTGTTACGCTTGTTATTGATTGTAAAGTTATAAATATCGCTGAGTGTTTAATTTAATTGTACATTAAAATCCTTACTTTTATGAAAAAAATATCTCAAAACAGATTAAAACTTCAAAAGATACAACTACAAGAAATAATATTTCGTTTTTTATATTATTAGTATAGGAATATCGTTAACATTAATTTATATGGAACATGTAATAGTCATCCAATTTAATCTTTTCTATGCTTCCATCTCTTTTTTTTCTATCTATTTAAAAGAAAACAATTCATAGAATTAACACTTCCAAACATTTTTTTAAATTTTTTTTTTTTTAAACGATTAAACAACTACTTTTTAAAAAAGGATGACATAAGGAGTAACAATTGATTTACAAATTTGAATGACAGGATTACATAAAAAGTAAAATGTAAAGGTTATTTATCATCTTAATAAACTAATTACATTTTGAACACACTGTGGAACGCAAATTCATCTTGTAAATTAAGCTTTTCTTCTGCACGTGACTCAGCTGGTACTTAGGTCTGGTTCCGTTGTATAATATATAGAACTTTTCTTATGGTTGTCAAATAATTACAAGTACATGTGAGTAATTTTGTAATTATATTTTTTTAGGAGGTTTGCGTTGGCTCTGTGAACCGTCGGCTTAAAAAAGCTTGGGTCATTTACGTTTTCCTGTTTAAACTACGGTATGTTATTGTATAATTTTTTGATTCGAAAGAATTTGTTCTTATCATCTTAAAAAGCCTTTAATAGTAATTTATTCATAGTAATTTAAAAATATATTTTCTTATTAAAAAAAAGAATGGTCACAACCCTTTTATAGTCACCGAACCAACTGTGACACGTATATTCAGTTTAATGTCGCTAGTCATTATATAATATTTATATTTTTTAAACATTGAAAAATAATATTAATTATTAATTTCGAATATTTAAATCCAACACAATAAAATATTGAAGGACCCTAAATATTAAGAATACTTTACTTATGAGGTATGTCTGTGAAGGTGAATACTCCAACTGTGGACTATTTACGTGTTACTCAGCGACCAGTCTTAATGACTGTATTTCTTACATGGTATTTTATAACTGAATAATATTTAAAGGCGGCATCTAGTAATGTGTTAAAATGTACAGGAGTCTCTCTCTCAAATAGTCATTATTATATTACTTAGCAACTTGTTTATTAATATTAAAATATATTGTTTGATAATGTCGTAGTATAATATCGTCTACTCTGGAGTTGCTCTGCTGATATTGATGACAGTTGTTTACACAAAATATATATATTACATATATATATATATATATATTACATATATATATATATATATATATATATATAGTATAACATTTACATTTTGAGCCCTAGAGGTTCTTCACCAGATGAGTTTAAAGAGGGTGTACGATCGCCGGTCAGTATATTTGTGAAGAAGAATAATTTGTTTATAAAAGTAACTTCAATTGATATTATGATAATTATTTTTATATCAGCCAGTTTTGACGTCAATCTAGATTCATCCCATACTATAGCATTATGTGACAAATATATTAAAGTAGAGCTGAAACTGGAGTGTGTAGTTTGTATAATGTAAATATGTGCTCAGTTCAGTAACTAGTTTATATTGACTACGATAATGCATCTACTATGTGTATTAAACGCAATGATTGAAATACCGATATAACAAAGCCTTTTTATTAATAATCACTTGATCTTCTTCATTTAGCATTTATAATTTATTATTCTTTTATATAACAATTGGAAAACAATAAGATGTGTGAAAGAAAATGATAATGTTTAAAATTTGTCACCTTGAGGTAATAAGGATACATGCCTTATATAGTTATATGGTTTCTTAATTGAGGAAAGACAAAACCAAACCAGTCCAGTTTGTTATCCACGATAGACAAGAATTGAAATGCTTACATTTCTTTATTTAAATTACAACCGACTTGTAACTGTGGAAATTATAAAGAATCTTTATACGTATACATACGTATATTAATTACCATCTAGGTAACAATATCAAAAAATTCCAGTACGATATTTAGATTAAAAATAAACTGTTAGTCGTCACTCGTCACGTGACTGCTTATTTAATACTAATAATTATTAAAAAGGTTTCGTTAAATATATTGTGTATAATTACGTACATACCTAGCAAATTTATTAAACAAATATGTATAGATTTTGGCCCATTACGGTAAATGTTGGTTTAATATAATATTTATTGTAGAAATCAGTGTATATATGTTTGTAACTAGAAAGAAAGAGCACGTATTACAAAGATATAACAGTTTTTTTTTCTTGGTGATTATTCAATTTAAATATAAAATATTATAATATAAAAAATATTTGTACAATATCTATTAAATTCTGTAAAAAAATCGTTGATCATATATAATATTAAGAATACTTTCTTATAATATAATTTCTTATAATGTATCTCTGTACGCGAGATGTAGACAGTCTAACCTAAAATATTCTAAAAACGTAGACGTTTTCATCTTTAATTCATGCCCAGAGTTATTTTAAATTAAACGAATAGCCTGAAAGTATAAACGCATTTACCACAATAAGAAAAGTCGTAAATACATTTGGAGTTTTATTACGTCCGGTGATTTATATATTTAATATAGTTTTAATAAATGTTATAACTAAAACTATTTGAACTCGTATCATTGAATGTATATTTTACATTATAAATTATAAATTTGTTTCGAATGCTTTGCAGCAGTCGTGTTCACGGTAAGACGTGATAAGGTAGGTGTCTGTCGGTACGTCCGTTAATTAGTCATCTACCTTCAACGGTTTCAGGCATAGAGATCAGGATGAATTAAACATGGTATTAAAGAGTACGTTTTGGGTTCATTTAAAACTCTACAACCATAATGTCCGATGTTACAAAAAAAATATCTTAATATAATAATAACTTTAAATATCTTTTATATTATACGACTATAAAATATAATATTTACAATAACTCTTACACTTTTCAACTTTCACTTTTCTTTAAATGTATGTTCTTTAATACTTATCTACTGATATAATGTAAATTAATTGACAATAATTTGATGAAAACAATTAAAATAATAATGTATAATTGATTACTATATACTATATAGGCTCAAAACAATTACAGAACCAATTTCGTTGCGTCTCAGTTGCTGTAGTACCGCAGTGTAGAGAGGTCGGACACCGCGCACGTGACTGGGCCAGCAACAAGGCCCTGGGGCAGGGCAGACAGGATATAATGTTATTATTTATTTTGGTTATATAACTATAGAGATAAAATGTAGCTTAAGTTTCATATCCTGTCTGTATACAAGTCATTCCTGTATTACACAATCATTCTACAAGTCCTCATACACGATACGTAATATTCTTAGTCTAGTAATATTTTTTATATCTATCTATAGTAACATAATCAAACTGTATATAAAATAATTGTGCATTATATAATAGCAAAATGATGTTTGAAAATGTTTATTAACATTGCCATGTGAAGCTTATTTAAATTTTAATAAATATTGAATGAAAATTAAACCGATACGGCCCGGGTTCGAACCCGCGACCTCTAGGAAACCGTCCTGTAGCTCTACCAACTGAGCTACCGTATCGCTACCAGACTCGGTAATGGGTATCGCTGTCAGAAGCTGTATAATGGTTGGATAACGTACTGTCAAAATGATTTACTAAAATAATGCTGTTGACGTTAACGCTGAAATTTGAAAATAGTTGAGTTTCATTGTTCAATAATTAATATTCCAATTTTAGATATAAATCATTCATTAATTTTCATACCGATATTATTAATCAAGGCTTATATTTAAATATGACACTTGTGGACGAACAGTTATTACACTATATCATGTTTTTGTATTAAACAATAAAAAGTATTATTTAGGTGGCCTCTTTTTATTTAAATTTTGTATATTTTTGAAAATTATACTTTAAATAATTATTTGATTTTTAGAGTAAAAGTCCTTAAAATTGATATTATAGTATAGTTACTTAAAGTTAACCTAAGGCCATATATCAATTTTAAAATATGGTAACATGTTAAGTTTCCGTTTTAAAGGCAATTTACATTTGGGCTACCTAGGTTTCTATAGTAGGGAAAGAAATCATCCAATATCTGTACCCTTATGTTTAATTTAGATAAGACTTCATTTTTTTTACAATTGACAACAATAGTGTTTGAACTTGTCTGTAAGAATACTTAGCTTAATTTAAACTGTGCTAAGTTTATTATTGTTATTTGCATAAAAAATTCGAAGCACATAGTTATAGTATTTTTATCAAGCCGGAATTTTTATGTCATTTATTACCTCTCTCGGGAAGCAAAAACATTTCAACGTACTCTCCTGAGTGCACTTTGTTAGAAGCAAGTAAAACATATACAAAAGGGCGCACGATAAAAGAGAGTCTATATTAAAGCCGATAAGCCATAATTATAAGATGTATTATTTGATTCATTAACAAAATGTAATTTGATTACCAAAAAAAAAAAACAAGAAAGCAGGCAATGTATTAAATTAATGAAAGTAATCAAAATACCAAATTTCAGAAACCTCATACTAAAAGTAGGTTTGTTCAATTTCACAGATTAAAACTCGTGACGAAAATGAGTTTTTGTTAAATTCGTCACTAATAAAATATGCATGGAATTTGTACGTTCATTCGAGAATATTTGTATTTCGATGAGATGAAAATACATTATGAAAATTTCTTTGCACGGAATTTTACGTAATAGTTATCCTGTTATAAATAAAATAAATAATATACATTTTTAGAATAATTTGCATGCTACTATTTATTTTTATAGTGATTAAATTAAATTTAAATGAATGTTTATTAAAAACAATAATAAATTAAGCATATTGTTAACTTTTATTTCCAGGGAAAAACTCTTTCAAGTCTCAAAACCGCTAATTAAAGTTGCTACGCTGTTCTCTACTAATTTGAAACTAGAACCAACGTACCGCGGATGTTGACTGTCCTCATTTATGTACTTTATGAGATTACTCCTTGGGATACAACAATATATATGTAATGCAAGTATCTTTTATTTACACCAGCGTATCAATTTAAAGTGATTATACAAGAAAAAAAACTTTTCTTCTTTAACTTCAAATTAAAGTAATAAAATTAACTCTTAAATTACAAAATGTTACCAAAAGAACACACAGGTCACGGGAATCACAAAAGCTTTGCCGTTCTTTAAGAAAGGACTAGGTGCGTTAATGTATGACATGGTGGGGATAGTTTGGTTACAGGTGACATTCAGAGTTATAATGGGATCGGTGTCAGATGAAATACCAGGTATGATCAACGGCTTACACAACACGTGGAACTTGTCTGGTGTCAAATACTTTCTGGCTCCCTCTATTTCTGCGAATCTAACTCGGCCTCACTCTCATGGTGTCTGCGATACTAAGGTCTATTCGAAATGTCTATGTAATTACGAACCAATTTTCGAACATTTCATAGTTATGATGGAGTAATAAACGACTCGCCATAACTTCTCAAAACAAATACTGTTAGGAAACAGTAATGTAAAATTACTTGTAAGAATAATAGATAACGTATATTAAGAGACAATGTCATGTGAAATGTCATATTTTGTTTGTGAAGTTTTAAATATTTGGGCCATATTTCTTTCACATGTATAGTATTAATTGGAATATGAATGGAACCCAACAGATATTCACGCGCTTGTAAACAGAAAAATAATTATATTAAAAATATTGTTTTGGTATGAACTACACTAAAAAATATAGATTTTTAAGATCCATAATAATTCTATCTTATACAGGGTTCCTGATTCAAAATTGTGAAAAACATTTTCATTTTCATTAAAAGTCTGAAGCACGTACAGTTTTATTAAATGAAACCTGAAATTTCGGGCGCCATTTATTACCTCTCTCGGGAAGCAAAAAATATTTCAATGTGCATATTTCACTGGAGTGCACTTTGTTAGAAATAAGTAAAAAAATACAGTTATATAATAATGCCCGAGAGTCAGTACTGTTTCAAAAGGTCACTGTATTAATAATCCAAGCTAACTATAGAATACATTTTTAAATTTTCACTTATAAGCGGCCACCATCATTATGAACCGTCTTTTGTGACACATCTTCATTTATGACGTCATCTATCTTTCACACGTTATATAAGCTCTTCCTCTTTCAATAGTGACGAAAGTTACTAATGAAGGTGTTTACAAGTTACGTAAGGCGAGTACTTCCTGAAGGACGCTGGGTCGAGTTCTGCTCACGATGATAATTATTTCAAAATCAATTTATTTCAAATGTGAACTTGCATTGTTACCTTTTAATTACCTAAATTTTCTGACAATAATTTAGTTTGTTTTTTATCTTAAAATCTTACCGAATATTTGTATGGACATATTTATCTTTTATTATGTGAGAATAAATATTTACTCGAATTTAAAAACTCTCAAGTTTTGAGACCGCTAATCAAAGTTTCCACAGTAGGTACTCTCCGCAAATTGGAGTCGAATCAAACCGACGTGCTCTGGCTGGTCCGTTATAGAATTTTATTTCAACAATGAAAATATTTTTTCAAGTATTTATTGATATTGTTATATTTTTTGGATATTTTTATGGAATTGTTATGTGAAAACAAAAATCGGATAAAATGAGTTAAAAAAATTAAGCAAATCAATTATTTTTATGATGAAAGTAACATTTATTCACAGTAATATGTCATGTGTAAAACCTTAACTCATTTACGTATTAGCGGTCTGATGTGACGAAGTAAAGGTTTAATTCCTTTGACAATCGCTTTGTGGATGTGGCCGCTATTTATTATTCATTTTGAATATATTATAACGTATTCATAATTGTATTTTTTTATGTTTTAAATATATATATCAGATGATGTTTATATATATATATTTATATGTTTCCTAATATATATATTATATAATATACATTTTGATAAACATAGAAACATACAAATATGGGCTCTATTTATTGTAGTCCAATTTATGAATTCCACTAAATTTACATAAAATTACAGAATATAACCCAAAAGATAGTGTCGCAAAATACTAATCAAGACTTTTATCCCAACTGCGTCTGAAGGAAAAGTTGTGAAGTATCTACGGCATTTTGAAATAAGCTGAGAATATTAAAGGAATTAATATTTGATAGGTTTGTTTTGTAATGTCACAACATATGGTTAAGTATGTATAAATTACTTAGAAATGAAAATTAATTTCTATAAATGTTTGTATGGCGGCGTGGCGCACGTCTATCTGTCACCCACAAGGGTTAATCTTTGTGTAAAGCACAGATTGTGAGGCTGACTCTAGGAGTACCTACCATAGGGACTGTCTTAGTATGAGAATTATTAAAAAAAAAGATAGCATTTTGTACATACTATTGTCGTTGTGGTCTGTCCATGTTTTAAAAATAAACAGTTTTCAGTTACCGTTACTTCAGTTCATTTACTTTTTAAGAGTAGTATTATTAAAAAAGTATGTTTAAAAATATATTCATACTTTTGAATAACTTTGTTCATTCCTTTGATACATAATATAATTCAAACGTCCTACAGATTTTATAACTGATTGGTTAATATCCGGATTTGTAGAGATAATCAATCAAATAGTTAATTAATTACCGTTAGATCTGGAGCTCGTCCAATGTCCTGCAAACATTGAGCGGATTAAGACTTCAGAGTGACGTATTGCAGAATTAGTGCTTTAATTTATACCTTAATTTTATTACAAAAAAAAAATAATTACACCGAACCGAAATACAAATTCAATGTAATGTCTTCTTATAATTTGTGTCGGTACATTCAATTAGACACAAAGTACAACAGTGTAGAGTCAATGTGACAACAAGAATCCATCTTTAAATTAAAATACAACTTTTAGTTTCGTCTATCAAGATTTAGCTGAAGTTTTTATATTGAGGCTTTGATATTTTAAGTAATTAAGTCAAACAGAGAGATTTATTAATATTATTTTTCTAAATGTTTGTATAATAAAGATAAAGACAGTCTCGTATTTTTTTATTTTAATTGATTGTATGAAATATGATCATCATTTCTCAGAATTCAATTACATTAAATAAAAATTTTCAACATGATTTTTGTATTGTACTTTTTTAAAACCAGATTGTATTACTAAGAAAAACAATGTATGGATATAAATAACTTATAAAATAATAACAATAATATATATTCTTCATATAATATGTTTTAAATAATTCTCTATTATATAATTATTAATACATATAATTTAGTATTAGTAGTAATTGTATAAGCTTATAACTTTTCCAAACAAAATCAAAAATAATAAATTTTTGAAAGCTGTTTTCTGTAATTTATATTTCTTATCTTACCTTGTATTTTGTATTTCTTCTATATTATTAATACTTTTAGTGCTCGCCTCATCATTAATATTGATGAAGAAATATCCCACAATGTCATAGGAGTCATGCCTACAACTACAGGAGTGATAAACGGATTTATTTAAACAACGCGTTTAAGCTTTATGCTTGAAATTTTAAGCAGACCTATTAAACAGCTGATTTTCTTAAACGCTTTTACTGATTAGTATTGTTAAATACAGTCTGATGTAGCAGCTAATGTTTGTCTTCGTAGTTTGAATATTCTGGACATTAATCTCCTCATGTAATTTTCATTGCAACTCAAACAATTGTATCATCGCAACCAATTCAATTTTATTGTAGGTAGGTTTTTTGAACAATATAATTTAAACTCTTTATAACACATTTTATGAACACGAACTAAATTCTTATCTCCCTAAATAAAAAATACATATTAAAAAAATATAAAATAAAATATAAAAACAAACGATTACATTACTAACTAAATAAAATATTCAGTTATTATGTTATTCGTCGTCTTGAAAAAAGTACTTAATTAATGTAGAAGCGTTTAAAGAAATATATAATAATTATGAAATCAATCAATCACGTACTAATAACATTGATAATGTTCATCATTTCTTAAATTCTAATTAAATATTTTTCTTCGTTAAAATCTGTTGCTAACAAAAATAATAAAATGCTTAAATAAGTATTATGTTCATAAATAGAAAGGTAAATTTTCATCGTATTATTAAAGGGTGATAAAGCCGTACTCGTTGGTATAAACTGTACAAAATTAAAAAAGAGTTTTATTTCCATAGTAGGAACGGTTGATTTTTACCGTATTATTAAAAGCTGATAAACTCGCGCTCGTTGTTAAAATCTATGCCAAACTAAAAAAAAAAAGTCTTATTTCGATAGTAGGAATGGTTAATTTTCCCGGTATTATTAAAAGCTGATAAACTCGGAAAAAACTCTGCCAAAGTAAAAAAGAGTCTTATTTCTATAGCAAGAAGGATTGTATTTCACCGTATTACAAAAGATGTAGTAGCGCTCGTTGTTAAAATCTATGCCAAAGTAAAAAAGAGTTTTATTTCGATAGTAAGAACGGTTAACTTTCATCGTATAGGTTGTCGTATTTTGACGAATGGTTGTAAAAATATTTCAACGATATCCGCTTGTTTTTTTAAGCAGGCTGTTGTGCTTAGTCTAAACAGCAGACTTTTTTAAATGCTTCAATCTTATTGTGCCATCTCTACCTACAACTACATATACAGAGAAAACATAATTTATTATTTAATAATATATAAACTAACAATATATTGAAAATAAATACCAAAAATGGGAGTACACCAGAAAAACATTTTCTTTTATATTTTCCGGGTTAGGGACACAGAACAAAAATATTTCGTATGTTATTTATCCAGTGATAAAATGTGTGAATAAGATTTAATGATTTACAAGATAAAATGTCGTTTATCCAAAAACCTAAGACTTATAGTAACTTGTTTCATATTTAGTTCAGAGTGCACTTTATTTGAATATTTTTGTGATAAAGACTGTTTTTTATCATAATTTGAATAGTTTATAGAAATTAACATAATATAGAACAAATAAAATCTTTTATTTCTTTTTAGTCTTTGGATTAAATAGCTAGAACTTAGGTTCTTTATAAATATAATCATATCAAAGGATTATTAAATTCATTGAACAATTTTCATAATTCAATATATTTTATTATTTTTAATAAATCTTGGAGTAGGATCACACTGTTATTTACCTTGTTAAAATAAAATAACTCCTTTATGATAAAATCGAATCAATACTAATTTATTATATCGGTCGACTTGGTCTTCAAATTTAATTTAACTTTTGCATTTAGGAAAGACAAATCAAAAAGAGTTTGCATCAAATTTGATGCTCATAAATATACCTAATGGAAGAAGCTCAAATCTTTTAATTCTTCGTAGGCAGCGAACGTAAATGGGACGGAACAAAATAACAAAAAAGGACAAACATAAAAAAAACTACCTGGGACAGAGCCAAGTCTTTGTCGATGTGAATCAAGCTTTAAGTAGTGACTGACGTAGGTAGTCTCTTCTCGGAGAACACATCAAACGGCCTCAATTTGCCTATTAAAGGATCGCCGCGCTTGTGTTTTTAATACGGTATTTTAAGCTTTAGTACCTCTTATAATAATATTATTATTGTTGTATCGTGTATGACAAAACAATAAGAATTGAATTATGTATTAAAATACATTTAAGTGCTTTTTAATCTACACATCTGCTAAAATATTAAAAACTAGGGATACTATAGCTCAGTTGGGAGAGCGACGGGACGGTTTCCCAAAGTCTCGGGTAGGGATTTCTACCCCTATCGGTTTATTTTTCATTCTATATTTATTTAAATTAACGAAGGTTGTGTATATAAAAAAGGACGTATCCAGTATATGACACAGTATATATTTTTTGTATATATGTCTGTTTATATGTTTATTTGGTCACACGTGATGTAAAATTTCGTAGGACAGATTTTTATGACAAGTTGGCATGATTATACGTCTTGACCCATATGGTATGAATAGAAGATATTTTTACGCTGGAAAACTTTATCTTTTCCACGACAAAATAGAAGGAATTACATGAACTAATTCCCCCATCCCCCTTCCATCACCGGACGTTCCGACGCACGGCGAGCATCCATCCTTAAACAAATTGTTTCGAAGTTGATTTATTCTCCATATATTAGTGTTGACACATTACAACGGAAATGAAAAATGAATGAATTTACCACAAATAACTTGGTCCATAATTTCAAAAAATCTTACAAAGGCAAGGATTTGTTAAACATTTTAAGTGTTGATAAATATGCTTATAATTTGGACGTAGATTGAATGGGAGAAGTGAGAATAAGTCGCTGATAACAGTTTAGTATATAGCACTCTTCAACGACTACGACTTATAAAACTTGATATCATATTTATCCTCCTAGTATTTTAGACATCTACAGTAGAAAATATATTATAATGAAATGGATTTTTGCAATACATTATTTTTTATGTCTCGTAAAATACTATTAATAATAATAAACAAATATCATAAACGAATGACTAAACTAACAATACATGGAAAAAAATAGAATGAATTCACTTTATTTCATAATATTATGAGACAGTTTTGTTAGAACACGGGGAGAGTAGTGGTAGCTGAATTAGTCTATAATATAAGTTAACCTTAACTTTAATATTTTCATTTATTTTTGTACCAGATTTGGTGAAAGAAAAACAAAAGTAAAGAAAAGAATAAAAGTACATTGCATGAGATTATCTCTAAAAAGAAATCTCTACCACCTACCAAAGTAAGCGTGACAAGACTCATTTTAAGATGGCAGAATTAGGTAGGTACAGACTACATATCAAATTTATAATCTAAATACTTTTTATATTAAATAAATGAAATATACTAAAAAAGATCTATATACAAAAGTATGTTTTTAGAAAAAAGCCTATTATATAATTGTTAATTTTAAAGACCAACTACATATACCTAAATTAAATATATATTTTATAACTGGGAGATATAATAGTAAAGCGTTAATCTTCGTTTTAATGACAAGACTGCTGGGTTATTTTGAACACGACTCTGTAGGGAATTCCATTACCGTGCCGTGTAGGATGCCGTGAAGAATGAAGTTGAATTGTAAGACGGCACATCAAAGGTTTTAACTCAGGAACGTTTGGGACAGCTACTTGGTGAGAACAAATAAAATCTTTCGCATGCGAAAGAGGTATTATAAGGTGGCCTAATAACTAAGCAGAAATTTCTGTCAGACAACCAAGTAAAAAACAAGGTATTGTGAAATGTACGAGGTGGAGTAAAAATTAATATTATACTTACTATTATTATTATTATTCTATGTAAACATATGAGTAAACGTCGAGCCAAATTTGCTGCCGGCAACGTCTAAAATAACTTTAAATCCAGTCCATTAGTAGTATATTATAATATATGTAGCGCTATATATATAAGGACCGTCGAATATTTATATGTTTTCTTACAGATGAACTAGTGTGCTCAGACTCTGAGCGCGCTTTTGTCTTTAATTTTCTCTAACAACTGGGTACGGTAAATGGTGATTAATTTCATCAAAACGGTGTCGGTCACAACTCAGCGCTTAAATTTTTTGGAAATGATATGGAATAGAAAGCTGAACATGAATTACTTTATGTAACTACATGGCCTGCTCCTGAAATGACGACTACATTTGTTACTTAACTTAGTTTTAACTTAGTTTGAGTGTTAAAATAAAAAACATCTCTAAAGGCAGTTAGTCCCTCAAACGAGCGCAATCCATACTAGGGGGGTGTATAATGTTTAGGTAAGGTTAGCTGTAATTTTTAGTATTTAATATGATAGTGTATATCATAATATTTATGCAATATTCGCATATATTTTTGTAATTATAATTAGTCCATAGAAGGAAATAACTATAATAAGTTCTAGAAGTTCACCATTTACCAAATAAATAATATTCAGTTAAAAATATATCTGAAATCAAAATCAAATTACATAATCAAAGTGAATAATATGATAAAAACAACCTTATAGATGATATCCGCATCACGTTATTTTCTTTAGTAAAAGGTTTTTTTTTAATATTATTTCGGTCCTTTGTTGTTTTTCGAACATAGCTAAATCAATATTTGCGTGAATTACTTTTTCCTTATTCTATTAAAACTGTATTGGTAAGGTAATTGGTAATATTTATACATCATACGGATCTCGGTAACTTTATTAAATTTAGAATCATCGTCATCATCATCAAAGGTTCCCCTAAAAATCTCTACGGTAATCAGTCCCTCAACCATCTCCTGGCTTTGGTTACCTTGACCAGATCGGGCCATCGGACTATCTTGCTCGCCTCTCGAGGCTTTACGGCCCCAACGGCCATATGGCAATGTATCAAGCTAAGTGGCCTGCCCATTTCCATTTCAGGTTTGCTATTTTCCGGGCTATTTTGGTCACCCTAGCTTGTCTGCGGATCTCCTTATTGGTTCGCTCACGCAGAGAGACTCCAAATATAGCCCTCTCCATTGCCCTTTGAGTGACTTTGAGCCTGTTTATGATACCCACAGCTAGCAACCATGTATCACTGTTGTATGTCATCTCTAGTAACATACATTGTTCGAACAATTTTGTTTTTAGGTACTGCGATATTTTGGACGAGAAGATATTTCAAAGCTCTCCGAATGCGAACAGCGATTTGGATTTGACTATTAACCTCTTTCTTGAAAATGGACCTGCCTAGTTGGATGGTCTGTAGTAGGTACACAGACCGGTCAACAACTTCGACCTTCGAGCTCCCAATTTTTACGGGAGCAGGTACGACATGAACATTAAACATGACTTTCTTCTTATCCATATTGATTTTAAGACCTTAATAAACTCTACGAAACTCTGCTGAGGTCTTCGAGCATTATGCTAAGGTCTTCCAGGGTGTCAACTTTGACCACGATATCCGGAGTGATATACTGTCCGTTCTAAATTAGAAACTTAAAGATGTCTTCCAACGCAGCGGTGAACAACTTTGGCGATATAATGATAATTATTATTATTAATTTATTTATCAAATAAACACGTTGCAGTTGGATAGGCTTCGAGATATGATTTGAGATGAGATGGAGATGGACTGACATAGTGGTATTTTCATACAAACACTTAAGCGCTTCGCTGTAGCGGTGGTCAATATGGCTTCTCTAGAGAGACTGTAACACCGCCCAGGTCTTGATCGAATCGAAGATTTTTTCATAGTCTACAAATGCCAAACGTAGAGGTAAGTTGTATTCCTCAGTCTTTTGGATTACTTGGCGTAAGATTTAGATGTGGTCTATGGTGCTAAATCCTTTTCGGTACCCGGATTGTTCAGTTTTCAGATAAAAAATTATCATCCCTTTTTAGAGAGTTTTATCCCCCTTTTTGAAACATAGTGCCACCACATTCCCTTGCCGTGTTTCAAGCGTTGCGCTCTCGGTGATGACGGAATTAAATGACTTCTGACACACACAGATCTGCTTTAAAAAGCCCTGCTGTGATTCCTTCCTCACCCGCAGCCTGGTTGTTCTTAAATTGTTTGAGTACCAATTTCGCAAAGGCTGAAGTCCGGGATATCTTCGGTAAAGTTCTGGTCTATTTTGGCTCTACGATCTTTAGCCAAATGAATAACATGTTGATTGTGTTGTATAATTATCCATTGAACCTCTCAATTTCGCTCAAAAGTTCGGGTATAGACGAAATAATGGTACCAAAAACCAATCTTCTGTCTTCAGCTTGGTCAGTTGGCTTTGGCCTATAGAAAGATATCTTGAAAAAACCTTGGTGCCCCTATTTCACTCAAGAGCCGTTCCCACATTCTGTATGTTGAAGTTACATGTGTAAAGATATACACGGTATGTGTTTACAGAAGAACTTTGAGAACCGTCTATTTAGACGAAAATACTGAGAAGTATCTTCAGAAGTTTGGAGTACCATACTACCATTTCTTCCCTGAATTTGAGGGTGAGTCAGAATTCTTTCTAGGTTCCTTTTGACGACAGGGCTTTAATAATTCTGATCCGGTCGTACAGAAAATTTTCACAAAGCTGTTATTATAACGATCCACATCAAAACACTCAGCTAAGCGGTTTTGAAGTTCGGGTTGAAGTTTACGGGATTTTGGATTTTGTACCGTCTCATAATTAAATATAATTTGACATCGTAAATAACGGTCATAAAATATATTTTTTTATTATATTTAAAATTTCCAATACATTAATTTCAAAATATTATGAAAATAAATTCTCATCAGCAACATATGTAAATAA
The DNA here is from genome assembly GCA_963555665.1 of Dircenna loreta. NCBI lineage: Eukaryota > Metazoa > Arthropoda > Insecta > Lepidoptera > Nymphalidae > Dircenna > Dircenna loreta. Next base: position 8,840,746 of record OY743098.1, read on the forward strand.
ATATACTAATAATTTTCCATTTATTCCGATCCATGATTTATGTGAGTACGTACTTCGTAATTCTGGCTAATGTCACGACTATCCTATTAATATAATATCAATAATAAATTCATATTCTTGTAAAAAATTACTACCTTATCTGTTAAAAGGAATAATTTCATTTTCTTCTACCTACAGCTCCTCAAGATAAGTATAATGAAGAAGTATAATGGCATATGTCGTTACTTAAACTTCTTTATTCATTCTCTATTTCTATTTTTAAAATCCAATTAAAGCCCTATTTTTTATTATTTCAAAATATCGATGTCAAATATGGTTACCCGCTAAGCTGCGCGGGGCCTCCCACACCGCATTATTTTGTATTGCATTATTTTCCTTCAATTAACATAAATGTGTAGATTTTTTTATTAACGCCCCCACAAGCCCCCTTGCGGGTGGAGTTTCGTAAAATCCGTTTCGATCTAACCTCTACATTGCATAAGAAATATTCCCTCACAAATTTCAAGTCTATGGGAGCGAAAGATAGAAAATTCTAATTTTTTATTGTTACACCACCGCAATCATCTTTCGAGGCGAAGTTTTGTAAAATTCGTTTTCATCTGACAAATCAAATCTAAAACATCAAGTTTCAAGTCTTTAGGAGCAATATATTAAGAGTGTGACCTCTACACCACGTGAGGAATTTTTCTACCAAATTTCAAGTCAATCGCCTTTATAGATCCAGAGATATCGTTATGAGTTAGTTCATAAAGGGGATCTCATATATATATATCTATATATATAAAAGAGAGTGGTATTAGTCGAACTATTTATAACTCAAGGACGGCTGAACCGATTTGGCTGAAAATTGGATGGGAAGGGAGGCAGCTTAGAGCCGGGAGATGGATAGTTTTTATACCGTTCGATCACATTTATTTACTTATTTTATTACAAATTATTAAATTACTATCTGAAATCTGACAATTACTGTCTGATAGTCACAATTATTTGTTAGTTCTATACTATTCTGATAGATGGCGGTATAAACGTAATCGTTGACTGCATTGAGTAAATATCCTATAGTCCAAGTGTTACTGAATATAACTTAATATATTATAGTAAACACAATACTATGAAATTAAATTTATATAATATTTTTTATTCTATTGCAACAGGTGTCAATCTACGAGTATTTAGCGACTATTACATATCAGACTAATGAAACTTAGTATCGGTAAATATGAATGTAAACAAATAACTTATTCATTACAAATTTTTAATAGATTTTCAGCTTTCAGCAATCCTTTTCAATATAAACTTTATCAAAGAATAATAATCTTATATATTGATTTTTATCAATCAATTCTATAATATTAAAAAGAGGTAAAGTTTGTACGTTTGTGGGTTTACAATTTATAAGTTTATTTTTTAGAGGTAATGTTCAAAGTAAGTTATCCAAATCTAAAAAAGTCTTAAACAATATTTAGAAATATCTTTTTTTGTTGAATCTAAGATATATTATATTATTCCTTTAAAATATTATTAGAGGTTTTCGTAGAGAACAATTTTGAAATAATATTGACCAATAAAAGCTTGAGCGAAGGTGTTTCTTTTGTTCTTTTCTCGCGGACGCAGTCGCGAGCAACAGCTAGTATATATATATATATATACTAGCTGTTGCTATATATACATATATATATATATATAGATTAACAGATAAATATATCTGGACAATTAAATTTCACAGATTTAAATAAAAGAAACTGAACTTATATTAGAGTTGTTAAGATGTTAGTGTAAGCGCTCTAGTCTCTTTTATTTCATAGGCCCAAGTTCATAAAGGGTCATTATTTACAAGCCGCCATTACGACAGGGTCAGGGGTTGATTTTAAGGGTACATTATCGTGATCACGGCTGACTGCTTGGAACAGTAAATTACGCCGGGTTCATAATTTGGGCAACGTGATTATTGTTTAGGAGTAGAGTGTTTGATATAATTCACATTTAAACGCAGATATTATTTTTAAAACCAATAATTAAAGATAAACTTTAATTGTAAATTCAAATTGTAAGTTCTTCTTGTTTTATAACAATTTTCACGTAATACTTTATGTCGACAAAAAATGTTATTGAATTCTTTTTGGGGTGCATAAGTTATCTAGTAATTATTGACCGATTTTCCTCCTTCGTTGAAGTAAAACACCAATATTTATAAAATTACAATATTCCGTGAAGGAAAGAAAAATTGGTTTCTTTATCTGTAATTTAAAAAGAGGGATTTGCCGGATTCAGAGGATATATTTTACTGTACAGTCTCTCCACAGTCTACACTTGCCACTACTCTTGCACTTGGTTACTACTTCGCGCCGGGCTTCTGTGTGAATGTGGTAAATGGGCTATCAAATCTGCCTTTTTGAGCCATCTACCGTTTCCAGCCTATATTCGGGACCACATGGGCAAACATATTTTTTTACATAATTTTTATAGTATTAAAAGCGGTGTGCTAAAAAGAGTGAAACTGCTTTTATATAAATCGCAAGTGTGCCCCCATATGGAGTACTGTCTTCATCTCTGAGCGCCAGCACTAGGTTGGACCTTTTAGCGCTGTCCAAAGAAGAGCGACTTGAGCGACGAGAGACTTGTCGAAGATCCTATACTTACGAGCGGCATCGAGTGCTTAAGTCTAAGGAGAGATTTTGCCTCCTTGTTCGTTTTTTACCGCTTGTATAATGGTTTGTGTTCGGGTCACAGATATCAACAAACGAATAGAAAGAGGTGAATAAAAGAGATTGTACCACTATTTTTCTTAAATAATAAGAAGTACGTCCTAAAAATATTATTTTTTAATTAAGTACATCTAATTTTTTATTCCTTTCTCTAAATATATTTTAATAAGGTATCTATAAGCTATAAAGATAAGTTTCTAATATTAAATATTAAGAGATACTTTGTTCATTTATTTTTAAGTAGGATTTAATATTGTTACTTTTATTTGAAGGATACAGGATATATGAGAAAACCCAAAGTTAGATGTAAAAAAATAATGTTCAATGTTTCTTTGAGGTATGTGTAAGTTACATTATAATAATATTATCAAAACGTTTGTGTATCAAAGCAACCACTACAACAGAATTCCTTCCTTGTGAGTATCGAATTGTTTAAATGTTTTAACGTGGTGGTTTCTACTTGTAATTAATTAAAGAGCTAATTTTACTAAAAGTAGATTGAGACTGAGCAATCACTGGATAATATATTTGTCCTTTTCTTAGACATTCAATTGCTCTTTTGTTTTTATTGTTTTATCATGAAAAGGGTTTGTTATTTTCCAAAGCAAAAGATGGAAACACCTTATGTAACTAAGCAAAAAAAAATCGTAAATTTTGCTTATTGAAAATTAATACCAACTAAAAAGTAAGGAATTTGATATGTAAAAATATTTAAAAAAAATTATTTGGTTTATTATTTTCTTGCAGTATATCTGACAAAATTACAAATAGATTATAACTTATATTTCACAGAGACTTGTTAATGGCACACGAAATCAATTACGGCTACTGTGGGAAAAATAGAACACGCCGTCATAAAATTATTTTTGTGTTGTGTTTAAACCGGTGTTTAAAAAAATCCTATATACCTAATTTTCATGATTTGTGTGATACACAAACGTATGATTTCTAATACTTGATCGTAGCGACGCAAGTATTGACCTTTTCCCAATAGCAGCCTACACCCTACCAACAATATATAACATATCATATAACATTATATTTCCAAGTATTAAGTAAAGTAAATAGTGTTTATTTGTATTCGTTTTGTGGAATGTCAATGAGCGAGTTTTAATAAAGATATTCAACCAATCAAATGTTTAAGTCACAGTTTTCGTTGCCACTTTGTATATACGACCGATGTTGAGTGACATATTACAACACAAAAGATAATCAGAATAACATCATAAAATTAATTAAAATAAATAAACAATGAAAAATAAACCGATACAGACAGAGATACGAACCCGTGACCTCAGGGAATGTTCCATAGTGAGCACTGATGAATTGATCTTAAGTGAAGTATCCATTAAATATCCTTAACTACTTATACACTTTGTTTGAAAATATCTATAAACATTTATAGCCATATTATTATTTAATGCTTAACTTAATCTAAATAAATATAGAAGGAAAATAAACCGATACGGGCAGGGACTCGAACCTCTGGTTAACTCAGAGGAACAATTTTCCAGAACGGTTTCGAAACCTTAAGTAAGTCTTTAATTATCTGTACTAACTACGGAAGATCTAACTATTGAATAAATTTAATGCTTTGCCAGTTTTCTAAAAGATAAACTCTATTTAGGATATGAGGCTCCGGCATAGAATACGGCCTCTCTTCTTTTCCCATGAATGACGTTAATGGCGATTAAGGGATTCCTACTGGGTAATGGGCAGCAGTGATAACCTGACTGCTTCAAATCATTACTGCGATTAACAATCTCCTTATCAAATTGTGGACTGACAAGAAAATATTTTAACTTGGGAAAGCGGTAGATAAGCATTCGGATGCGTCGTGATACAATTACCTTAAATTCCGGCAACTTGTTCTATTTTTAGAGAGTGACTAACTGTCTCAGCATGGTATCGAGTACCTCATTCACCAACACCTTTAGGGTACTGTGATGTAGGAGTGGAGCGGGTGTGTGTGTAATGGTACTGTTTCATAAGAATGGATATAAACTTTTCGTAATAATTATACGCAAATATAACTGCCGAGTTATGTCTAAAAGTGTATTTAAGACTCATCCCCAACCGTCTCACTCAAAGCTTTAACAATTTCTATCCGCCCGAACAAGCTCGATTTGAAAAAAAATCAGTACTGCAAACTACATTCGTACGCTTTGGCGGACTATACAGAAAACCACAGAGTATAATCGGCCCGGACTAGCGTTTGTGGACTATGAGAAAGTCTGTATTCGAAACCTGAGCTCTGCTAAAATCACAATAAAAGTGCTGTATGGACTATCGGTATATCCGGTTCCTTTTATCATCACACTCCATTTTAAAAACACAATTAGTGTTTATATCTTACATTTTATTTAGAAGAGGAATAATTTATATACAGACGTTTTAAAAATTATTGACAAACTAAAATCTTCACTACCTTACCTTATGTAAAATTTGAACAAAACGTGCTTCAATGATGAAGAAGGTACGTTTACTGAAGCGTAGAAATAAATATATCTTATAATACTGAAATATGATAAGATATTCGAATACGATAAAAGTTCTGGGAACAACATTAGGATAATTTGTCCCATGAGGATCCAGAGACGGAGAAAAGGAATACGGTACGTGTAACATTCTTGATTATATTTAGTGAAGAAAGTGTTAAAAAATATAGTAATTTTGATTTATTTATTTGACCCTTGATTTTCCCATGACGCAACCGAAACAGAAGTTACACTAACTAGATGTACTTTTATGTATATTTTCAAATATATTTAAACTACTTTATTTTTAGCAAAAAACTTGACTGTTCCTGTCATAAATAGATACCACATTTATTATCATCAGGAGAAGTTTTTACGTTGTTAAAAAATATATGGAAAGATCTAAAGCATTTTCGACAAGTGACATACAATTTAATGGCTCCTGACTTGTAGCTCCTGAAATGTCCATGGGCGACGACAATTGCTTGGAACCGTTTGCTTGTTTGCTTCCCTGTGACATATTTTTTTTAACAATAATATGGGTTACAATATACACGTTTAAATTATATCAAAATAATATTATATTCTCTGTTGCATTTAACTTTTTTGAAAATTTTCCATCTTGCCGTTCCTAATAACTAACTTTACTTACTCTATTTAAGACCCTTTTTTATATTTTGAAATAAAATTATCTTTATTATTAATAGTTACACCTAAGTATGAAAGACAAGAAAAAACGATGTTCCGTGCGGATTGTCGTGCCTTTATCATTATTTAAGAATAAGATTTAATTAATTAATATTTTGTTCACTTTAATGGTGTGATAATATTGTTCTTGGTGATAATGAAAGTAAATAATGTACATGGTTTAATTTTGTGGCTGCAAATAAATATCAATGAATAACAAATGATAAATTTAATAACATTTTATATGGCTCGGCCGTTGCTGCTCACAGGACGCACGATATTTTTAGATTTGTGAAACTGTGCTTTAGATTTACTTATACTAAAACAAAACACAACAATAATGATTTTGTTTTATAATACGAAATAAAAAAAATGTATTATGTGTATTATAATAATAATAGATATTCGTACTTTATAGCTTTTTTGAGGACCAATTTCGTTTTTATCTGTCGTCATAAATAAGACTGCTGATAAAAAACAGTAATTGGATTTATATGATGAATTGTCAGCATTTGATACATTGATCAATAACCCTTTTTCAACGATTTCATTTTCAGTATAAATCACGAGGAACCGCAAATTACACATTGATTTAATATATTTTAGCTCAGTGAACATTTTAAAAGTATTTAAATTATATACAAAAATTTGTTTAAAATGCCTTCGTTAGTCATACTCATTTTTAATCATTCATTTTTTTTATTTTATCGTTAACATTTTTAATATTGTTGATGTTTTTTTTTATTAATAGGAATGAATTAAACATTTATCTAATATCAAAATTGAAAGAATCTTATCAGAATTTGGAACAAATCTGTTTTATTATTTTATAAAGAGAATAAAAGTAAATTAAATTACAACTCGAGCTATCTATGCTATAAATAGTCAGCAGTGCAAGACAAAACATAAAAAAAACAACCGGACATGTTCACTTTCACACTATCGGACATGTTCACACTAACAAAGGAACAAAACACGAGTGAATATAGAACTTTCTAAATAGGTCCCATATTCTGTTTAAAATATTGGATTTAGGTACCTATATTTCATTTTGCCAACAGGTATTGATAATAATTTATGAAATCGAAGAATTACTCCTTTAGTGGTCGTAGAACAAGCTTTAGATATACGGTTTTCAAAATAATTGCGGAACAATTATCTGTTTTATTTTTTTATGGTGTCTAAAATGTCTAAATGGTGTCTAATATCTTTAAAAGATAATTATATGCTTCCACATAATTATCTTATAAACTTTCGAATTATTTTATTATGTCGTACCTGCTTCATCGTACTTACTTACTTGCGGCGTATTAGGTATACGACGTCTTACGTATATTTGGAAATCTTTAGATTAATATAAAAGTAGCTGTACATTTAATAATGAATTTTATGTTCAAAATAAACATTAAAAATCTTTCTCGTTTACAACAACCAAAATAATACACACGATATAAAAATCCTCTCGTCGACTCCAAACCATAATACCTGTAACTCATCACTAACTCTTACCAATATGCTCAACCATTAGCTTATTCATTCTACGCTTGAAGACATCAACATTTTACTTGGATGGAAATACCGACGCAGGCAAGCTATTCCAATCCTTCACTGTACGGATTAAAAAAGAAGATACAAAGCATTTCGTACGGTCAGGTGGAATTTCCACAACAAACAGTTGGATGCCGGCCGTGCGTCGGAACGTCCGGTGATAGAAGGGGGATGGGGGAATAAGGTCATGAAATTCCAGCGCATACTTACCAAAACGTATCCTATAGAATACTGAAAGGTTCCCGACTTTACATCTGTATTCGAGGCTATTGAGTTGAGCGTCAACCAGCTCAGGGTCGCCAATTAACCTCTTAGCTCGCCTCTCAATTGAATCCAGAATTGCAAGATGACATTTTGTGGCAACAGCCATTATATGGCCGCAGTACTCCATACACGACTGTATCTGTAATTTATATTGCTATGCTTTATGTGCTAGCTCTACCGGTGTGAAGTATTGTCGGACCTTTGCAAGGACGCCTTTGGAAGGACGACGCTTGCTCATGTTCTGAACTCAATGAACCGACCAAATTTGGGGTTCGAAGAAATCTCTATTCCTAGCATCTGAAGTCGGTCACTGTATTCTAAAGATACATTCTGGAAAGTAGGTAAGCCAATGTGAAACGTCTTCATTTGGCGTTGAAATTAATAAAATTCCCATTCCCTCAAACGGAGACTGCCTCCAGCTTGTCATACAAAAGCTGCACCATGGCTTCTCTTTCAAGCTGTACTTGATCCTTACTGGCCCTATACTCGGCAGGAATTAGAGAGAATTGCAGAAATTGTAGTAAAAATATTCTTATTACCGTGTGCCGTCGGCTATGAACGGATTTTATGAAATTCCACCCTCAACCCTCACCCTGGCTTAAAAAATAATTCTAATTTTTAACTATAGCTCTTATCGGTTTAAAAATAAATTTGCCAGTTCAGTTCACGTTCATCGGACGCTATAGCTGATGGAATAGAAGAAAATAATTAAATAAATGTGTCACCAGCCCAACGCTTAGGGCGATTGTGCCCCTCTATTGTAATCTACGTGACAATAAATCATACTTGAGTCATACTTTTTCGTGCTTATAGCCGGCGTCCATCGATTTACACAATATTATAACGTCAATGTAGTTCTATATGTAATACTTAGTATATGAAATATGTACTTTGTATATAATATGCATATGAAATACTTTGACGTGATATTGTTTTGTTTTGTTTTTAATTGTCTATTACACATAGTACAAGCTTTGTTTAATTTGGGGATAGATTGCGTTGTGTGAAAACATCCGAATATTTATTATTTCTGTTATGAAATATAGATATTATTAAATCTTTTTTGACTCCAAATGTTTTATAAAGAAGACTTGATTTATGTTAATGAAGTCTTCCTTGGAAAACATTCAAAGTATTTATTTATTCTATAGGAAACCAATAACATTAAAAACCAATACATTAGTCATAAAATATTTTATAAAAGGAGAAAATTTAAACAAGAGTGGAACAAACTAAGTCACAATTGAGTTTACAAAGCGGCTGTGGGACGGTACAGCGCATCGAAAACGCAGGAAATAGAAGTGAAACTAATTTCCGTCATTCAGCTGGCAAACAGGTTTGTGACAGAAATTGAACTCACATACCGACCATTCTGAGGTGTTTGATTCAGCTCTACAAAGTGATAAGATGATATATCATTGTGGGTTTTTATGTGAGATACTTTTTTTTACTACCTATTACCTATTTGACTATACGTTTATAATTATCTCCATTTTCAACTCAATTAAATATACTATAGATGATAATTGAATAATGGCCGGTGAAGTAATATATAACTCAAAATAGCAAAGTGTATTACTAGAATGCAAATACTTGCACATTGCACCCGTTATTTGTAGCCTGCGGTTGTTTTGCTTTGATTCTCAGAGTCAAAATGTATGTTATCCATAACGTAATACCATTAATCAGAATTTGCTAATATACCGTAGAGACGTGACGATAATTTAGCAAAATTAAATGTCACTTCCTTACAATGTTTTCTTTGAAATTAAATTGTGATCTATTTTTTTAGATTATGTTATAACTTTTTTATTAGCAGTTATTCTTGACAAGCACTATGTACATTGACTATACAAACACTAAACCATAAAACATTAATATAATGAGAAGAAATATAACGGTATTAGATACAATATTACATGAGATGTAATTTCTTTATAGATTATATATTTTTTATAGTGAAATTTCAAATCTGCTACATAACTACAGGGCTAGTAAGCGTTGGGCTTATAGTATATAGTATCCTGCAATTGGTTTTCTGAGAAAATACGTTGATTGTTTTTCTATATTAACCTCGATCTCCAGTTTTAGCCATAGGTTTCTTTCTATATAATTACGTATAACATTAAAACAAATGAAAATATAATAAGGTATGATAGCAACATTTATATTATTATTATAACGTTTCTGTATAAAAATAAACACTTGCGTGAATAATTTTAATTGTGTTTATCAATTTATATTTTAAATTATTTTTAAACAGCACGTTAGTCAAGTTATACTTATTCTATTATATATTTATAATCAATAAACAAGGAAAAACTCCTCAACACGGGAACAGTAACCTGCAACCATTCTGTTACTGTTCCCAATGCTCTACTAACTGAACTGCAGTGTTGTTTGTTACCTTTCATTATTTATTGAAAATTTTAAATTCTAGAGACATAAAAGAAATTCAGCTCTAGCTTGAACGTAAATAAATATTATCAAGGAATATTGCTTCGTACTATTTCATAATATTAAGAATCAAAAAAACGTTTTGCAAAAGTATCAATTGGATAAGTCGATAAAGTCAATAAATATAATAAATATAATTGTACCAACTAAATATATACTGTTATGTAATTATTATTAATATAGCAGGTAAATGTTTAGTTTTAATAATAGTCTTACATTATTTTGTTTATGAACAACTAACAGCTACTATATGTTAAATACTAGAAAAGCAACTTCATGTAAAATAATAATAAATATTGTATCACTCGAACCATAAGCAAAGTATTATAAGGGTCAAGAGATCAAAAAGTTTCTATTTATTGGTCTACAAACTTACCTTAAGGGTTGCCTTAAAATATTTGTAAATGTTCAGTTTCTCTTATTTTATATATGGATCTCGTCTTGGAGTTTTTGCTATAATGTTGCCCTTATTTGAATAAACGTATGATATTATATTATATTATATAGTCTTAAGATCTTTTGCGTTTTTAGGTAAAGATAATTTAAAAAAGTTTTGGCTTATTTGGTTTAGTCAAAACATGACAAACTGTCATCTAGACGTTTGTTCAATATTCAGCTTACTATTAACAAATAATAATAATAATAATACATATATTGTACGAACTGTTATACAGAAGGTCCAATAAAATTCCCGTTATTTCAGCGAATACCTACTTATGTAATTTTAAGGGATCACACCTGGAGGAGCGGGCGGTAATACGACTCGCCCGGACATAGTATTTTTCTTTTTAACTTTTCAGTATGCTGACTAGAATATAACTACCGATGATCAATTATTATAGACCTCACAATGCATGATGTAAGTTTAAGACTGGTCACTTATTTGAATTGTAAGCTAGAATGAAATTAACCATTGACATAAAAACTTTTAAATTATTTTAATGAGCTAATATATGTACTTCTACAATAAAAACAATTTGGAAATTCATGTCACTTTTGTTGCATTTTATCCTCCAGTTCATTTCTGTACCTACGTATGAAAATTATTTGATGAATTTTTCTATTCTATAATTATTTTCAAAAGTCCCATCATACAATCATTTTTATTTAATATTTATTTATCGATTATATTTTTTTCGTTATGTACTAAACTGTAAAACTATATAAAATACAAAACTCCTATGGATTCCTTGAAGCTGGGGCGCTGGTTATGATTTTCAGTTTCCGATAATGGAACAAATATCACTTTAACACTTCTTTGACGTTCATCATTTCGAAGAAAGCGTAAAATTCTAAAAACGTATTTTCGAAATACGTTTTCTATAACAATAAGTGCAATTGTCAATATAAGCATCTTATATAATAGTATTAATAAGAACTGGATTGACGATATTGTGAAAATTGAATGTTATTACTTATGATTAGAAAACATGACGACGAGAGCGCCATCTATGTTAATAAATACTAACTTGAACATGTAATCAAAACAGTTTCTACTAATTGATCAACATTTCCATGGATTTTTACATTGTTTTTTGATATTACGTGATGTGTTAGCTAAAAATTATTGTCATACCTTTTAATGAATATTTGGTATTTTATAGATATTCTTAGAAAAATAAGTTATTAAAATAAATTAAACATCAATTATTGTTATTTAATATTTATTAAGATATATTAATGATTTTTGAATTTTTAATGAATGTTTTAAATTTTTAGTGTTTTAGTAGTTCAATTTTGACTTCGGGTAATAATGTAAAAATGTAATTATGTAGTCAATAGAGCACTTGTAGATTGTAAACTAAATAAAATGGTTTACCAAGATTTGTATTAAAAGAACTTCACCTATCAAGTTGATGATCAGTTCTTTGTGTACTGCCAAGAGAATGTTATCTAACCTAAGTTATGTACAATAATAAAAGAATATGTGGAAGCAGTGTTTTAATTGTAAAAGTGAATAATATTTTATAGATTTGATGTTTTAAAATTTCTGTCGTTATTTAAATTTTGGTTTCGTTAAGCACAAAAAACATTACTAATTCCTCTTCAGTAAGTGGCGTTGATGCGGAAATTTTTGATAGTGTCACTTAGCTGAAGTGCTATTGCTATCATATCAAAATAAAAAAAAATATTTTTATTTAAAAACAAATGAATTAGGAGCAATCAAAGTTTTTGTAGTCCACAATTTCTTAGTAGAATTTTAAAAACAAAATGCAGAAATATAAAACAAGCGCCAGAAAAATTTGCTTGTTCACATTTATGTAAATAAACGAGGTGAGCGTGATGATATTGGAATTTAAGAAAATTGCGTAAATTTCTACTCACTTTCACCAAAATTGCTCTTTCACAAAGTGTTGTTTTCATACAATCAACTACACGACGGCCACTGCCGCTTGTTACGAGTACATCCAACGACAGCTGACTGGTTTACCGATTTAGATGTCACATTTATATTTGATACTTTAGTTTGTTCTTTATTCTAAAGACTTTGTTTGTATAATTTTTTGTTTATAATAACTTCGTTTCTTTTTTTCTTATTTTAACGTGATGACGTTCAAAATCAAAAAACTTTATTTAGAATAAAGTTATTTGATTTTGAAGTACGTACTTATATCAGTATCAATCTTTGACGGCCGTAATTTTTTGAATAATTTTGTTAAATATTGAACAGTATTAAGCGATATGTCCTCCAATCACTTTAAATCCTATTTTAATAGGTTTTTTCCTTATTTTCCCTCAAACAAAAGTTTCAGTTCCTGAAATACTGTCTATATGTTTCGTAGTTAGATTCGTGTGCTTTGGTTTGATATGCTACATCTGCTTAGATCCAAAGTCATTTAAATAGTAGTATGTAATGATGTAGAGTTGTTAAATATTATTTAATTCTATTTAATAATTATTATTTTTTGATAAAAAGGCTAAATAAAACATATAGATGTTTTATTTAGCCTTTTCCATTTAGACATTTAGCCATTCTGAATATAAATGAAAGGGTACATATATACATATATTTATAAATACATATAAATGTAATATATAATGGAAGTTCCGAGAACGCTATTATCGTAATCGGTGCCAGGATCATCGGCGTCTGTAAGATACGACTAGCGAGTGTGTCATGTTATTAGATTAGCGGATTGATTGGATATGTCCGATTGCTTTTGATGTAAGCATTGTAAATATTGATCGCTGGTCACTTGTGTGGTGGAAAAGATATAAATAAATAAATCCTTTAATAAATATAAGACAAATAAGAAACAGATTTGGTATTAATAGATGTCAATTATGAAAATTTTAAATAAGGTTTACCAAAATATTTTTCATGAATCAGGACTTTTCTTATTCATTAATTATTTAACCAAACCGAGGTAACCTAACCTAACGCGCTGATCTCAAGAACTACTAGACCGATTTGAAAAATTCTTTCAGTATACGATAGTCCATTTATCGAGGAGTGCTATAAGCTATATAACATTACGTCAAGATAAATAGGGGAAGAGCAGCAATAAAAAATGTTGCGAAAATGGCAAAATTTAGAGCTTTCCTTGCGTGCGCTGAATCAACGATGAAAGTTACTTAAAAATCAACACTACAAAATTGTTCCCCTCTAAAAGTTCTAAAGGAAAATCCCCAACAGTAAGTTTAAGCTTCACGACAGCTGTACGGTCTTTCAAGCTGAACATGCTAGGCATCCTCAACACTTGCTGTTATATAATATACAGACTCCAGAGCCGCCATTCTCGCCACCCAGAACCACAGCAAAACACACTCCTTAGTAGCGCAGACGCCTGCCACTATACACAACGCCCCCAGGAACATCGAGCTTGCGTGGGTGAAAGCCCACGCTGGCATCATCGGCAACAAGGCTGCCGATACCGCTACCAAGTGAGCTGCAAAGCTCGATAAGGCCCCGGACTAAACACATTTTCCTACGCCATATATAAGACACTCTACATGAACACACTACGCCTTGGTATGGCAATTTCGCTATGATAGCGAGCCACAAGAGCTATTCCTATATTCCCTATTCTTAAATACATAAAATAGTCTCACTTACAGACCTTAGTTACACATCCACTCCAACACTGACAAGACACAGCTCCACCAAATACCTTCATCGGTTCGGGATAGTTTGTTCCTGCATTGGCACCTCGGTCCAAACCACGTGAGCGACGTTAGCCACGTACTAGAGGACTGCCCAAGATTAGAGGAATGATATAATATAACGTATAACCACCGTGAAAGGTATTTCTAAATGGTAAGGATTTATATTAGGTAGTAAATATATTCAGATATTTTTACAATTACTTTTAATATTATCTCGCCCAAATAAACTTATAAAATATAAATTCATAAACATACCTCATTTTATTATGAACCATATTAGTATGAACTAAGACCAAAATATGAGAGATTGGTCACAGTTAAAGTTATATTGAAAAGGAGTGCTTTAAACGGAAACAATTTTACAAATTCGTAATGAATTAGTTAATCGTTTACTTTCACAATTTCAATGTCAAGTATATATTACTCCGATATCTAATACAGTTAAAAATGTGATATACTTACAATGATTTTCACAATTTTTTACTTTACTTTACTTTACTTGTATATAAATTCAACTTATATTTTAGGGTCAACAATAAGTGGTGGATAATACATTTTAGCTTATATAAAAGTTTGTATTTTAACAAAGCGCCATTTGTGGATCCAGTCAATAAATACCCTTTCCCGATTATTGTGACTTTCAGATAATAATTAAATAAACTACAAGAAAATAAATAAATAAATTGACATATAAACCATCCTACATTTAAAATTGAAAAAACTGCACACGGTGTGCAAATTTAATATATAACTGTAGTTTATGAATCCAAAGCGGACGAACATCGTGATAATATATATTAATATATGTATGATTTCCAGTAAAACAGTTGGCTTATAAAATAAATAGAATAAAGTTGACCAAGTTTGCAAGATACTTTTTCATTAATGGCCGTCAGACGAACATAAATCAGTCGTTATGAGGCGACGTCGCTGTCACTCATATTACTTCTTACAAAAAAATCCCTAGATACGCTTAATTTTTATTCTAAATATTTTTTTGTTACAAGACTCTCAAATGGTATGTATATGCTATTCCACTACCTAAATCGTTGTTTTTTTGATAACGTTAAATAATATTATTGTTTCATTTGAATACAAGGAATATTAGGAATGTGCTATAAAATTAGTTTTCAATTGTAAGCATGGTCCTAATTATCTATAACACATATAATTACAACTGGCAGTATTATATTTCGGTAATACAATTAAAAAGTTTCCATGTAACGGTTTCTTGATGTCGTAGCTCGAGCTGTTCGTTCCAACGTACACATGAATCTTGGTTTATCACAGAATGTCCCATAGATATCCAGTACATAAGGGGTATCTGTACAAAAAACTGCAAAAAAAAATATTAGGTCATTTCGTATTAAATACTTTTTAAAACTGAATTAGTAGTTTATTTTTGGGAATTCTCAGAACTAAAAATAAGCCTTGGAATTTAAAAAGTAAAACAGTACCTACAATCTAACACGATTCTAGAGTACTCCTTAAGAATGGTAAAATACGTATATTTGTGTTCTAATATATATTATTACATATATATTTACAAATTAAATTAATTATCAACATATCCCAATATCCAGACCTTTGAGACCAGACCAGGTTTAGTACTTTATCCTTTTGTCTACGAAGCTCTATTACAAAAAATATTTTTATAAAGTCTATGTTTACATTCACACACTCACACTCACACACACACACACATTACACTGATATGAAACCCCTGTGGTGTCTTTGAGACATTCGCTGTTATTGAAAATAAATAAATATTGTAGTATAAAATCCGGAATAACAAAAAAAAAACTATATAGTTCGTAATAGCATGTACAACTTTTCTCAAGTTATATTGTGTCATATTCTTTGTCTGTGCAGTGAAATGATCCTTTAAAAAACATGAGTATGCATTAATTATACAAACCAATAATCATAATATAAATGAATACGCCAAGATTCTTTCCACTCAAATGACCTAATGATTTTTTTTATACTACGCTAGTGATAGATTCAGATTTCCCTGAACTGTCCCAGTAAAAAATACGATAGATAGAATTTGGGACATTTCCTCTCTATTTGGAAGTATTCTCTATTTTCTCAACTTAAGTCATTAACAGTGAAAGAAATCTCAAAGACCTGTGACTATAATCTTAACTTGGGTCATTTCATAGAAATTTCATTAAAAAGATTTTTTTAAGATCAATACGAAGTGAAGAATGTAGTTCATTTTTTTTTCTTGACAAAATGTCTGCCGTAATATAATAAAATATTTTGAATGCATACAAAATATTAATTCTCATCCACGAACTTTAAAAGCTAAACAAAATCTACAATCAAATCTTAGAATTATCACTTCGATACCCGTGATATTTTAGCTCCATAATGGCTTTACTTTATAAACTTTCTCTTATTCGAGGAAGCAATCATCAAACAAAATTGTGAAAATCCTAACAAATATTATATTTCAAATACATAAAAACCAGTGTTTTATTTAACTAACTTTATTTTTATACTTTCATAAACAATGATGATTGATGCTTTTTATGATTATTATATAAGTATATCTATTGTATCTAGCTGTATTTACGTTAATGTGTCAGAATTTTGCCCGACTAGTGTCAGACGCATTTGGGATTTTTACTCATGAGATTGAAGTATGACAGACTCGCGACGTGAACTACGTGCAGTAGCTCTCTAGACGATATAAAATAATATGAATTAGCTAAATGTTATAATATTAGTATTTTAATTAAATATAGCTAGAATAAGAAAAAATATACCTAAGTTTTATTACATTACGAACGAAGATGTAAACAAGTATTACGAACTGACCAACTAACTGACCAGGAATGGGTATATAGTTAAGTTGTACGCGGTAGAAGTGGGAGCGAGAGGTATAACAGTGAAATCTATCTGTAACCTACTTAAAGATCTACTAAATTCAATGTTTAATACCTTGTTATCACTTTTAGAATAAACTTAAGTTAGATTTTTTATATTTAATTTATTGATTACCAGCTGTGTGCGCTGACTACAATATACTTTGTCCAAAACACATCGGTTCGGCCGTTTTGCATATATTTTTTGCAAATTTAGTCTCCACGAAGCCTCCCCCAACTTAAGAAAATATGTAGTCCAGCATAGAAAGTCATTTCAAATATTGTTAAAATCGGAATGATAGTCTCGAACTCACTCCAATATTTGTTTATCGGAGTAATCTCGAAACTACAAACTTTAAGTCCTTATAGCATTAGTAAGAACACCGAAGTTCGTTTTATGACTATTTAGAGGTAAGAAAGATTTCTGATAAACATGTACACAATATACAAAGTCTAAGCGCTGGTAATCTAACATACCTAACTAAGCTTCATAACTCTAAAAGTATACACTAAGTACAATGGCGGAAACTAAAAGCACAGCTTACTTACAATGCACTATAAATTGATTTGTCTGAATGCTTTTTATTGAATCTGAACAATATGTAAAGATGTAAAGATAGTCACTCAAAATAATCACATTAAATTATATATTGTGTAACTTATATTATATTATTATATTATTATATTTATTGACCATTTACAAAACATAAAACATTAGTGGATCCACTGACACTCGAACTAGTTTAAGCTGTGTTTCGAAATATAAGTTTAACAGTATGATATATTACTTGAATTGGTCAATTAGAGTTAGAATTAGATTGCTACTTAATAAATAATGAAACTGATTCATATTGCGCTTATACATAAATATCAACATTTTGCGACTATTTCTTGATTTACAACCTCTATATTATGAATGAGGCTAGAAGCCTCAGTTTAAAAAATATATATTATTTTCAATCCTTGTGGGCTGCACAAGATAAAACATTTTAGATAGAAGAATTTACCAGCTGATGCTTAAAACTTTAAAGGTATAAAGAAACAAAATAAAAAGAAAGTCAAACAGACACTACAATAAAAATAACTTATTTTTAACTGAAGAAAACGAAAGAGGAGTTTAATATTAAAGTTTAAGTTTACTAATTATGATATTATAACAGTATTGTATAAAATTGAGACCGCAACAATAATTCATTATATTTTCGTTTTGTTCACTTTGCGAGAAATCATATCGCTGCGAAATGATAAACGAATTACATTAACAAGGTAAATAATCCCGGGAACGAGCTGTCACTTTGTATGCTTCTCGTTCTCATTTCGCTAATGTCAGGATTTACACTCGTAATCGATTACTTACTGGAAAATATTGTATATTTCTTTAGTATACGAAAAAATAATACTTACAAAATTTAAAGAACAATTTTGTAAGTATTATTTTTTCGTTTATTTTTATTCTCATAATATAAACATAAATAAATATCTTTAACTAATATATAGGTATATGTAACGTCTAATATGAACATCTTTGTTAAAAAAGTAATTTTAATTAAGGTTGAAAAATGGAAAACAAAAGCAAAACAAGTGCAAATTGTAAATATAAATATATATTGAATAATAAATTTATTTTAATATTCACCGACAGACAGACACAGTCCTATATTTATAATAAATATGAAATAAGAGTTGGTAAAATCAATAATTATAAAAAAAATAATGTAAATCCGAGCGAGTCATCTGCTTTCTGATGATATTTCAAAGCGCGTATTTTATCAATCTCGCCAACTGTGAAACGTCTGACAGCTATGACAAAAGTAACAAAGTTACATTAGTAAAGTTGACGCGTTGAAAGCTAAGTTATTATAATTTTAAATTTTCGCGCAACTTTATTATTTTTTTCTTTCACAAGAAGCGTTCGTGACAGTAATAACCACGACAAAAAAGAATTAAAGACATTAGCTCAATAGTTAATGCTCGCAAAGGGAAAAAAATATAATTATTTATACAAGTTTAGTAAATAAGAGTTTGCGTTTAAAAAAAATCAAAACAAGTCATATAATAAGAAATTTAAAAAGACAGCTGATGTACTTTGCATTATAGAAAAGATGACGTCCACGTGACTCGACCAGTAACGACTCCAACAGCGGACGGAACTTAATATGCGCTGACTCCTCAGTAGGTCAGCCAACATTACCATAACCACAAGAACCTACTTTATTATTACTTCATCTTATGTATAATATTTATTGCGTGTAATATTTGGTTTAAAATGTATTAATGTAATAATAATTTATTATTATTTTGTTACTTTTTAGAAACATGCACTATAAATGAAATTATTTAAATGATTTTACTTGCATACATTTTAATTTTACTTAACATGGCCTTTCACATGCAATCATCGTGTCACGGGATGACAAAATGACAGGTGCGTGACTGACATTTCAAAATGTTAAATATAAAAACATGAACTATAACCGTTAGAATTATTTTATTTAAAAACTAGCTATTGCCAGCGACTTCGCCATTTCCCACCCAGAGACTCAAATTATAAACCATATAGCATGTCATGAAATGTATACCTACCAATCAATATACATACTACTAGGAGACATGTTATATTGTAGTTAGACAAACATAAGAAGAACTTTCAATCTTATATTCCGATCTTCAAAATAAATTAAAGCCTACATTTTGCCGAACACTATTAGGTATATAACAAAAAAATCCATCCAGTAGTTTTTGCGTGCAAGCCGAACAACAGACAGACAAACAAAAATTACACAATCAATTTTTTTGGCTTGTTAGTTATTTAAAGATCCACAGGGTAATATTTTTTAGTTTTTATACAATGTACAAAATTGAACTCTTCTACAGTTTTATTATAAATATAAATGTTCTACCACTATTTAAAATTATTTTTTCTTCAGTGCAAGAGATTGCAGATTACAGAAAGACACGTGTTAAGGATTTTATATACATATAGTGATTTATATTTATTTCGTTAATATATATATTGGTAACATATATCAAACTATATATGTGAAAAGTATATCCGTGACACACAGAACACAAACTAACACAACAAATGTGTACAAATTAACTATATACCTATTCCTGGTCAGTTCGTAATACTTGTTTACTTTAATAGTGTGATCTTTGGGGATGTTAGTTTCCCACGGAACAGTAAGCTCCACAAGTATCACGCGCTTTAACTGTCTTGAGTACAGGAATGTGTCCGGTCTGGATGACGAGACAACAATATCTTAAGGAATTCTATACTGCTTATCGTATGATATCCATCATTAATATAATTATTTAAGAAGATTACAATAATGAGTTTATT
The DNA here is from genome assembly GCA_963555665.1 of Dircenna loreta. Taxonomy (NCBI): domain Eukaryota; kingdom Metazoa; phylum Arthropoda; class Insecta; order Lepidoptera; family Nymphalidae; genus Dircenna; species Dircenna loreta. The sequence goes on from OY743098.1 coordinate 8,861,207, forward strand.
ATACAATAGAATAAAATGATTATATTAATTCGTAATATTACGATACGATTATAGAGCAAATAAATTATCAATTGAAATTACATGTATGTTATTACAAAATATTAATTAACTATTTGACATTATAGAACTTTATTATAAGCGACTACATAATTTCAGTTTAAATATATATTAATAAGCATAATACATAATTTCAGTTTAAATATATATTAATAAGTTTCGGTATCTCTAATGGTAAGTCAAAGCGCACATAGGTCCGAACATAAATAATAATATTGTAACGAGACCAAATATGATAATTATATTTTAATAGTTTTAAAGTTCACTTGGAGATATATTGAATGTTTCATTTGTTAGTGTGTCGCAAATCGAACTAAAATATTACATTTTAGTTTAGCAAAACTAATAGTTACAACTTACTTTTTTAATTTCATGACTGAATTAGGTGTCTGTATGACGCTTCATGACAAAGTCATATGACTTAGAATTTTTAAAATTATTTTAATTCAGAATATTTCCCTTCCCTAATATCTTTTGTGCTTACCATTCCTAAACAAATATATTTTTATATATCAACACAGATTTAAAAAAAATTGTACCATATAATAAAACAAGAAAAAATACGGAAAACAAGCGACTACCCCTCTTAAAGTAAATGTGAATACCAATATTTATTAAATCGTGTTTTAAAAGCACAAGTCATTGTGAATAGTATGGTGACAATTACTCAGGCCCTTTCTCTCTGCTCCTACCCTCCGAGAGAAGATTAAATTCCATTCAAACAATGCATTTCATAGTATTCATTAAGTGAAGACCATTTCAATATTTAAATTAAATTAAATGACACTTTCAGTTCTAAGCTTCTTGATGGCAATGACTTCTTGAAGGTACTGACGCATACACTTTACAAGAACTTTTTTATTCAGGAAATTTAATATAATATATCCCGAATTTCAATTACTCAAGAAAGCCAAAGTACCGCCTGTCCATTTTAGTTTTCGTCAAAACTGTCATGGAGACCTCGCTTGTAAGAGAAAAGGCATTATTTACATAGTTCATGTTCTTCGCACCATCATACTTAAAAATATTTTTGTGAGACTTAATTAATTAATTAATTAATTATTATTATTAATTTAATATCATATTGTGATAAATATTATCTGTTGTATGAAGAAATGAGAATTAAGATTTGCTCGCTAAATCACATTAAGAAATTAATCACAAAAATTTACGCTGAATTTGAAAGTAATTAAGAAAATAGTTCGTTCAAGGTTTGCTTCTTTTTTATGTGTTGACATATATAAATCCAATAAGAATATTTATTTTACATAGGATCAAATAAACAAAAAAATATGTATTATCACAAAACATTTAATAGTTGAAAAGTAATATCCTAAGCAAGAAGTTTTATAACTTTATTGTTCGCTTCGTTTCATTTTCTCCCCCATACGTTTAAATATGAGACTGAACGTGGCGTGATATCTCGACCACCATTTCACGCTGCATAAAACTGAGATTGGGTGAATATAATGGAACAGCTTATTTATATTTTGTAATATCAGCGTCAGTGGAAAATAAATTTTGTCCAGTTATGAGATTCATTATGGATGAGGAGACTAAAGATTTCTGTTATATTATTATAAACTAAGCAATTTATAGATCTAGAAATAAACGTTGTGCAATTTCATTTTTATAAAACTCATTGAAATAAAATGGAATATCAATTTATATTTTATATTTATGTATCTTTATAACTTTTGAATTAAATTTATTTGTATGAAAAAAATATAAGAACATCGCGTCTCATCCTGTGTCGTTCTAAATAATTAACTCTATCTGGATGTATGGCGGTAGCGGCACAGTAGGTACTCTTGTGTTTCAAAAGTTGTGTTTTTGATCGTTTAATATTGTTTTATTTTTTCAATATTTTCTAAACATTTACATTTAATTAATTCACATCTATTTACATTTAATTAATTACATACCAAAGCATAATTTCCATTTCTTTTTTATTCTTTTTATAAACCAAAAGATTTTTAGCGAACCAACCGTACATTTAGATTAAAATCTATAATCCATTTTCTTACCCCATTCTTATCGTCTGCCGCGATACTCTAGAGACCGGTTACCCTTTATATTGTTGGTCGAACTTTCATTGTATCGTAATGTCGTATTATATTATGTAATATATTATGTAATATATTTTCTATATGTAAAAATGATCGATCCTATGATCGCTTATTTTTATACTTTTGTTAACTCAAACTATATTGACGTTGTGATATTTGATGCTTAATAGTTCTGTTCTTAATTTATTTATATTTGTTTCACTTTTAACCAATAAAAGTAATTATTTCTGTATGAAAAATGGAGGAGTCAGTAGCAGTTATTTAAAGACACTGTTTAACTTAAAATAATTATGTGTTTCAAACGCGCCCTGGTCTGAGAAGAACCACGCCACAAACTCAGCCGGGTGTTTTTTTATTGTGATCACTGTTTCACAAACGCAATGTCAACAAGCAGCAAGACCAGTCAGCGTGAGCAGCACCAGTTTACGAAAATAGCTCAAGGGTCAGCCATCCAGCCCCATATTTGGGGAGGGAGGGCCGCCCGGTGACCACCACCGTGACTAATGACTTCTAACTTTTAAGGGCACGGTGTCCTGCGGTCGGTTGATCAAACAATAGTAGCTAACAACCTCAAAGGATTTGCGAAGGTTACTAGTTAATCACTAATATACAATTCACTCCCAGGTCATACCGTCGTTAATGTAACCCTTTACACTATAATAGGATTTTAATATCAGATTTCCTTTAATTTTTTATTTCAATTAATTTTATGACAAATTTAAGGCTTCATTGAGGAGTTTACTGTAAAAACGTATACAATAAACCCTGAACCTATGTTAGTGAGCCTTGTTCAGGACGTAACAAATTTATTTTGGGTTCTAAGGTTAATTTTGAGTAAACAACATTTTTTCTTATATATTCATTAATATATTTTGTACATTTGTATATTTTTGTTTATAAATGTGACGAAAGTATACAAGCATAATTTTAATTTCTTTGAAATGATTTCCTAACAATTCCCTTGGCCTTATGTTACAGATCGCTTGAACAGCTCTCTGCAGTATAAATATAGAATTGATATCTGATTCTTCACCCTATAATAGTATGCTGTATGATACGATAATCTGAAAATAACTAAAGAAAACTAATCTAGCTGTTTTAAAGTTTATCAACCAGCGTATTATTTACACCGCGTATAGCAATAAAGTCCCCAGTTTGCAGTTTTTCATCTGTGGCATCACCCCAAAAAGCAGAAGGATTTATTAAATTAAATTCCTCATCGTTTAGTTTTACATTGCTTTTGAGGGTTTTCATGTTTTGTAAACAAATTTAATATATGTATTGTTCAGCAACACACTATTAGCGTTACACCATTGTAGAATATCTGACAGAACATGTCTACAGCGTTGATAACTGAACTTTCAAAGCGAATATTTAAACATGGTCTCATAAGTTAGAAACTTAAACAATCAAGTGTCAAAATATTAAAAGAAGTAAGTAAACCTAACGTTAGTACTCAGACTAGTCATTAATAATTTTAACACAAAAAAATTATATTATATAAAAAGTTATAATTTTCTTTTATTTGGTTTAAAAACTAAACTTATTGTGTATTCATGAGATTATTGTATTTTTATCATTATAATATTATTGTATTTTACCATTATCATAGTATAACATGTTTTTTTACAAATGTAGAGCTGGAAGATCTAAGCCCAACGCTTTTTTCCTTCCTGGACCGTTTTCTCATTACCATATCCCATTGGCTTAAGAACTGACCGCAACGTGTTTTTTTTTATACTAAAATACAGGTATCAATTGTACCGTGAGACAAGTTTTATGAATTAAGGACATCACGGTACAATAACTATATTATATATTTTACTCATAAGTAATTGTTTAACATATTATAACACGTTAAAAAGTGGCAATAGAAGGCGCCATTAGCTCCATACTGTCCAGTCTAGTTTTCCTCTTAACTGTCATTTAATACAATTCAGTAAAAGTTTCTCAAACTGAAATAAAGATCATAGTAACTGGTAGAAGTGACAGCGCTGTCGGCTCGTAATGAATGATTGATGTACCTCTGACGGCCTCGAATAAAAAAAAAATTAAAAAACTGTTTGAACAGCGTTTACTCTTGATTTATTTTATTGACCATACATAACTTCTTTAATAAATTTAGATTAGAATAGAGAAAGGTTAAAATATAAGTTATCTATTATGTCTGTCGTCACTTTAAGAACAGTAGAAAATGTTTGATACATAGGGGATAAAATATTATAAGAAATAAATAAATAAACAATGATGTAAGTAAACAACTGGCATAGCAATACTTAAACCAAATCTCTAATTATATTTTTGTGGATGAATCATTAATATTATATCATTTAAGCTTTTATTTGTCTTAGGTTAATTTATATAAACAATAGTAATTACGATAATTAATATAATACTAAAATATTTACTAATTCATAACACATAATAAAATAGTAACAAGACAACTGTATATATTTCACATATAATACGCACTATGAAGCTAAGTACTGACATAAATGCCTACCATTTATTATATATGAGGCGTATAAAGGGACAGACAAAACATCGTGTATATTAAAGTAAAGATCTCCAACTCTTCAATTTATTAATTTACGTTGAAATAATTGAAGCAATAACAATGAATCAAATTCGATAGTCATTTAAATGAAAGTCACTGTAATATTATAGTACGTAGTCACAAAATCTGATTCAGAATCTGTTTAAAACATCTCAAGAATACGGGATAATTAATCTGTTAACATCTCAGCGCTGTCGCGACTCGGAATGTTATCGTGCGAGTAAAGAACGCCCTTAACAATGTAAGGGCGTAGTAAAAGTCATAATTACATTTACAATATACTTGTATATCCTTTGTTCCTAAAACATTATCTGATAAGAAAATAAACACATCACTGCGAATATAATTTGTTATTGTGTGAAATAAAACTTTTAATTATATATTAATTTTATATATTCATAATAACTAGGACAAAATGCGAATGCCAGGAAATATCAAAATGTATAAGACATTATAACTTTTTATACTTACACCTTAATGATAGGAAGGAAATATATTTTAAATTCCAGTAAAAATAAGAAATAACACGTTCAGAAGAGACATTTATTTCTATATAACAGGAAACTTAAAATGTATGGTTCCAAGGTATTAGTTCCAAAGTATTGCCGAGAGTCGAGAATGAGTACCTTTAAAACACACTTGTAATAAGAACGGAGCTATTTTCAATATAAATAATGATTTTTGTATTTGGGAAGGTAACAATATTTTGAAAAACCATAAAAATAAAAGTAATCAATCAAATTTCCACTGTTATTAGAATAAACATAACATTCACTCTGAAAGTAAAATATAAATATCATTCAATCAAGCATTTAAGGCAAATAATAATAATTTAATAAAAATTGGTAAATGCAGAACTTAAAAACAACATGAAAAATATATAATTTAAAATAATAGTTACAAAAAAAATAAAAAGAAACATATCAAAAAAATATATACAGGAAAAGTATCAAAAATATGCAAGAAATAATAAAAATATACTAGAAATGTTTTTTGTTTGTTATAATTTGTCGTCTTGTTTTAAGTTGATGACTTTAATGACTGACTAATATTATATGGACAAGGTTGTAGAAGATAGATAAACTTTATATATTTAAATGACGTTACATGGATTTTTTAAGATTTCAACGTGGTGATGCGTATATCTGCGATCCACAGAGTCACTTACAGAAGTTTATTTGAAGATTAAATTTATTTTGTTATATAGTACAAGGTTCACGTACAAAACCATTCAATTATTGTACGTACAAAAAATAAATTCTAAAAGACATCCTCAGTATTGTCTTGATTAATGAACTTAGACAAGACGTAGATAAATGCTACAAAACCAATTTCTTACGATTGCCAAATAAAGTGATTTATTTATATTCACGAAGCATTTCATTTATGAAATTATATATATACTAGGTATTATCTGTATACATTTCATTAGTTTATTAGTGTCTATATATATTGGGAGAAAAAATATTATATGTTATTTACTAAAAAAAATATGAACAGTTTAACATAAATAAATTTACAGTGATTCAGAGTAAAATATACTAAAGCTGACATTTTGTCTTACATTGTAAAACTATTTGTGCCCTCGACTCTGTTCATGCAGATTTAGAGAAATAACCTCGGGGGATTACAATTGATAGGTTCTACTGTTGAAGCTTTATCCAGGAAAATAGAAAAAACGAAAATATGAAAAAGAAATATATTAATTCTCTTAGATTATATATAAAAGATCAATCTGATAGTTATGACAAATATTCATATAAATAGATGATAGGGTTAGAGTCTTAAAGTTCTATCCAGAGTGTATTTATGATAAGTCAATTCGTGTCCACTTCGTTGGCCGTTTATTTTTACCGATGAAATTATATTATGTAGTTTAGTTTTGTGTCAGGGTCACACCGGTGAATCAGCACATCCCGACCGATTTCTCCGACTTCATTTATAAATATCTACTATTATTTTTAACTTACTTTTTTAATAAAATAAAATTCATTTCATTCCTGAATAGTGCGGCTTTCTGGTAGTGAAATAATTTATAGGATCTGATCAGTACTTACGAAGATTACCCCCTACAACCAAACAAACATACAAAGTCAGAAATTTTACACCGTTGATATATTAGTTTAGATAAAAAGTATTAAGGTAGGTACATTAAAAACCAAAAAAATACTTGAAAATAATTTAGAAATGGTACCCGTAAATCCTCAAGTAGGTATTTTCCAACGTAGGTCTCCTGTAAACATGTAAGCAAGTCCTACAGCACTATAACACCTGCATTCATTCGATGAATCTCATAAGGCCAGGCATAGCTCGGTGAAAATAGCCGACGACAATTTAATTACGAAGTTTTTCTACTATTTACAGATTTTATTCAAATTAAAACCGAGTTTTAAGGCAAAAATAAGTAACCAAGATATTTTCTTGTAACCAAAAATGTTATTTTATCAACTTACAAACCGTTTTAATGTTGCTGTTGTAGATTTTAAAAAAGTTTCTAAAAATGATATCAATACAATTAAGTATCTACATACACATTAATAACAAACAAAAACAAGGTTTATAACAAAAATAGTAAACCTTTAATAACTTATTACATGAAAAAATACTTTGTATACAACAATTAATATAAAAGACGAAGTACAGGCGTAAGTCACGTAGTTAAGCGCAGTTGGAAACTAGTTCTAAATCAGAAACTTTTCTGTCAGATGTATCGTATTCCCTCATTTAGCATTACAAGCAAGCCGGCAGTACGCTCGACGGCCGACGAGACCAATGACGAAAACAAAATACGCAATTACTCTTTAGTAGAGTGACCGTCATTTCTTACGTATAACATATGTACATTTTTTTCACTTAAATTACAACAGCCAGTAAATTAAAAAATATATATTTATCGGAATATAATAATTATGAGAAATTACTATGAAAATATATTATTCTTAATTTACGAAGTAGGTACATCTGAAATACATATTAGTACATACTAGCCGTTGCCAGCAATTTCTTCAACTCAAACAATAAATCATAAAATAAGTCATAAAATTTATAGTTATTCATATCTATGGCAAGGAGACATACGTTATATTACACTCTGACAGACAGACACAAATTTCAATCTGATGTTCTAATATTCAAAATAAATTAAGTTGCGTTGCCAGGGACAAGTAGCTATATAACAAAAAAAGTTTTATCGATATGCGTCCAGTAGATTTGCGCACAAGCCGGACAACAGACAGAAATACAAAAATGTCAAAACATTTTTTTTGTGCATTATGAAATATCTATAGAATTTTACGCTTCGCTTTCGCTTCGGTAATCTCGGTTCTGCCGAAGTGGTCGTGGATCGCAATATTATGCTTGGGCTATTGCCTTTGAGAGCCGATAGCGAACTCACATCTCCATTAAAGTGTCTCAACCATAAGAAAAATTTCTTATTAAAACACTTTTAAAAATATTTAAGCAAAAATACTTGAGTACTTCATGAAACAACTAATTACTCTTGAATGTTATACTCATAATAGTAATCAGTAGCCAAATTGAGAAATAAAACCTAAGTCACTTAAAACCTAAGTAATTTAATAATTATTAATATATTTCTACTTCGATTACTATTAAAATATATATTGAATCCGTTTACCGAGTAGCTTCAGTTTGTCTACGGGTTTTAAACTAAAATATATAACATTTTCATCTATTCCGTTCTACAGAAATATATTTTTTACGTTGACCTTAAGTCAGTTAGGACCTCTTCCTTTATATATATGAGATATAAAAAGTAAGTATATTATAAGAAACATTAAAATTGAATAAATGTAATGTAATGTAATTAAAGGTAATGTCCCACATAGTCAGAACAAGTTATGGTAATCCTGACCCTAAATTATAAGGTCGGAGAAAATATATAAGAGTATGGCAAGTACAGATGTTTTCAAGAACTATATTCTACACTGAACGAGTCGCCCAAACTGTTATTAGTTTGTAACTTTAAATGAACTCAAACTGGTGGCTAATAGCCACGAGTTGTAATTTAAATTGAGATTGTAACGACATATGTCGTTTTTTTTAGATTATAAACAAGATATATTACATAGTTGTTTTTGATTGATAAATTTCGTAAATGATACGCAATTTAAGATTTGTGTGTTTCAATATTCTATATAAATACCACATACAAAAACACAAATTAATATGTTACCTCTTTATAATATTAGTATAGAAACATTAAAACCGAAAACTACTCGTACATTCGACACAATGTATTCAATGTCGAGCACGATGTCTCTAGCAATATGTAATCGAATATAATTTTATTGGGCAAATTAAACTTTAATTTTATTATTATTCAATGAAATAACAATTTATAATATTCATAACATATGTTTTAATTTATCATTTCAACCATTAAATAATAATATTATTGTGTTGGAAACAATAATTACAGACGAATCCAGTAAATAGTCGGACAATGTGTGTTTCAATGTGTGAGTCGCGGTGTCATTATATAATAGTTATTATATGTTTATATAATTTCTTTAAATACTGATCGTTATTTATTTTTTTTGCACTTATAATATTTTGACTGTTGAAATTTTGCTACATTTCGTTGCTTCATTGCATTTTGATTTGGATATTTTAACTTCCAAAGTATAAATAATGCTGATATATATATAACAAAGTGATGTGATATTTATAGCGTTGTATTTTGATAACACTACGTTTTGGGACTGTTGACTACTTTCTGTCCAATGTTCGAAGTATTCAGCACAAGTCCCCGTCACAGGTATTAATAATTACTTTTAAGTCAAAGACAACAATATCATTCACACACATTCTGTCCCTTGAACGTCTTATATTTATATGAATGTGAATAACGCAGGATTCAAACAACTAGATATAAAATCTTCCAAAAAATACTATAAATAAGGATCCCAAATCAGTTCGCAACTAGTCCGGCAAATTCCGATTTCATTTAACGTGAGTAGTACCGGGTAGGCCTAAGTAATGGTGAGTGTCACTGATAGAAGATACAGGTCACAGATTGAACTCCTGCCTTTGTTTGTATGTCATTCAGTTTAGAACTTAAATGTATACATTTGTAATTCGGTCGTTTGTTTGATAGAACCGTATAAGAGCTACGTGTTTTTATAACATGAAATTCTCTGGCGCAGAATATTAAAAAAAAGTATTTGGACATATTGTTCTCTCTTACACTTTAAATGTTTATACAGTGTTGTGTTATATAATGATATTTACTATTGTGAATTTATATACATGTATAAATAATACAAGGTAACTTTCTTTATTTAAAACAAAGTAAAACCAAGAAGTACTTTATTTGGGAAATAAAAAAAGTTGAGTTAAAAGAAATAAAAAATAGTACACAATTCAACCATGCTGTATCATCCGACAAACATTTTAGAACTATATGTTTATTTGCCCATATTGATTAATTGTCCATTCTGTATATATTTAAAATTTTAGTAGGCCTAAAAAATCCAAACATGTTAATAAATAATTTGACCATTACAAAGAATTCTTTGTCCTGTTTTACTTCAACGCTTTGAAGCTAACTGTTTCATACTTGGAACATCTTTTGCTGAAACATGACTAAAAATAAAAGGAAGCAGAATAAGAGAGACTGTCAGATGACAGAAAGACACAATCAGATGATTATGATCGATGATAAAGGACTTTTGGTAGACAAAGGAAAGTTTACAATACTCTTATAATAATAGTTAAAAACTGTTTCAAAATGTTAAAATTTACAGTTCATTATAATTTTCGTTTAATAAAATATAAATCGAGTATTTTGTATTCTATCTATTATTATATAAAAGATGCATTTTGAATAATAAAACTTATATTTGTGAATAGCACAGTTGTAATATTAATATAGTAAAGAGTAAAGCACCATTAGGGAAATACGATATCTACTAATGTTATTTTATATTTAAAACCATTTCTTTCAAATGTGTACTATTTCCATTTAACCGTGTCAACGTTCTCCATATTTGAATATTTAACTAGTCTTAAAAGGTAACAAAAAACTCTATGAAGATTTTTATGCAGATCCTTAAAAACTGACAAATATTTTTCTGCAGTTCGGAATAAAGCATTTTCCAAAAATTATAGATTTATGTCGGTATATATTAAAATAGATCCGGTATTTATAAGGTAATAGTTTATTTTTTGCACTCATATGGTAATGTTTCGAAAGTTTAAATGTTAACGTAACACATATAACATACTGAAAATTAAATGTGTACTTTATCTCTAATGATATATTTATATTCTTCTAATTCTGTCCTTTATTGCATCTAACAAATTTAATGCAAACATCATATATGCATTTAACAAAATTAAAGCCTAATTGAAGGAACATTTGATAACAAAACAGATAAAATGATTGAGCCTAGATAGATTTTAATCCAAATTAAACATATTAACGTTCAAATAGAAAACCTCTGTTAAACCGACATAATGTAAATTGTTACTGCGTAAGCTCATTATTTTAATTGTTAACCGATATTGAAATCCTTATAAAAGCAATATTGTTGTGTGGAACGTTTGTGTGGCGACTATTAAATACTTTACAATTGATCGTTAATTTCATAACATTTCGATACAATTATTAATAACGCTGCTGTAGTAGATATTTCTACAGCAAAATAATAAAATGGAGACGTTTTTAACTTTGTTACATGATGATTAACTAAAGAAACTTGGCAAGATATTTAAAAGATTTTGATCCACGATTAACAAAATTCAAAACAAGTTCTGTAACAAAAAATCCAGAAAAGCTACGGTTGATGTATGAGAGTTCCGAATTTGGCATTATAAAGACGTTGGGTTCGTGCGTGACTCGACCGACAAGGAGTCCGATACCGTTCTAAACAAAATACGTACATATTTTTATGTAAAGCCACCATCATTTGGCACAATAAAAGGATTTTTTTAAAAACTCAAGAATCGTAATCAGAAATATCGTTACAAACGTCTTTATTTAATGTAAAACGTCTTTGAATATGAATTGTTTATGATCGAACCTATAAATGGTATATTATAAATTCATGTGAATTTTCTTTTGTTTCTCAACGATATGGTGACCCTATTCCAGTGATTGAGGCAAGAGGGATTGTGAGTAGACAGATGTTAAGGGATATAAGTACCTTCTCGTATAGCCTTAGAAGACTTTTGTTTTTTTTTATGATGTCTAAATAATAAAAAAAAAACATGTAAGAGGCAAACATGTCCATAAATAAGTTAGTTTCATTTTATAAGACCTTTTCATCGACAAAAATTACGTAATTTGTTCTTCTTATTTTAAATACTAATTCATAATTAATATATTTTAATTTATAAATTAATATATTCCTAAATACCTTTAATACGTGCCCTAAACTTCAACTGTATGGTTATATCTTTTCGTTCTCAGAAAAATTATCTAAACTTCTTGCCTTATCAAATAGCTTTGCCGTTGGGTTTTCAAGAACTTGATTCTTTAATTTTATTTAAATTGTAATATCTACTAGGATTTTAAAAGGTTTATTATTGGCTTATATAATATAATATAATATTTTATTGGCTTATATAATATAATATAAAAAGCGCGTTATGAATGAAAAATCAAACAATACAAACATTTTTGTTTAAATCTATTTAAAATATGTCTGATCTAAAATGTAAAAGTTCTAGTTCCATACTTTAACATAAATATAAACACATCCTTCGTATAAACAAATTTTAATGATCAAGCTTTGTTCCCCGAAGAGTGAGCACGAAGCGGCCTCGATGAAAAACCTTTTGCTAAATATTAAAAATATTGTTCTCTAAAGAACGCATGTTGTTGTCAAACAAAATATGTCGGCTGTAAAATTTTTCAGCTGTGCTTTGTTCATAACATTTTGTAATTACTGTGTGTTATTTTGTAAATTGATTTTAGTAACTTAGCGAGATTTTAGTGAGTTTTTTCATTTTTTTTTTTTTTATAAAAGCGTAATACAACAAAAACTATGAGTAAGTTTGCAAATCTGACGATCGAATTCTAAATTGTATTTGAATTTCTAAACAGTATATCAAAAAAACAGTATATCATGATGCAAATTATTTAATTATATAATTATGTAATTTAGGCTTTAAGAAAGATTAAAAAAAAAACACGTGACGAGTTTTTCGAGCATATGGAAGCTTTGACCATTTATAAAACTTAATTTTAATAAATAATTTGTTCAAACAAATGTACATTTATTTTCTAATTTACTTAATAATTAAATTCTAAATTACTAAATTGAACACCTAAAAGACACGGTAAGAGAAATAAACAACTAACAAAATTTTAGATAGATTGGTGTTACAAAGATTCACTGTACAAATACAACTTATATGAAACTGAATAATCATTTGAAACACTATATTATATATTAAAGACAAAATAATTTAGTAAAAAGGTTCTCTAGAAGAAGAATGATTTTAACATCTAGCAGGAGTGACGACGTCGTGTTCGTCGTCGCCTTATGACGGGTGATTTATGTTTTCTGACTCTTCAGATTAAAAGATAATCTAGCAAAACTGTTGAACCAGGTTCTTCTTTCAGTTTATTTTTAATGTAAAACAAAATAACTAACCGCTTCTGTCTGTTTGTCAATTTGGTTCTTTTGGACTATTCTCATTTATTAATTATTTTCTACGGGAGCTCTGAATGTCAATTAATGGATTAATTAAATTTAAACAAAAAAATAAGTGATTGTAAAACGAAGTCCTCGAAAACTGAACGTCTGGATACTTTAGAATTGTAGGTCTTCAAAATGCCTACAGAAAGGTTTTTAGTAACATATGTTTATCTTTCTAAGCTCGATTTCTACATGGAGCTTTATTTGAAAAGCTCTTCTCAATAGGTAGCTAATTTGAAATAAATAACTTTTGACCTTTGACGCGCGCTATTGTATTTTTATGCGATAAAACGTATTGGTTACATTTGACCTTTAGTTAAGATTATTTTGTACACGATGTCATTAAAATATATGACAAGTTGTAAAATCGAAAACATACAAATTCATGGCTAAGCGCAGAAAAATATTTTAAAATGTCGATCCATTTTAACAGCATGAGTTAATTTTTAATAAGCGTGACATATCAATATGTCTAATTGAAATAAAGCATCTATGGTGCTTTCTAAACTTCATTGATGATAAATTACACCTCTATGGAACCGGATGCGTTCGCTAGTATTAGATAATTTTAAGAAAACAATTTTTATTTTTCAATCAAGAGAGCTGCTTCATTTACCATAATATATTCTTGTCTTCACAATCTTCAATAAACAATGATTTGTTATAACTTATTTTGTAATAAAGGAACTCTTTTTTTATTAAATACAATTATTTCTCGTACACATTGACGTTGATATCTACGTTTGATAAAATCACTCGGTATGACCTAAATTGATATTCATCCTAGTTTTATCTCGTATTGCCACAACATTACATTTACAGGCAAAAAGTGATACAGAGTCACAATCCCACAGAATAAGGATTTTAAATTTATAATTTAGTCTGATATCTAGAATACTATTTCACGCTGCATATAACTGGGATTGGCCGAATGTAACGGAACAATTTATATTATTTTTATTTTTAAAAGTTAACTTTAGATGAAATATTATTATTAGTACTTGAAGGTGAAATACAATAGCACTTGAAAAGTCACATCGCAGAAGTTCATGACTTGGTTAAAAGAACCGTTATGAGTTTTGATTATATTTACAATAGTATAAAAGGTAATTTAAATTCTTAACCAAATTTTATAATTGTCACCAAAGAAAGTGGCTTTAACGTGAAGATTAACATTAGCTAAACATTTTATTAACTTAGATTAAGTAATTTTATTATATTATTTGAAATTTAAATTTAAGTTTCGTTTTCGCTTTTACGCTTATGTATATCGCCTCCTTAACGGCTTCCCTCGGTCGGCCATCACATCTTTCAGATCATGCAGCTTATTGTCATGCACCTGGAGCAGCCTTGTGTTCTATCGGTTTTGACCAAACGTTTTGCATGGTGTTTCTTGCGGATTGGGAGTCCGTTATACTGCTTTTTCTGGCAGGGTTCTTATATTCAACAATCTTTTATTTTATTATGTTAGTCAAACTGTCAAGTATGAATAGACAAAAAAATATATACTGTAAAAATCATTAAGAAAAAAATAATAAATATCGATTATAGTCGATTGCGGCATAAAAGGTTTCAGATAAATAAATTTCCTTTACTGAGGAGGTACGTTTGGTCGGGATACTTTAAACACAAGACGTGGAGCGACACAGAGACGAGGTTCTGTGCTCTTCTGATACCCAATTTGGTATTAAAAAGTACACGATTGATATTGATAGGTTTGTACGGTGGTAGTTATTATTGATTTAATGATCGAAGTATAAAATATTAAGTTGCACAAAAGTTAAAGAAACGCTATACCAATAAATGTATGATCATAACTTTAATATATGTGACAAATATTTCAAGGCATCCTTCGAGTTGATTTCAAGCGTAGAAGTAAAAAGTGAGTCTGACGTTATATTTTCGATGTGGTGCAAGTAAGAGGAGAGAGCTCTTATGATCATTGTGTGATCTTATAAGTAAACAATTAATGAAATTACTGACTTATGAATCGTACGTATCGTATCTGACGAAATTTTGGTGTTAAAGTCAATAAAATGTATATTTGTCGGCAAATATTTTTCATCTTCATCTACTGATGAATGAACTAATGAACTCTCAAAATTATGATTAATTCCAAAAAGAGTTGAAATTGTATACAATTTTAAGAAAATCAGTGATCTTATAACGTAAAGAGAACAGTATTTATAACTCATATGAATGTCGAAGAACTTGTTATATTCTGCCGATGACAAATATCAAGATTTGTGCACTGCCTTCTACTCTATATTACACTTTTTAATATTATTACTTGTACGTTATAATAAAATTGTAACTGGGTCAAATTTGTACAGTGAATATACATTCCATACATAAAAAGAGAATAATCAATCTTTTGTACATTTTCTCTTTATGTATAGATTTAAATGAAAAATATATAAGGATTGCAATCAGTGACCAAAAAAGTGTTTAAAATGTTATAATGAGTGTTTTTTTTTTTGTAAAAAAATGTTGACTTAATTATTTGTAAAAATGTATACAATTTTTTATTAATATAACAAATTTATCATTTGTCTTTCCATGTACTACGATGTAGCGCTCCAACTCGAAACACTTTATCTCCTATAGGAAGAGGAGTCAAGTTTATGGAATGTTCCCATTGTAAAGTATTGACGCAGCTGATGTATGAATTACGAAAATAAATTTATTTTAAGTATATCTTACTTTCCATTGCATCCTGCGTTGCGACTTTATTTAATTCATGTCAAAATATTATGTTCAGTAGAAGTTTTAATATTTTGATTGTTTCTATATCATTTTATAAATTGTAATAAGGTAAACAATTAAATTTATTTTATTTAATACTAATTTTCTTATATTTTATAAAAATGAGTTTGTTTGAAGATCTCACGTTACATAATTTCTCAATATGAAAAACTTTAAAATTTAAAATTTTTAAACTACATGAGCGAACCCTGGTTTTATCATTAATATTCTAGATATACTATGATTATATCTCATTATAATTTCCATCACGTGAGCACAACGAATAAAACAAAAAATAAGAAATCACACAGATTTCGTAAAACGAAATATTGTTTGTCTCTTATTTTTATTTTGTTCAAAGAAACTCAATCTTAAGAATATTTTTTGTTTGTATCTAATGAAGTAGCTTAAATTGTGTGAAATTTTAATCAAAGATTCTTGTATTCGCTTCTCGTTGCTCAGAGGATATCAAAAGCTTTTGTCACTTTTAAGAAAATTGAAATTGATTTTTATTTCTTTTTAAAGGTCTTTAATAATGTTGTTCTTGATTAACCAAAGTTATTTATGGCTTGTTTAAAGAGTCTTAGAATACAGTTAACCCGTTGTTCTGAAATAATTATAATCATTATAAAAAGCATTACGTGCTTATTGAATTGTATCTTTGAGCATTATAAGTATACAATTAAAAAAATAAATAACACAAATTATACCCGTCCATGTATACATTTTGATTTTTCCTTCACAACTGATGTATTTTTTAAAAATTAAGCTTGTAAGGCTTGCTTGGAGTATCTTAAATGTATTTTAAAGACACGGGCAGTTAACTAACATAGATTGACGAAAAGAAGTTACGACCAGGGACCTTAAAACTTATACAATGTATAGTAAAACATAAAAAGCAGTTTGTAAACCCAACATCGTTTTTTGTTGTCGCTGAACTATCTGGCACTAATTTTTTTTTAAACTTAAGTTGTTTCATGGTAGATGCAACTCAAACTCTACAAAATACAATATTTTCTCTACATGTGATTTCCAAACAATTACTATACATACCGGCTACAACCAAAAAAACAACTCAAAGCTAATGTTTGTTAATTCCTTAATTTTTCCCTGTTAATGGCGCATATTTAGAAGTTAAAAAACGCTATTGTACAGCACAACAAAGACTTTTATCAAAATTCCATTATTGTACAGACTTCACCACTCTGGAAAACCCTACCTGAAAAAAAACCACTTACAAGGAGCATCCAATAAAAAATTTACAATTATTCTAATACTTACTTTGAAATGAAATTAATAAACAAAATTAAATTATGTGTAATATGTATATTCATTGAAATAAAATGAAATAAAAATAATATGACCCGACATTAAATACCCTAACTTTTCAAATTGCTGTTGTTAGAAGAAGTTTTGTTTTACCGACTCCACTCAAATATTATCAAACTGTTTTTATCTATTGAGACTTCAAATCTTATTCCTTCCCATGACCTGATGTATGATAAATAAATTATTTGATTATTTCAATAGTTTAGTATATTTCTTATAAATTTAATATTTAAAAATAAATGTTAACCCTCATATTTTTTTTAGTGTTTTCTATTTTAAAAAGTATTTTTTTTAATATCCTATGAGAAATGAAAACCATTTAATATGAAATGCATCTTTCAGTCATTATGACAAACATCCTCTAGTTTCAAATACAATAGCCAGGAAAGCCAACACTCTTAACATATAATAGTCTGTTTGCGAAGTTGAATGGAGGAAATTGGTTTCGGTTCCATTTCCTGCGCATCGAGATATAGGGTTAGAGTACTGCTATAGAACAGTTCAGCTTTAAACAATTTTTAGCAAACATAGTTAGGCGCACATTGCTAGGGTCATTGCAGTCTTAACAAACCCAACTCATAGTTAGATATGATTCCAAATAAGTGAAGATCGGGATCAAATTATATATATTTGTCTACTTTTAAAATTCAGTTGCAAAATTTGCAAGGAGCTAATGAGCTTGTAGCAGCGGCCGTATATTCGCGTTGCAGGGAGAGGAGTGCAAACAGCTCCTGGGACTTGCGACCCAAGTGTAGGTTTAAGGGGCCCCTTTAAAATGCGCATTCATGCTCACCATCAACTGGTTACGCTCCTCTCCCTACCTAAACAAATTGGAATGAACCTACCAATGCCGCCTTTGAAGTACGTTCTAGAAATGAACTGATGATAGTTCTAGAGAGGCCAAGTACATTATATAGGGTAAAAGCCGGATAGTTGCCTCGGACGGATACATGCCTCAGTTTTTAGTACTCTATGTTAGAACTATAAGATGTGATAATGCTTTACCACAATAAGTAGTGACCCCCGGCAGACCTCGGAATAGAATAAGCCATCAAAACAGGTGCTGGTTTAATTATTATTATAAAATTATTAGTAATTTCAAGGTAATATTTTTATTACAGATCGTAATTTCTGTCAATTTTTTTTCTTTGTATGTATTAGTTCTTCAATTACATTGTTTAGTAGATTTTATTATTAAAAATATATTATTCATTTTATAAATAAAAAGGGCAAGTATCCGCATCAAAAAGGAAAGTCGCCCTACTTACTGTCGCGGATAGTTGCCCCTTGAGTGACCGTTTGTTTTTTTTTGTAATTTTTAGGAAAGTATCCTGTTTTTGGTTTTCAGAATGAATGATTTCAAAATTTCCTCCTGATAGAATTGTGATTTGTCAGTAAGCTTATTAGTATTACGAGTACATGTGTCAGTGCTTGAACAATTTATAAAATATTATAATGCTTGAAAATATCTATAAACACGTATAGCAAGATGAAAAATAAACCGATATGGAGCAGCGATTAAGAACCTGCGACCTCTGGGTAACCATCCCGGCACTCTACTACTTGAGCTACCGTATCGCTGCCAGACTCAATGAATTAAACAATCTATATATTCATCTTTATCTGGACGGCGGTGACGTCTATTAGGTTTCTTTCGAAAATCCTCACCAATGTTTCTAACTCTGCAGTAACATTAAAGAGAAGCCACAACCGATATTAATGTTTGAAAATATTTATAAACATGTACAGCCATGTAAAGCTTATTTTTTTTTAATAAACTAAATTAAATAAATAACAAATAGCACTTTGATTGATATAAAAGTCTTTTAATACTAAATACTAATCATACCGAGGTTACTCTCCCCGCTTGAGGCAAGTATCCTCCGAAGTATTTTCTACGCTAGGCTACTATCCGCCATATGTTTTAAGATACATACTGAACAATTTTCTGGAAGTTCATATTTGAAAAAAAAAAACTTTTTCGAAAAGTGAGGCATCTGTTCGGCTTTTACCCTTATATATATACATAATGTATTTCTGTTATACAAGTCATTTAACGACACTGATTATGCATTATTGCTTTCTTCTCGGAACTAAATATGAGTTTCAAATTTAAAAAATTGACTTGCAAGATTTGACATAATACATAATTCATTGCAAGTTTTATAAAGCGTGTGAAAAAAGACGACAAGTGCAAGAACAGAAATTAAAGAGTCATGCATTAGTTGCATTCACACTTACTAATAGGCTATATTTTCTTTTATTTTGCTCCTGCGACAGTAGAATAATATATAATAGTAGGGGGAACCTGATAACAGCGCCACCGCCAGAGATTCATGTTTGGACCCGGTAGGCTTAATTTAGAATAAAAATCCGGAAACCCACTCAAAAAACTAAAAAGAAACATTACGGTGGTCGGTGGGTTTAGAGGGACTCAATTACAATCACACTTACAGGAATATAATACATAGAAGACGATGACGACCTACTATATGGAGATCGGCTAACAACGAATTCTTACAAACTAAACCCGAAAGGGTAAAGTGAATAATTTCAATAGTATTGTAAAGATTTCAAAAATAAATATTTCAGATTTAATAAATAGATTCCATAATTCTACCATACCAAAAAATAAGTATGGTTTAAATCATTTAATAAGTTATGTCACCTAGTTCTTAATTTAATGTTCTCTTCTTAATTTGATAATGCAGCGATTGCAGTAAAACGTACAACGCGACAGCAACATTGCATTAGCGGGCTCGTTCGTTATATTAGCAGAGAGAAAATGCATTTTCTTATTAACTAGAGGATGGATAGTTTCTAATACTGTAATTAGAAAAAATGAAATGTTAATGTTTCAAAAATTCAGATAGTTTCTTGAAAAACTGTATTTATTGTTAATAATGAATAGTGGTTGATAATCATTTTTCTGTATTATTAAAATTATAAAATGATAACGTTTGTAGGTTATAAATTTTGGATCTGTGTTTAAAATTACCCACGAGATTACAAAAAAATCCTTTACGAATATTTAGAATTGACTTTCCCACATAGAATGAAAAAAAAATCGATTCGGGCAGGGATTCAGATCCACGACTTATGGGAAGCCCATTGAGCTACCGCACTGCTAGCGATACGGTAGCTCAAATGGTAGATCGACGGAACGGTTTCGCAGAGGTGGTGGGTTGGAAACCTTGTCCGTATCGATTTATTTGTAATTCTTTATTTATTTAAATTAAAGTAAGCTTAACACACATGTAGATTTTTTCAAACATTTACATATGTTCCCCATAGTGTCCCGTTCAAATAAAAAAATATACTTTCTTTGAGACATTATCTGCAAAGTAAGGTAAATAAAAACGGTCAAAAGTTGTTACGAACGCTGCATAGTCAGTAATGGACGCGGACGGGTCCGCGGGCCAGTGATCCATAATTTATCTTAAAATTTATTTTCTATTATTGTATAATATTAACCTGAGACAATAGCACCATTCATCGATATTCCAAAACTATTTTTTTAATTTGGTAACTTGTTGTTTTGTTTAAACAAGATATTATCTCTGTCATTTGATTTAATGTTAAATTTGAGCTAAATTGTTTGTAAGACGAGACAAGGATTGACATTAGGCAGTGATTCTAATGAAAATTCCACTTAATCAATGATTCATTTACAAGAAGCTTTACGACTGACAAAAGTTGAATAATTAAATCCAATCTGGCCACTGCGTGATAACAAAAGGGAAGTTTACAGTCGGGTCAGCTTCTCAAAATTGTATTACTTATTTATTCAATTTACTACATTATCGAAAATATTTCAAAATATTATTAAATACTATACTAATTTAACATAACAATTATGATTCGAAACCCTTCATTGTTATTTAAGAAATAGCTAATGGTTTGAACAATAATTTCTTAATAGATGTTTGCTCAAACTCTATTTTTAATTTCAATCTCTGTCACACGAGTATGTGCCTGTTGTACTTTTAATATGTATTTATGTCTGTAACTTTTAATTTTGTGGTGTACAATAAAGAATAAATAAATATGTATCACACCGTATAAGTTACTTTAGCTTATTTAACATTTTAATCAGACAAACGCTTTGAGTATTAAAAGTATCATTAAAACGGTTTCTTGTTATTTCATTCGTTTCGTTAATTCTTCAACCATATGATCACTTGATGCTTTGTCTCAAGTTTTTTGGAGTACTCGCATAGAGATAGAACCCGACCATGACCTGGACATCCTATCCAGGAGCTGGATGAAGCGCTAATTATCGTCACTTTAGGTAACATTTTTTGAACCAACCATCTATTCCCTCCGACGTGAGAGAAGTATTGGGCAAAAGCTAATGTTCCCTAAAATTATATTTATATATTGTTTATTATTTATAGATAGTTAATCTATATTTAATCAATACCTACCACAAAAAACATTGAACCAATATCACTTTTATAAAAATATTTGCTCCTATTCCGAAGTTGTTTTTCCTCTCATTCAAGGTAATGCTGTTAACTTTGAGGAACTCGTAAAGTTGGTAACAAGTAGGCAACTTACAACTTCCGGAAACTATACAAATGCAAACTTAAGGCTAGAAATTAATATTTTTATACTAGGAATTAAATTATTTTCATATAAACTTTGACTGTGCGTAAAAATGCCTTAGTTAATAAGTAGATGTACATATTTAACTAAACTTAATTTTTTAAGTATAGGTAACTTTTATACGCCCCTTTAATGCACCGTCCAGAACGGTGTCTCTTAGTCGCAGATTTACGTGCTGACCGTGAAGATTAATTTATAAGTCTATTTTATTTATTAATCTATTAATATATAAACAATCTTTTCTTTAAAATAATTTTAAAATTATGTTATAAAAGAATAAGAAATAGAAAGAGTCATCTCTATAATATTGGATAGCACCAATCCTATTTGAAAATATATCATCCATATAATTTGGTATTTTACTATTAAATGTATAGTAAGGGTCACTCACTATATGAAATGTATAAGTAAGTATATCAGGAGTATGATTGCTATTAACATTTTAAGAATATTTTTCGGAGCATTTACATCGGTATAAATAAATAGTCACAAACAACAGGGTGAATATGTATTCTAAATCCACGCAGAGTCACGCGCAATAGCTAGTACATGTGTATATATTATAGTTTTATGTTTGAAATAGTTTAGCCCCTAGACGTAGAACGTTTTGTTTCGCTGAATTTATAGGCCAAGCGGTTTTTTTTGGTTCGTGAATATATTATAATTGTAACCTTGTTTAACTACTTGCAAAAACAACACGTATTTTTGTACAAATATATTATAGTATTTAAACAATTCATGTTTATATCCTATCTTTCCTTTGTGGCGTTATCAAAGCTATTCGGCTTAACAGATTCTGCCAACAAACAAAAAACTGATTGTACAGAAAAGATTTAGTGCCGAGTGGTTGTAAGCACATCTTTTAAGCAATATAATTTAAGTGCTGAAAAACTTTAAAAATAAGTTTATTTAGATATAACTTTTTCTTTTGCCAGCAACTTTAGCCATGCTATTGTAGTATTTTTTTTTTGTTATGAAACTTCAATTCCGTCAGAATCAATTTATGGTTATATACAATAACTGATCTAAAACAATTCAACTACAAAAACGTAGATATTTTATTGTCTTCGATCTCAATTACGAGAATATAACGTGATGGGAATAGTTAATCTATTGTTGATTCTACTCGTTGTGCTGAGATGTAATCGTAAATGATACCCTCCGTCAGATCTAAGTACTCCAACCGTCAAAATCTCATTTCTAAATAGGTTTTGTAATTGTTACACGATGTGAGGTCGCATAGATCAACAGTAAGTAAACAAATATAAGTTTTCCACCCGAAAATCAAAAAACAACTACTTACTATATACTATAATGCTTCAAAATAATCTCACATATTCATCTCCTGATTTCATTCATTATATATATTGAATGAATCGCTTATATAATTATGACAGTTAATGCTGGATATGTTTTATGCTACATTTATCTCCTCATTTCATAACATTTGAATGATTATATATGTTTACTTAAAAAATATATGACAGCTTATATCATTAATATATTTAATTAGATAATATAAATTTAAACTTATATTTATAATAACACGTTACAGATATAAATGCCGTTATGAGAGACCTAATACATTTCCAACAACCCTACAAACCCACCCTGTAATACGGCAGTCCTCAGTGCGGCCCTGTCGTTCGTGCGGGACGCACGTAAGTGCGGCTTGTTACTCACGTTGAAAGTTCGATGGACACGTAGAAATCATAAAAAATATTAGTGATTTTGTTTGTTTGTGAATTTTCTTTGTTTTTTTTCTTGTGGTAAGTTTTTTTAAAATATGACTCAATCGTTAGACCCTCTAGACCCTCTAGGAACTGTTTTCTTAATTTAACAACTACATTTTATATTTTTAAGAAAAAAAAAATACCTAGCAAAAGTTAATTTTTCAAACTTTAAAAAAAAAGAATTAAATATTATTCCTTTATATTTCTTTTTAATATCTTTGCGGGACTTTTCATCTTACTAACTTTTAGTCTAATCATCATTTAAACACATTCTAAAAGTGAAAGTATTCAATAGAAAAATTACAAACACTCTTTAGAATTTACTTTAAATGCTATCATTTTGCCGTTATACATATAAATTAAATAAATACATTTATCATATGGGCAATTTATTTATTCCAAATAAATGAATAAATGCATTTAATATATTATTGACCCTGTGTAATTACTACCTTTAAATAGAAAGATTTATTAACATTTTACAATAACAGTCTTTTATTCAATTAAAATAGTAAATGTAAATATACATTCAAATTATATTATTAACGATATTTAAACCTAAATCAAAATTTTAACAGCGATAAAATATAATATGGCGAATATTGATCAATAAATATAATAAAGCCTGCTTTTAAAATTGTGCGAAATTAAGACGTAAGTACGCTCGAAAAAATTTGATACAATAATATAAAATAAGATCAAATTATTCAAAAAGTATTTTCAACCGTGAAACTTCCTAAACGCTTTTAAAATATGGTAATGTATTCAAGTAGAGGCGAATTGGTATCTAATATGAGTCAGAATACAGTAGCGATGAAAATATGAGTAGTTCATATTTAAAATACCGAGACGATAGTTATTTTTATATTTTATAACTTTACAACACATGCAAGCTTTAATTTAAATATATCTATTCGATAAAAATCATGGAAAACTAATAATTACTTTATAACAATTATTCGCTATGGTATCCCTCAAGTAAGTAACTAATACTTAAAGAAGGTTCTATTTATGACTTATATAACATCTTCACTTGAAAACAATACGGGTTCTAAAACCATACTAAATGTGTTTTTATATCTTTTCTGAAAGCAAGTATCTTCCGCTTCTTTAGCAAAAGGAGTTTAATGCTAAAGAAGGTTTAAAGTTTTATTTTCCGTAGTAAAAAGAGTACGCTTCAGCATTATGTTGTTTCTTGGAAACGGGTTGTTTGTATTCTAAAGTAACAAACCTGAAATAGCAAAGCCCAGTCTTGCATACATAATATCTAATATAGGTCATTCCGCTTCTAAAAAAACAACGCTTCGAGATCTATATTTGAATTATATACTCTTGGGCTTTTTGCAAATAATTCTAGAGATTAATTACCCTTTAAATGTACGAGGCTGAGCTATATTATGTTTTATAAAGTAATAAATATATGAATTCGTTTAAATTAATACATTTTTGACATCCTGCTTAGATAACGTTACTGCAAAGTTATTATAACTGGGTATACGTATTTATACCCAGTTATGATAAATATTTATAAATAATGTGCATGTATTAGATTGTAAATGTAACTTGGATATCATTTACTTTGAAATTTATTATAAACATGTACAGCCATGGCAAGCTATTTTTTTTTAAAAAAAGAGTATATTTTAAATAAAAATCGACCAAACAGTTTCCCAGAGTTCGGGGGCTCGGATCTCTGCCCGTGTCGGTTTACTTTCGATTTTATATTTATTTAAATCATTTACTTTATTAACTTGATTTCTATTAATAATCGATTAACAAAAAAATATCCGTTAATGTATTATTTTTATTATTTAAGGATATTTGAACCAAATTCTCAATAATACTCGTTATAAAGTTTATTTGCTTAGGAAACTTCACTCTTTGGAAAGTCACTTTCTATTATTTTTTGTTACAAAATAATATAAACCATTTACAATTTTAATGGAATATAAATACTTCAATTATATGAAGCACCTTATAAGGAATCCTATTTATCTAACATTTAAAATACACCACGGCTTTAAAAGAGATACAGCGGTCTCTTGATACTCCAGAGTCTTACATTGATGTATCAAAAATAACATTTACATCTACAATCGCTTGATTTGTTTTCTTATAAATAATTATATCGTGTTCTCAAACGCGAAAATATATCTAATATTAAATCCTACTTCATAAACGGGAAAGAGACATATTCCATAAAATGCAATCTTCACAAAATACATATAACACGTATCTGCAATAAATAATAAGACACGTAATAACGAAAAAGGTTTTCAGCTTTTGACGTATTCGAAAAGTTCCCGAAATATTATTTGTAAACAAGCTTTTATTAAATTTGAAATAATTTTATCAACTCGTGTTTACAATTCTTGATTGTTGGCACGTTATCTCGAGAGTGTTTGTTTCAATTACAGTTGGTGGCACACGTTAGACATTCTGCGACAGTTATTACCACACCAAAATACGAAATCGTAAAATAGCTGACGTCGTCGTATCGTAAAAAAGTCTTCAAACTTTGCAAAAAAAATAAGGAAAATACATAAATGTGCCGAAATAAGATCAAGATATACGGACTTTCCAAAAGTATGGCGTGTGCGTTCGGCGTAAAGTACACGTGTCGTGAATCCCGGTCACGCGGGATCTTTTGTCACAGCTCTCCGGAACACGTCCATTTGTGAAGCTGTTTTTCGATGTCGAATGGAACACCATTTTCCCTAATGTTTACTATTTCTCAGAATAAACAGTACAAGTGTTTCCCTGTATTTCATATATATATGTTTTATGTATATTATTATTGACCAATTTAATGTTTGATTTTTTTTTATTCAATGCCATTTAAATAAATAAGGAACATTGTATTTAAATGTTACCTATATTTGTCTTATAAATAAGGTGCCTATATCTAAAATAAAATATTTTTCATACGATACGTACTCTTTTACTTCAGAGAAATACATAATATATTTTTGAAATACTAAAATCAAAACTTACATTATTCCATCCAAGTATTGCATTATTCCATCTGCTTTAACAAGCTGTAGGGAAAGTACTCCAGACACAATGAATCTACGTTTATACCAAATTCACTTAGGAAACTTAAATATTTAAAGCTTTCTTAAAAGCGCAGATAGCCCCATTGCGTCGTAAACCTTTCAAAATACATTCAACTATGGACAACTGGATACGTCATTTAATTTATCTCTTAAAGAACACATTTATGCTCTTGTTATACAATAAAAAAAATATAGTTTTCATAATTACTTATTTTATTATTTAGACGACTCTGGGATGTAATTAATAATAATATAAAATAAACTTTGTAACTTAATATATAAATATACATATCCTTACAATATATGTATTATTTTATATATATATAATATATAAATGAAGGATATATGATGAATGAATGAAATGGAAGATATAAAATGAATGTCAGCTATATTTTATAACTGACATTCATCTTATGTAAAACAAACTATTTTATAAATAACTGTAGTAAATGTGTACTTCAATAAAATTGAGAATAAATATTAACAATACTTAAAAGTCAAACAATTTAAAGTACTTATCTTTATGTAATATCTTTCTTTTATCGAAAGCCATTTTCTAAACTAGTCCCAATTATATGAATTGGATATTCCTTCGTATTAATTTGAATAATAACAACTTAATTAAATGAAATAACAGTTTTGACTCCTTCAATATCAAGCCGCAAAACGTCAAATTTGTCAATAAAATTCGGTAAGCGCTGCTGAAAGTTACCGCAATTAATGAACCGATAAACAATAACTCGACAGGGCTTCTCGAAGACTATTCAAATGTAGTGAAAAGTCCATAAAATATCCAATTAGGAGAAGAGAACAGGACACCTTGTTGAACAAATGTTCTTGTAAGTGACAGGGAATTGATTAGCTTGTAAAATACATTGTAGGAAGAGATTTTTTTAGATTGGAAACATTTATTCGTAAAGCACTTATTGAGAGCAATATATTTTAACATAGACGTAATTGGATTTATATTTAATTAAATATATATATAAGATCTATTTATATATTTACATAACAATTTTGTTTTATTGATTGGATAATTGAAACCTAGTAAATAAGAGCTAATACCTAGCTAATACAGAGCCTTCTTGTTTAAATGATTGATATTGTTTATTTTTATCAAATTTATTATACAATTGACATTTTGACTACAAAATTGAACTAGACTTGAAACATAACTTGTTTAGTTTATTTAAAGTTATTAAGTAATGTAATTCAAACTGACCAAGTCGATTTACAACTTTGATCGTAAATTTGAACTTATTGCTAAATATTAAGTTTCACTCGTGGTTGATTAATTTATATATTTTCTTAGAGATAGCAAATCAAAATCTTCGTAGTTCACTATTAGTATTTATGATCTCTGTATATATAACTAATATGTAATTTAGACAATTAATGACATCAGTGCCACATTATTATATTAATAATTATTTTTCCTGAAAATCGATAGTCCAAGTCTGCTTTAAGAACGGTATTAAGCAAGTCAGAAATACTTCAGTTATCACCATTCTTTATATATTATAACTAGAGGGTAGTCGGTTATTTATCGCGACGTTTCGATCTTATATTCAACAAAACTACAGACAGAAGCTTGTACTCTTGTGTATTGTCACAATATGCTCATGGGAAAGACTTTAAAATCAAACTAACAGCTTAGTGGGATTCATATTTCAGCACTTTGGTCTAATTTTGTGTTTATTGAAAATCCAAACACTAATAGATATTAGTTTATTGTTTCCATAAGCCACGGTTCGTTGTCGTTATAATGTTACAATGACTGGTTATTGTCTTTAAGATTGTTCTAAATGACATTTCAACAGAACTTCTACTGTTCTTCTTATTCAGCAAAGCTACTCAGAGACTTAGTACATTCAGAAAACTGTTGCCCGAGTGAAGTTGTGAGATCCAATAGGTTGAACAGCAAAGACAATAAATACACTGACGTTAATATCTTGCAGCAAACAATATATAAATAACAGTATTAAAAAAAACACTTCAAATATATTTTGTGACGTGATAAATTACTGCCACGACGCGTTGTGTCACGCGTTATACTTGAACTTGCTAAATTATGTGCTTGATGGATTACACGCATTACAAGTATTGTGGAGATAAATGAAAAATACCACAGCGACGTTCAAATATTGAGAGAAAACTAATTTTCAGATGTAATTGAATTACTCTTAGCGTGTGTTATAGAGCCATATGTCACTTGTAATGATCTAAGTTTAGATTAAGCATTGCCGGAGCTAATTTCAATACTAATTCAAGTAAATGAATTATATATAACGGTGGTTTTTCTTTAAATTAAACATTTTAAGCAATTGCTTTATGATAACTTTACACGAATTTTAAAATAAATAAGATTTTTTTATTTTTTTGAGTGTTTACTATACTACTTACCAATGGACAAGGTCATAAAGTATTCTTAGTAATGAACAAAAAGTTTTTTTCTCCCATACAGAAAATCTATTAGTGTCAGGTATATCTTTATATTCTAATTATAAAAGACACAGTGCACTTGGTAATTGGCACATCATATAATAACTGCTCTACAAATGTTTATTGCAGTAACAATCGTTGTTCTCTCAGCTAACAACTGTTGTTTTTCTACATAGATTTTACTAACTCATAAAATTATACAAAAACAAATCATACATGACACGGCTGTCTGATCGATCCAATCAGCAAAATAACTCTACACTAAATGATCAGAGTTTATTGAAATGTTATTTTAATATACTAAAAAATTATGGAGCCATCTGTTTGATAGATATAGATAGTCATGGAGACATCTGTTTGATAAATATAGATATATCTGTAACGTGTAGGCTACAAATATTTTAATCCCAAATTCAATCCACATAAAAAACATATATGACGAATACATTCATAGTTAATTTACAAATGGAAAGTGGATACAATTTCACAAAAATATATATGTATACTATTTTTATTACTCTCCAAATGGGGTTATTTTGTTTGTGTTTAAGTTAACAACAATTTTGTTTGTGTTATTTAGATATGTTTAGTTTATTTTACCTCAATATCTAAGTAATCTAATAACAATTTTATTATATATGCTTGTTGTGGTAAGGTTCATTTTTATATATATTAAATGATTTTACATATTATATGAGGCTCTTAACAAATTTCTAAAAAAAATAATAACTAGTTTATTCAAGTAGGTACTTAACCTAAGTTACTATAGTTCCTTAAAGTGAAAATAATTAGACGCAATAGTATCACTCTCGAACATGCTATTTACAAACGTCTTAGTTTCAAAGATATAAGTTAATAATAAAAACTGTTATATTCATTAAATTTGCTAATTACAACCACATAATTGTAAAAATGACTCTTACCTTAATTCTTTGTTTCTTTTCCTCTCCATTCGATTCTAAAATTTCTTCGAAATCATTCGTAAATATCTGATTTGGAGTTCACGAAGAGAGGCGATCGATTTAACCTAAATAGATTTAGACAGTATGATATTTTTTCTTATTTTTTATTCAAGAAATTTTGTATAAACTTTAGAAATAAACTTTGTTCGAAAAAAGTTCTTTCAAATTTTGGTAGAACAAGTTTTCCGTTTTGATGAAGAGGCTATTTTATTATTCTATTTAAAGTTGAATGATTCTTTAAAATAAAAACAGCTTGTAATTAATATATCTTCTTCATTTTAAAATCTTTCGTCTTGACAGCTATTGATTTACAAATCACTGAGTTTACAAAACTGACATTTGGTACATACTTTTATTTTATAGCAAAAACTTGAAAACTCGCCCATTAAAAGAGTTTAATATGCTTTTATACGTGACTGTATTTATATTCATATATATATATATATATATATATATATATATATTATATTCATATATATATTTATATAGCCCAAAATGGTATATAGGCTTTGAACTAAAAATTATTAACAAATATTTGACGGTGTTTGAAAAATCGACGAAAAAAGAAGAAATTTTCCTGAAGACCATACGAACGAAGTCGGGGTGAGCGGCGTAGTACTAATACGTGCTAAGACCTACTTTTTTGGTGCATATAGACCTTACATAAAATTTAAATTAATAGAAATAAAGAAATGTATATCTCTAATACTCTAACAATATCGAATTTCAGTATCTATACGAATAAGAAGAAATCTCGACAATCCACAATTAGTTCATATAATCTAATTAAAAACAAAAGTTTTCTTTCAGTACGATATTCAATCAAATACAAAACAAATAAAATTCAATACAATTAAAATTCAAATTATTACAGTCATAATTTATTTAAATCAAAATTTAATTAAAATAAGATTCTAATTCAGATTAATTAGCACTGTGAAGATTAAAAATTCTACGACCATTTAAGACAAAATGTTGAAAATTCAATGTTCTCTTGAAAAGTGCTTTGATACAGAAAAGAAATGTATTGTACTTAGTCGCCGTCACATTTCTAATTTATAATTTCAAATAAAATATATTAAGTTCATTTAGTAACAATATAAGCTTTTACAATTTATATGTGTTTCAGTGTATGAGCATTACATTATCAAATGAATTATCATTCAATGTTATATTCGTCGTTCAAGTAATCTTAACAGCTCCATACAGTAAAAAAAAAACATTTAAAACTTTAATATATTTTGTAAATTTAATTAAAACTTGTGATATAGATTTCAGGCTATTAAATTGTTCGTATCATGTATTTATTAAATATAATTTGTTATTTGAGCTCGAAATTTAGCAGCGGAGAAATTATTCCAATATGATTATTGGTTTTTCATTTTAATTGGATTACAAAGCAATTTATATTAAAACAAATATATAGCAACTGACCTCAAATGACCAATAGCGAGTATTAATAAGTTCATCTATCTAATACCAGTATTGTTGCGTCGTTATTGCTTTTATAATGTTTGCCCTCTTGTATCTGAAGAGTGCTATAAAAGCTTTTTCTCTCTTTATAACACATAAACTTATATAAGCTTCATAGCTTAGATTTTCAGAATTATCAATCATATTAAAGAGTATTATAATTCAAATTCTTTTATATTTTTTCTTACAATTCTGAAGTTACTACCGGCTATATAAATATTGTCGGAGTCGCTATGAGCAAAATTTGATGACATTTTTTGTTTATTGCTTGGATACCTGCCAGAGTTATTGAACGTTTTTTTTCAAATAACAATGAGGTTTAGTGAGATCTTTAAACAAGTATTCATTATTTTTATTATATATATTGTTTCAAGATAAAATCATATTCATGTCATCATATTTATGTCTACGAATAATAGGTTCCAAAACCTGCTCTGATAACTTGACCTAATAAATGTTTCAACTATTCGAATAAAATGTTCTGGATACTTATCACTTCGTTAAGCTCTTTCAATGCCTTTAAAAGTTTTAAAAATACTTTTGTAATAAAATTTTTAAGTCTCTATTTTTCATGACAAATTCAAAGCGACAATTCAAATAAGATGAATGGCATTTATCAACGGAACAAATCCACTTTGCCCTTATAAAATTCTCACCTCTTATTAATCAATTCCTTTGATGAATGCGACCGTTAAAGATGTTTTTCTAAAGACCATTTTCATACCAATTGAAATGTTATTAACGATATAACTTTGTTATATTTTATCTTTTGAATAATTTTAAAAGGATAATAATTTACTTTGAATTTGTAAACATGTTTAAAAAACTTATTTCTTTTATACAAATTAATTGAACACAACAAAAACGTCAATAATATAGTATTAATTTGAGCAAAAATAACGTAAATGGTATATTCACGAATTGTATATAATATGTATCATAGTCATTATATACGGTGAAACTAGAGTTCAGACTGATTCAACTGATTTGATATATAATATGAAATCGGAGGAGTGAAGCTATCATGGTTTAGCTTCAGCTTCTTATAGCAAAATTTATACATATATATAATACAGAACAAAATAAATAATTTGTGAAACATATTAGTCAATTATTTAAATTAAGTTTCAAATATAAATACGAGTATACCATATTAATTAAAATCTCAGGGCCGTTTTCAACTTTATCGTACTATTATGTTAAAAATAATTGGATTGCAAGAAAAATATATAGTTTAGTACCTTACCTCCGTCTAGAAACACGTTTTACTTCATATCACAACCAATGGTTATGTGCTATAGGGCTATAGAATGTGGATTTATGGATAGGTCACACAAGTTCCAATAGAAATTATTAAAGACTTTTAATATCGCCAGCTTATAAAGTATTATTTCAAGCTGTCCAATCCGAGCTGCGGTCAGCTGAGCTCAGGCTGCTCTAATAATGGGTATTGTTAGAAAGATTGTTTACGTATTATCCAGTCACTGGACCGGTTCTCTCTGTTTCTATAATCCGGTACATTATTAACATTATTTATTGAATGAATCTCTGGATTTGAGAGTCGTTTATATTTGCTGATGCCCTTAATGAATGACACAGCCATTCTCTTCAGTGTGGAAAACAGTAACAAATCTTTTTATTCATGTTCACTCTTACAGTGTAAATGGATAATTATTTTAATATTTAATATTATAATAGAATAATATTTAAAAAGTTGTTTTCCGGCGCTGGTTGATTGGCTAATACGTTGAAATAAAATAAAAGTGACAAGATGACTGAGTTTTGCTCGGCATCTTGCCGCTGGAATTTATATACGACACTTTATTGCATTGCACTTTTTTATCAAATAAGATAACATTTTCTTACAAAAGATATATAAGATGTAAAGAACTTAGTGTTTTTGACTAAAAAATAATATAGAAATTGAAAACGTTTTTGAGAATACCACAGTTATATATACTTCAGTTAGAGCTTAGAGTAACTAAATAGTATTAGAATAAAAATATATAAATATTTAACTAAATGATGAAATACCTCATACTACGGTAAATATCATTAAAAATGAAGTATCTACACATTGTATTAGATATAAAGCTATAATCAAAATGTTATTCTTCAGATATTTTTAAACAAATAACATCAAAGCCTTCAGCATTCGCAAGGACTAGGACACCAGTATAATTTGATACTTCGTTGGTTTTATTCATGGCACTCGAAATAACTTCATTCAACTTTAATAGAAGTTGGCGTTTTGCTTGTAAATGTCATTTACTAGTATGGTGTGATTGTTTTGAAATGTTCCTTACTAATACATATATTTTTTGGTCCGTCGCCGTTCTAGTAAGCCCTGGACATGTTTTTAGTTATATCTGAAAAGTTATATATCTTAATTTCCTTATGATAATATTCTCGTTATTCACATTATAAAAAAAGCAACATCGACCTGCCTTTATCACAATAACTTACGGTCGGTGTAATAGTAATATTTAATACTCTTCCATTTTTTATTATACGCGTACCTTATATTGTATTCGAATAGTTTTTATTTTGAATATGTAAAATGTATTATTGCTTTCATATAGAAATTCGGATAAAGAATTTTGGAGTTGGAGGAGGTTTTTTTATGAGTGCAACCTGTCAGTGAAAAATGGAATTGGGACGTTGAAATTTCAAACAAAATACTGTTTTTTAATCAAAAGGAAATATCTGGCTATTTAGTAAAAAATAACAATAGTTGCTGAGAATGTTATTGTAATTTTATTTAGAGTCATATTTAAATATATAACCCTGGAGAATTAGTTTAAGATTCAAAATCAAGTCTTAATACTGATTCTTAGGTTATAAGGCATAAAGTTAGCAAACCATAACTCCAAACTGCTGACAAAGGAGCAATATAAGCGCTTTAATAGTCCAGAGATAGGAGAATTTGAGAGCGAAGCAGTTTATTCTGTCACTTAGAATTAAATATATCCTATGAAGTAGTCTTGTTTTGAT
Organism: Dircenna loreta; assembly: GCA_963555665.1. NCBI lineage: Eukaryota > Metazoa > Arthropoda > Insecta > Lepidoptera > Nymphalidae > Dircenna > Dircenna loreta. The sequence continues at coordinate 8,895,901 of OY743098.1, forward strand.
AGTTACAAAATACGTTTAGTTATAGATTTTTTTATAATTATTGTTTATTCCGATTTGCTGTTTGTTCGTAGATCACTCAAAAAGTAAGTGATACTTTAAAAAAATTACGGATTTTTTTTATTACGGACAAATCTATAATTCCTCCGCTAAAATAAGGAAAAATATTATAATACAACAAAATAAAATACTCGTAAAGCCATAGCTGACTTACTCCGCGTTAATGTTATATATATATTATCTGTGGTAACATGTCACACTTCATACAAAAACGTACTTGTAATATGCCAACAGAATTAAGTTAAATTAATATAATTTGTAAAACATCGTAACACCTCGTCACTACTCTTTTAATGTACCTACTCTCAAACAATGACAAGTATTGTACCGGTAGGTATTAGATATCCAATTATGTATTCATAATTGAGACGACTTCCGACTTATCCAAAAATATTTCAACAAAATTGTATTTAGCTCACAGAGGTACATGAGTCTAAAATTAAGAAATAAGTTTTATTTTGTACTCAAACTCGTAAAATATTTTACAAAATTCCTTTTTAAATAATTAATTTATAAGCCATTTAATAAAAAGTTTGTGCAAATTTACATAAAGTTAAGTTATCCTTATAAACTCTGAAAGAAGACGGTGCATGGATTTTTTACTTTTTAAGTATTGTTTATAGATTACGCCATTCAGGTATTCCGTGGCTTCGTTCATAAAATACGTTTTAACGAGACACAGCTCTTAGCGTAACGACGAAGAATCAGTTTACTTTACAATTTCACGTATTTTCATCGCTAATAGAATATTCGATGAGTCACAGTAAAAGCGATTTACATTTTGAATAAATGATATGTTGGAAGTATTCAAGAAGGTGTGTTATTTGTGGGTTTTCTCTTCAAATCGAATTTGAAATCCATAAGAGTGTTACTTTTGTATATTAAAGCAAACATTATACTTTCCAATACTTATTCGATTGGACTGAATTGAATGTTTACTTTTGTAAACGTAATTTTTGAGAATAATCCTCTCATAATGGAATTTCAATCGGGGTTTCTGCTTGAATGAATTTATTCAATTTAAACTTCTTTGAAAATAAAGTATTTTTAAAACCTCCAAGCCCACGAAGTTAAAATTATTGTCATTCTAGCAATATATTGTTTATAAATAATTATATTATCTCTAGAATTCCAATTGAACTTTAGCTATGCCAAATTTCTAGTCATTAACTGGATCAGTAGGATGTAATTGACACACATCGCAATTAGAGCTCTGGCCGCCTGAAACTAACGGCACGGAACACTAAAATCAATTGTAATTCCTTTGTTCTAAACTGCAGTATGTAAACCCATAACCAAAGGAGAAGAAATTAAATCTAACACAGAAAACAGGCTTAGCTGTAACAATGTTTGGAATATAAATCTGAATGTATGCATATAAGGGCTTATCTCGTTGACACGCAGCCAAGAGTTGGTCTTGCATGCTATAAGCCAGCCCTAACTGCAACGCGACTAAGTCGCAAAGTTGTTCTATTGTATCTAAATATGATTGTGTTGTTACGAAGGTACCAATACTCGCGGGGTTGCTATTTTTAATGACCTCAGCTTCCTTATTTACATCTACATACAACATTTCAACTATGTTTGTGTGTACATCTTTATTTAAATTTACTGTTTTAAGTATTAATTAAAAACACTGATTTAGGTACATGGTTGGGAAAATAAAAACCATATCAATAAAAGTAATCTTATATAGTTTTAAAAATAAAATATGATATATTCATCAAATTTATATTTCTTGCTCGATGGTAACACAAGAAACAAGTCAACAAGATGTCAACAAGATGTCAATCACATGACCTACGACATCCCCTCCGGTTCAGAGAATATGTGCCCAGTCTAATGAAGGCCTATATTTTCTTAACATTGCAGTACGGACTGACATTCAAAAGATCCACAACCAAAATTAATGTTTGAAAATGTTTATAAACATCTAAATACTTGTTAAAATTATTTAAATTTTAAGTAAATACAGAATAAATGTTTATATACATAGAAAAACATATTCCCTACTATGTGCATGTGAAAAATGAATAACAGTAGCAAAGATTTTTAAAAACTACTTATAAAATATTGGTTAGGATTTTTGAAAGAGAGCCTAATAAATCTCACCACCGTCCTGATAAAGACGAATATGTATAGAAAGCTAAATTTAACGAAGCGGGTAGAGATACGGTAGCTTAATTGGTAGAACGACAGGACGGTTTCCCAGAGGTCGCGGGTGGAATCACTGCCCGTATCTATTTATTTTTCATTCTATATTTATTTAAATAAACTTAACATCGTTACGTGTATATATGTTTATAGACATTTTCAAACAGGTTATAATTGCTTGTAAGTATAGAAATATTGTGTTTTACATTTACAACGAATCTCGCGGATTAGCAGCTTTGAGTTACTTGTTGACCTGTTGTCATTCATTCTCAATGTCATATTTACTTTTCAAATTCTCAATACAAAAATAACATTCCCACTTTTCCAATATTTCTTTCATCCAAATCCTGTCCCGACAATAACAGACAACAAATAAAAGTCTACCTTGTCGTTCCAAGGTGACACTCTTTCATAAGTTTGACTTTTGATTTTTATTTAATATACTATTGAACTTATAGAAAAACTGTCGTTACCTTTTTTAGGATATATGATGCTTCAATGATCATTAAAGAACTTTGTCTTATTAGTCATTCAAATATCTCTGTAACCAAAACTTCAAATATGTCTATGTTAAACTTTTAAGGCTAAATGTTAAAAAAGCACACACAAGAGGAGCGCCGTTCTAATAACGTGATATTTTAAAATAACCAAACCATTGAACACGAACAACGATTGTATAAAAATGAAAAGTACGTAATTCTGTTTTCAAAGACACGTCTATCAAACTTGTATTGAAGATTACTGCCTTCACTGTACATTTTATATTTTATACGTAGGAAATCGATTTGGGACTCAGCCAATTGGTTTCATTTCTTTTAAAGTACCGTTATATTACGCAGTTAGGAAATATCACAACTTCTTTGTATTGAAATATTAAGTATTTCTTTATTAACAAAAAGAAAAATGTACCTTAAATCGATCTTAATAATTTGAAAAAAATATATAAATATTGTTTCTAACATAAAGAACTTTTCTAATAAAATTATCCGAAACTGCGAACAGTGGCTTTAGGGCTTCAGTTTTTATAAAGGCCACTCGACCCTTTTCACTTCTAAGTTCTCAAGCACTCATCCTTTTGAAGCAGGTGTGGAAGCCACTTTATGAAGCTTGTCGAATAAAAGAATATTGAGTTATTAAAATCGAAAATTTGTCGATGATTTAAATTAAAAACTATTCTTTTATCAATGTTGATTGTAAATACCACGACTGCCAACTTTTTATTTTTAATGTTTCTCGACTTCTTCTTTTTATTTAAATTAACATTGTTTATAATATTAAGGTTCATTTAAAATATATAAAATTTGTTACAATATATTCTCTCTTTATAACTTTTAATAAAATCAAGTACTTTTGCTCTTATACAGTAATGAGCTATCCTAAATCCATTATACGTCACGAAGACAAAAAACTCATTTAGACTAAATAACATTGTTTTTAGCAGTTTTACCTTGCCTACGAAATTATATCTTTTAAGAATAAAGTTAATTTTTATCTATTTAACTCGTTTTTTTTTATATTGTCATTTGTGTGCTCATAGAATAATCAAAATATTGCGTTATTGACAACTGTTTAGGCTTTATATATGGTTTGGAAAAGCAAATAGTCGTGTGCGAATTTTAATTTCAACAGAAAACCATATGACGAAGCGAAGACGGAAGTCAAGATAAAGATTGATTTACAGTGGCAATGGAAGCATATTATACTCAAACCACCTCAAAGTTAGCAGAAGCTTTTAAATAGAGCACAAAATGTTATTGTTTTATTTTTATCAAATTGATCTGAAAGACAGAAACAAAATCTCTCGCAGTTAGCTTTAATTATAATACACGTGTTATGTAAATAATTGTAAATTTTGTAGGACTGGCTGGTTATCAAACAGTTCACACTAATCAATTTGTCTCGCCCTCACCCTTTACACCGCACTCCTCTACCATTAACCGCACAACGAGTGCAAGAGTTACAAGACTGCAAGAGTGTAAACCCTCTAACCGGCCCGACTTGACTCTAACTTGTTTACATTTCCAGAATATGAATAGCTTTACTATTGAAGAATGTAACTCCGATAGTGTGGTGAAAATTGTCTAGAAAGAGTTTATTTATTCTCGTCTCGAAGGTTCTTATGCCAGGGGCTACAATCATTTTTATAAAATGGCTAAGTGGTTCTACCATACCGGTTTAATCATTAAAATATGTAATTTTCTTATTCAATCATTTTCATAGGTTCGACTTGACTGACATCAGAATAGTATTCAGTGTTTAAAATGATGAAAATAAACAAATAGTAAACTATAATACTGGCCCAGAATAAAAGTTCAAAAGGTAACATAACGTTGTCTTAAAAAGCAATAACACTCTTTGTCTTTCAAACTTAAATATAAGTTCCCTTAAATTTTAATACTTTCATAAAAGAGACGATTATTCGTCGCATGATGAGATGTCGGAGGACGTGTGAATGTGCGAGAACGTCTTTGGAATATAGAGGTGGCAATAATAGCAACGGCATGCGTTACCGTAGCGTTGGCACGTATTCATGTAAGATTATTTTCATAGCAACCTGATAATGTAAATAGCTTTAATAAAAGTATATTAAAATTCATATCAACTATATATGTAGCATACCGTTTAATTAATGAAATCGTATAACAGCTTCTTTTAAGTCTATAATTATACATGGTAGGTAGACTTTATTACTTTTTTATATTATTTCTTTGATATAACTTTTTTTTTATAAAACAGCTTGTTGTATATTTATATAGAAGGAATTAACTTTTATTCCCTGTTTTCAACTCTCATCGTATTTTAATTAAATAAAATTGAATGCAATTTAAAAGAACAATATATATAGGTATTTATTATTTATGAACGTGCCCAGTATCACAATCTCAATTTGAATAACCAAATTTATATAAAGATAAAAAGAAATCTAAGTTATCTACTCGAAAAACATAATGATAGCCCAAAAAATCCGCACAAAGACTTTTTAAGTGCAATTAAATAAATTGCACGAAAGGGAAAAGCCCCATTAATTCGTCAGTTATTTTTTATTTGAGATAGGCGCGGAACGAAGTTTATTCAGCCAGTAACAAGGTTTTTTTAACCTCAATAAAAATATATTACTAAGTTATGAATGTCCATTAACATTGTTTCTACATGAAAATCAGTTTTACATATGTATTTTGAGAATTTATTATTTTAAGTTTTATTTAAAACGATTTTTTAATCAAAACCACCATATAAAACTAAATATTGTTCAATTAACTATTTCTCTACAAAGACTAACAATTTAAATACATATTATTTTTAAGAACATGGCAGTTATTTTATTTAAATATTTTTATTAATTACTTTTGCAATAAATTTATATTTCCGTATTAATAAGTTTTATTATAATATGTAAAGCATTTATAATTGAATATTTATATAATTGAATATTTATATATTATAAATATTCAATTATATTAATATTCAATTATATATAAATATATTATAAGTTTGACCATGATGACTCAACAGTCTTATACAGTAATAATAGTCTTTATTTATGTAAATGGTATATATAATATATAATAATACAGCTTTCTTATAATATCTTTAAATAAAATATCTTTATTCTTGTAATAGTAAAATTATGTACTGCAATAAATAACACCGCCACCATTTTAATGCCACAGGAGCTTCGAAACCCAGCCACAATACATTCAAGTAACAAAACAGCAGACCCACGTCGCATTTAATGTGTTTATGACCTGTATACCAATTTGTTAATATAGCAATAAGAAAAAAAAATAAAGTGTGACAGTGTGATTGAAGTAAAACTTCTCTGACGAATATATATTTGAAATGATTAAACTACAACTTAAAAGATACTAGCCGTGGCCCGTGACTTCTTCCACGAGGACTTCATCACACAAATCTAGTAAAAAAACTCCTTTCCTTGAGCTTTTTTAAAAAATAGCTCTCAACGAAAAGCCCTAGTATTATGTCAATTGAATTATATAATTTAACCTAGATCCAACGTGAAAGTTATTTCAGATAAATTACTTTGAAGATTACCTTCAACACGTGGTCGGTTATCTAATAAAATGTTAACTTACATGAATCGTTTGTACTTTAACAAAGTGCAAACGATTCACGCCATATGTTAGAATCGTATTGAATAATTAAATTTATATATTTTAAGATTACAATTTAATTACATTTCGTATCGATATACTGAGTTACCTCTAGTCGCGCCTAAAGAAGTTTTATTTCAAAAATATAATACGTTTCAGGATGTAAGAGTATTTTTAGATTTGCCTTACTTTCGACAGGTAGTGTTTTCATATTAGATAACTAGTTCTACTACTAGTGTTAAACATGCGTTTGTTTATACGGTTTTTAAGCTCCATAATTGTAGTGTTTATTAGTTATTTATAACAAAGTTGATATAAATTAAGATACGTATGAAACATTCGTAATACTTCAGTTACCAGCACCATATTCACGAAGCTCAATTAATGCTTTGCTTGTAATAATGTTTTTGTTTTCTAGGAATCCCAGGTAATGGATAGTAAATAAAAATCTCATGAAATATATTAATAATTTAATGCAATAAACTAAGTTTCTTATCAAAATAACACGTTATTATGTTGTTTATTATTCACAAAATAATAATAAATGCTCGCTCGAGCTTCGAGCAGAAGTTAACTCACAGATCAACATGTTTACAAATAACTTATTGACCTTGAATATCACAAAACACTAACTCTGCTTTATAAACATCCAAAACATTATTAAAGTAAATTTAAAAATACACTATGGAAATATATAATTACGGCGGAATTAAAATATTAAATGCAATTTAAAGTCCCGATCTCATCACTCACTCTGCCCACTCTGCCCACTCTGCCCACTCCACCCAACTCTACTCTTTCAACAACTGATATGCCTTATTTATTTAACATAGGTAAAAAAAAAATGTTATTTTAATCGTAGAAATGTTCTCTTTATTTTTGTTTTCAGAATCAAAATTGTTTCACTTAAGTAATTATTTTTCAAGTAGGTCAATCATTTTGGTAAAGTGTAAAAATGGGAAAATGATAGTAATAAGACTTAAGTCGTATTGAATATAATTATTAATGTACGGCGTACAAATTGCGGGTAACAATGGCTTATATTATTTTAAGATTAGTCAGTACTCAAACCTGCTTACGTATTATGATGTCGAGTCCTACGACGGCACTAAGACTAAACCAGCTATTACTATAATGGCCGTATAATATACACGTTCTTACAAAAGCACCTAAAGAGAAGTTGTAAGATCTCTACATAACTTGCACAAGAATCCACCGTAACAGTTAGTTGAGACAAAGCGAATTCTATGACTATTTCATAGCAATGTGTTTAGAAATTTCTTAACAGTTGTGGCGACACAGAGGCAACCTCATACCTCAAGTGAATAAGTTATCTTTAATATATTATTTAAAACTGACTTATATGAAATTATTAATTTTGAATTTTAGAACAATGTAAGTTTCTCAGATGTCTAATGCTGTCAAAATAACGATAATAATGATTAAAAAGATTGAAATCGAAGCGAAGTATATCTAACTCAGGTCGTGTCTTTTTATATGAGAGATAACGGTTCTTTTTTGTTATTACATAATTTATTTTTAAAATGCCAAATTATAAATAAATTACATAAAAATACAGAAAGACGTTTTCAATTATTGAAAATAATAAGCAAATATAAATTTAGTTTTTGTTTTTCGAAAAGTGAGGGTTGATATAATTTGTAAAATCTATGATATAACCTTGTATAAATCAAATTTACCTCGGCTTACCACGCCGCGGTGTGGGAGGGTTCTATCAGCGAGACACGAGTGTGTTTGTACGTACGAGACACGAGTGTGTTTGTGTTCTGAGTGTTTGTAAACATTCATCAAAATAACACAACCGATGGACGGAACTGAAAGCACTCCCATAGGTATTAGCGTTGAGTCGGAAACTTTGAAACAAAACTATTGTAATACACATATTATTCATCACGTATGTGCCTCATGTTTTTGCCATTTACGTACCATCTACTGCCCTCTAGAATGTGGTTCAGAAACTTATTAAATTGTCCAGAAATTATTAATATTAGTGGTACGTTCGATCACTCTCAACCGGTAGTTAAAACTTTATTTGGCAAATTAATTCAAAATTTCCTGTTCTAGTAGACGAAAATCTTAATAAAATTATTCCCAATTTGACAAAGTAAGTATTTAAATATATATCTTGTCATATATTAATATAATAATTATTATATTAAAATTAGCGTGGTTATGTTTAAATATTTTTTTCATGTTAAGACATGTCTTTATGAATTTAGCGTTCTATGTATAATGTTAGTAAAAATCTTTTTCCTCGACCTAGGTCATACGTTTCTAAGTAATACCTTTAACGTCGTAGTATTAAATAATAAGAAAGTGACAAACCAAAATGGATGTCTTAAACATCTATGAATATCGATAGATAGTTCTTATATATATATTGTTAATAAATTAAATTCTAATTTCCATTATATTTTACGCCACAAAATTAATATCCATACCCTTATTACAACTAATGGCGTCATTATAAAATGACTGAATAGTTAAAATGAGTTTATATTTATGAAATACAAATATTTAACACATTTATTAAATTTATATTCAGCGGTTGTGATATAAAACGGGTTCAGTTTCAAAAGCAAAAACTTTAAAGTATTATTATCAAATAAAATATAAATCTAATAAAAAAAATATTGTAAACTCATTGTGACTGTGACAGTACAAGTACCTACTGACTTACTCTTAGTTTCACAAAGTGTATGATAATCTACGAGATCAAAGTTTTATAAACTTTTGAATTTTATGACAATATGGAAAAAACAATTGAATTTGTGGTAATATTAAAAAAATAACAACATTCAATGTAACAAAACAAAATATATATTTTTCTGTTCTAAGATAGTGAGAAACAGAGTACGTTTTTGGTATAAAGTATGAATGTCACGTTGCTTTTAGTATTGCGAGTAAATATAACAGGTACATATAATATAATATCAGAACGTCACGTTTACGAAGAAGATAAAGGCAGGTTAGCCAAACGGTTGTACTCACATATTATGTAGTTGCCATTCATAAGAAAAAGAAAAACATACAGAGTAAATATTTCATTATTTTGGAAATCAATGTTGTCGTGACTAAAGCGGTTTCCAGAACGATATAAATTTTCAAAGAAAGGAGCGACAAGCAACGTAGTAGGTTGGAAGAATATGTTACATGAATATATCTATTAAATGATGTGTTAAAATTGAACGGTTTAGATAATATAATAACTATAATAATACACACATGCACACACAAACATACACAGAAATAGAACATTACTTCGCATTAATTTACTATTGCTGTTAATACTTTATTCATTTAAAATATATAAATATGATATGATAAATATGATGATGGGTCCGGCACCCGCACGGTGAATCCATGGAATGCTAAGAAGCTTCGTCTCCCTTACATTAAAAATAATTTTAACTACAAACTAGTATGTATATACTATTTATTACTTAAACTTTTAAATAAAATATTTAAGTAAAGAGACGCGTCTACTTGAGGAGAGACAGCAGCAAATTAGAGGAGTTTGTTCTTTTTATTGTTCCTTTTAGCTAAAATATTGTTGAATAGATATTTTGTAATAAAAATGAAGTTTTATTAAAATCTCTTGAGAGTAAAGTTAATGAATGCTATGCTTCAATAATTTTTAATCTATACCTTCCTCCTTTTATACTTTTTCAAAGACTATTTTAAAATAGGTATTGCAAAATATGTATCGATGTCAAAGTAACAAAGAAATAGAAATATGTTTTCTTTTTATATTAGCAATAATTGGACGATCTGGTACTCATGAAGAGTGTTATTTATATTACTGGAAGTGGTAAAGTTTGGCAGTAATCACTTAACTGCAGCTCGTATACATGCTGTTCTGACCGGAAAATTTCACCTATCCCACACAATATGGGCCTTAAATAGCAAAACTAGGTAAGGTGATGAGAGAGACCATATTCCGTCCCATCATTTTCACGTTTCAAAATATCCTGCATGTCAATTCCTCGTGGCTGGCAACGGTTTTGCATAATTACATTTTTGTAGGTATTCGTGAGTGACGGAATATTTACTTGAAGGTAATTCGGGTCTGCTCCCATCATATCTTATCCCATCCAATCCATGAAAAAATAATCTTAATTCAGACGAAACCGCAAGCAATCGCTAGTAATATAAGTTTAAAAGTACTCCAAAATTCACATTGTTTTCAAAAATTCCAATAGAAGTTCCTTCTTTCTATAATTATAAACTTTCTTAAGCTCTTGCAAAACTTTGATTGCGTGACAAACACATTTATAATTAAACCCGTCTTCTTGAACTTAGTCTTCAATTGCTTGTTCGATGATAATTCATATTTTTATAACGTTATTATTTTGTACTAAACATTGTGTGTTGTTTGTAGTTTGTTTAATACATATGAAGAAAAAAATAATTTCAAGTTAAATATATTGAGAATTCAGTTATCATCAAGAAGTTGCAACTAAAACCAGCCAGTCGATCATGACTGATTCCTAGGATTCATGGAATATTATAAAGACTGCCCTTTTAGTAAAATGTTTTTTTTTTGTTATGTCTATGCTGTTGCCTTATTGGCTGTTACAGCATTACCGAGGTAGAAAATAATAAAATGTAGGTTTTCCGAGGTATGGTGATATTCTTTGATCGACGACCGTTTATAATAAATTCTTCAAATCATATAGCATCTCGATTGTCTAAATAATTGAGAACACAATTTAAAACCCACGGCTTATACAGCTATTTATAAAATAAAGGCCATCCAATTAAAAAAAATTGCCAATAAAATGAATGTGGATCAATTCGAATAACCTTTTTATGTGAAATATAGGCTCATAGCCACTTACCTAAATCTTTATTACATCGAGGAAATAAAAGAAAATGTTTAAGTTAAAAGAATCACGTAATAATATAATAAATCTTCTAATAATTTTTATCTTTTCTTCTAATTAAGGTAAAAGCAGTTTTGTTAAAACCATCTTGTATAGAACTATTGTTAGAAGTGAGGAGTTCGATCAATCAATCAATCAATAATATTAGTATGACAACTTAGTAACATTCGTCTATCTCTGGTGAACGAAAATAACGTCCCGAGCGACCTACATCGAAGAAATTCTATGACAAATAACCTACCGTTAGGAATACAGAGCAGCAAGGGTCTATTCCATACCCTCACCATTTTGTAAGGAAACCTTCATCTTCAATGTTTACAGTGGTATTTCAATATCAGTACAATTATAATATTTAATAATACAATACTAATAGCATTATGAGCTAAACACTTAGCAGTGAATGTTAAATAACTAGCTCGGTGTAAGAGTTTTTTGATGTTCTTAATTGGACTGCGGTGTGGGATGAGTAATGGTAAGATGGAACAATTTTTCTATAGATCTTTATTTCTTTTATTGAGAAAGTTTCATCCATTAAATGCTGAACTCAGGTGGCAGATTGCTCTTTCATACCTCGATTTAAGTTTTCTTCTTTTATTGCAAATGAATCTCTACATTTTCAGTTAAATGGTATGTGTTTTTTTGGCAAAATATTTGAGAAAAATCTGTGAATGTTTCAATTATTCCCGAAGATTAAAATAATTAAATTTAATTTCAATTCTAGTTTAATAAGACACAATAAAAATGGGACATATTTAATTTTTATCAATAAATAATCCATTTTTTTTTAAAGTTCTTGCTTATAAAAATTAATTCATTTTTACAATCTAGTAAAATATATTTAACATGTTAATAAATATTCAAAAAGACAAAAAATATATACAATATTCAATAAAGCTCAGACAATCTTTCTCGTAAACAGAATCCATTTTTTAATTTGAAAATGTCAATATCCATTATTCTTTCATAAAATATTCCACAAAACAGAACGTATATTAATTAAAAAATTAACATGACAAGTCGTAACTCAATTTCGGATTCAGTACATAATTAAGAGAATTACTTCATTCAATTTAATCTCAACTTGATCTGATGTCAATAGCAAATTCAATTACGACGGAAAGACATTATTTTTTTCTTTTTTTATACATCTAAGCCAGGTATTACATATTTATAATATATCAAATAGAGAATGTATTTATTTTCATAATCTTAACCGCTATGAAGCTGTGTAGTGTGAATGGACGTTAAAGCTCTTATTCTATTTATATTTATGTTATTCAGGACGGACCGCTTTTTTATTAAAAATATATAGATTTCACAGCGAGATCATCTTCACCTAAAAATAATAACATTTTTTTTATTATTTTAATATACACATCCATTTAAAGGGCTTTCAAAATAACTGTATTTTATAAAATAAAAAATAATATTAAACTCTTTACCAAAAACAATACGCCCATTTCGTTTATTTCCTTGTCCATTCCCCTAGATTGTTCTTCAAAAACGTAACCTTTTTTTATAAAACTTTCATGGGATATTAGTCATTAACAATACCTATATACATATTGGTAATTGTTGTTACTATTATTAAGTTATAAAAAAATACAAATTTGCTATCAAAATCTAGAAGATATTTTATATCAATAATTGTTATAGTATTAAAAAGCATAAACCCCATGTTTGTTACAGCGTCACTAAGAATGTAGCAGCTATGTGTGCGCCGGCGGCCGCGGCGCTCTTGCTTGCCGCGCTCGCCGCTCTTCCTTGTCGAGGTAAGTTCTCAAAACCCTCATCATTAACTAAAACTGAATTTAACATTAAGATTTTACCAATCTAAAAATGTGTGTAAATTATAAGGTGCTAACTGCTGTAAGTATAAATATATTTTTGTCTATGTGCAATAAGATTAAATGTGACAGACATACAAACAACATACTGTTTAACAATGTACGTAATAATATTGACATATGTTAAAAAAATATATACAAGCCCATTTGAATCTCGTTCTCGATAGGAACGAGATACGCATCAACATTTAAATTCAACCAACGGAAGCCTCTCAATCTGCTATATAGCGCTCAATCTTTGATCAAAGGCCGTATCGAAGACACGAAGAAAGGCTCCCTTGAGAAGATACACAGACACATTTTTCAAAATTGATATAATCCTGTAGGTTACCTAGACCTATATTCACCAAAAAAATATATATACAAGTATATCATTAAGATTAACAATTTAGATTCCAGTGACATAAAGGTCTACTATAGAGTTGACTATTAAATAGTATGAACTGCTGTGAGCTCTCAACAGAACAACTACTACACAGAATACAAATACAATGAACATCTGAAAAGGTTTACTATACTATATATTTATATTGTTTCCGTTATGTTATAGTTTGTTTTATGAACAACTAATTCTTCGAGCTGTGATCCAAACTCTTAAACAATTAACACAAAAAAATAAAAGTGAGATCTTACTCCTTCGCTTTAAATTACATAACTAACTATATATAATTTGAAATAGTTATATTTTTAAAATATCTCAATAAAACCTTTTTCTTTCATATTTTGATATAAGTTAGATTTTCCTAAATACCTAGTATTAAATTTCAAGACCGAATTCATCCAATGAAACTTAACGAGGAATTAAAATGCCACGGGTTTCTTTTACTTCGCTTTTCGTTTGAAAGCATTTGAAATGTTTCGCCGAAATCATTAATTAAATTATGTATTCGCCTTTAATTAAAACATGAGGGCCCGTTACTTTGAATTACTATTTATTTATAGTAAATCCAAAAGGTTTACGATTTAGTCAGTTGAAGCGTCAACGTTCTTATTTACTTTTATAAAGATATTACAAAAAACTAAATAAACTTAATAAACAACCTTCCACTGCGTATTTAGTATTAACCTCTTTATTTCAATTATTAAACCTTTTGGCTACCTAATTTACCTACATATCTACCTACTACCTAATTTTATTTTTAAATATAGGAGATAACATTCAATGCCAGGGGCCATCAGGAGCCATCAGGGGCCATCAGGGGCCATTAGGGGCCTTCATCCCTCCAATACAGTGGATACAGACCATTTAGTGATCTTAAAATTCAGTAAGATGTTCTTCCTTGGTTTGTTTTTGGTGTGTCTCTATCTATGTCTCTATAATGGGTGTCCTAAAAAATATTCGACACGGTGCTAACTTTTCTTTCATCCACTGCACTCTTGCAGAAAGATTGGGTAAAACCCATAATTAATTTATCCTATAAACTTCCCAATAAAATGGTTAAGTAAATTTAAATTAGAAGTTATTTGCACAAAATTGGATAAAAAAACTTATTATAGTAAAGGATTACGCTAACGACGGTATGGTCTGAGAATTACTTGTTTGACGATATTAGTTAATGATGTTTAAGCAAGTAGCTGCGTCACATTACCTTCAAAACCATAACGTCATCCTCCCTTACTCAAATGTGGCGAGAGAGGTAATAGCCGACCCTTGCGTTATGGTCGTGAAAACTGCTCGTCTTGCTGGCCATGGTGCTTTCTTTATTTTATTTTAATTGAATATATTCATTATTATTATGAGTTTTACTAATTCTTTAGACCTTCCCATCCAATTTATATCGATAGTTCTAGTCGTTTATAAATGTTCACTTCATGTTGACGTGTGTGAAACAGTGATCTCAATAAAGAGAAATCCGGTTGATTTTGTTGTGTGGTTCTTCTCAGACGTACATAAGTGATTACTGGTATTGATTCAAACTGATTGATGAAAGGATGTATATAAATAAATATTTAAGTATTTTTTTATCCAAATATTGTACGTGTAGAATACAGAAATATATATCATACATATTTTATATAGAATCATCTCCCTCTCGTGAAAACGGGTCCCTCGTATCCAAAACACAGATTAACAGTTTTCATTGTAACCGTTTTTAAACTTTAACAACAACCTAAAATAATAAAATAATAATAATATCACTCATTCAACGATACTTTAAAACATAGCAGATTAAATATTAAATAAAACTGCCAAGTTATTGGCTTCATACGATTCATACATAAAATCTATCTTGAAATACAAAATTGTAGTTTGAATCCACTGCAGTGCAGTGTAAGTTCAAGTAGTACCTAAACAAGCCCTCAAACAAATACGGTTTAGTGGTTTCCATTCAAGTTTTTAGTTCTTTTGAGTATTTTGGCAATTCTCTTAAAAGTTTTCAACACGTTTAGAATTTCCAAGTTGTAATCTTAAAGAGGGGAGTTTCTAAGCTTTGCTTAAAGGAAACGAGAGTAGTTTTCCAAAGTTTTTTTCGTGTCAAAAGCGTTCCTACTTATTTAAATTAAGATTGCATCCATGTTTATTATGTTGATAGAAAAGTTAATTTTATAAACATGCTATTTTGGAGAATTCTTAATAAAGAAATATATAATCTTATGTGAAATTTGTTTAACTAATGTTATGGAATTTTAGTGCAATAAGCTATTCTTTTTGTTTTCCTAATCTCATAGATATAATTATACTTTCGGCTCAAAACCAAATCAAAAATGTTTGTTAGAATGTCACATACATTACAATAATAAAAAAAAAACTTAAAATTAAAAGAAATAAAAAATATAAAGAAAATATTACATAATTATGTAAACAATTCAACATTTTTAACAATAAACAACATATAGAGATACCAAAAATACAAGAAAGTACGTTTAAATAATAATTGATTTAAATAAAATATAATATTTTATAAATAGTAATTATATTAGTAAATATGAAAAGCAATGCCAGATCCCTAAGGACATTGATATTTTGTCATACAGATACATATTCGTGTACTGTAGACATTTGAAACCTTTAATAAACATGTATGTAATATTTATAGAGCTGTTTCTGGGAAAACAAACATTCCCAAAAATCCTACATTTAAGATAAACAATTATTAGGAATACTTCAATATAAACAAATAAAGTATGAAAACTAAACCCTATCGGTTCAGTTTTTCAGGAATTCGACCCTGTGACCTCTGGAAAATCGTCCGTCACTCTTTTAATTAAGCAACCGTATTGCTGTAAGACTCAGTAAATTAAAAATTCTATACATATTCATCTTTATTGGGACGTAGGTGTCATCAGGCTTCTTTCGAAAATCCTAGATTATGTATCTACCCTCTGTACCCACGAGGAATTATACCGGAATATGCTCGACTAATTTCAAACCCATTCTGGGTTTTCACTCATGAACTCTAAGCGTGGAACTGGACCGGACTGGACGGTGTGAACTGCGTGCTGTAGCACTCTGGGTGTGCCATGAATATGACGGTGGAAATGGGGGGGAAGATGTAGTGTTGTCTTCTGAGGTCTCGTGCAGGTCTTCGTCACTCGGCCTTGTAATACTTTGTGTACACACTGAACTCACAGTGTCACTTTTGAATTAATTTAAGTAGTAATTATTTATTATTGTTTTAATTACCGGTTTCAAATCTTATAGTAGCGTCCAACTACTATCCCTATTAAAGTTCCGTAAACCGATATTTTCGATAGCCTCACGTCCTTTACGCGGTACTAAAAACCTTTCTCTAACTAATATAGACGCTTTGTCAAAACTTAATGAGCCGTTCCCGAATCCAAGACATATTCCGTTATCGCTGAGCCATTACTGTCCCAATGTTAGATACTCCGTAAATGTTCGGTGATCCTTATATTAACATTTCAACCAGTTTCTCCTACGTAACACTTACCGCATTCACAAGGAATCTTGTGTATTCTCGGGACATCTAGGTTGCTTTTATCTTTAGGTGACCGTAACATTGAACGTAACTTACAGTGCGCACGAAAGATAGTTTTAATATTATAAATATGACGTAATAAGTACTAATATAAAATGGTAAGTATATAGGAAAACGCGCTGCCCCTAAGGTAAGATAATGCTTTTTTTTAATATTTATACTTTAGTGAACCATGACTATTATATTTATATTTACCCGGCTGTTTTGAGTTTTACTAATCCTTCCATCACACCTTCCCATGTATTCACGTAGAAATTAAATCTGAATGTGGCCGACTAGTTTCGAACCCATTCGAGGTCCTTTATCATGAGCTCTGAGTGTGGCGGACTCGTGGCGCGAACTGCGTGCCGCAGCTCTCTGGGCCCGACGCGAAGATAGCGGTGGCGGTGGAGGGGAAGATGTAGTGATGTCTTCAGAGGTCTCTTGCAGGTCTTCGTCACTCGTCGTTGTAACCCGTTGCGTACACAATGAAAACACAGTGTATGCAACGGGTTACAACGACGAGTAAACTTCACTTTTTATGTGCCCCATCAATTTGCATGAAATAATACCCACGCCATACATAATAGGCACTTTCTAAACAAAACGTTATCAGTGGTATTAGAGACGGTTCTAAGTTGTTTTGAACTAAGTTGTTTATTATGTCAATAACTTCATATATAGGGATGTCAGTAAATAGCGACACTGTCAAAACTAACCATCATTTCGGTGTTTTTGATTTAAATTTATTTGAGCTTACTCACGGACTGACATACTGACATACTATACTGATATTTTTTTTAATGTAATGTAATGTAATTGACGATTCAAAAGTGCATGTAAATGCCTACTTGAATAAAGATATTTTTGATTTTGATTTTGATTATGTTTAAAATGTTGCGAATTTTTGACGTGAGTTTCAGTTAAGCCTGTAAATGGTTTTAAAATAGTGGCTTAGCAACGGGCTATCCTTTATGTAGGAGAGTCTATCTGACTCACTATAGATCTTAAAGGATTTATTTATATATAAATCTAAAAAATATATAAATATATTATATTCTTTTTTAGAGAATTAATTAAAAAATGTACAACTGATATGATTGAAATAAAATACCTTTAAACATGTATAAGCCAAGCTTACTTAAATTTAAATGAATATAGATAAATACCTGTTTATTAAACATGTATATGTTTTTGTCTTTAATTAAAAAAATTATAATAGCAACAGATACTGGAAATAACTAATTACCACAATTCTTTTTTACAGGTACAGATGCCAATTCCTCAACTATTCTTGACGAGAACAGAAAAGAAAACTCTCAGCCATTAATAAATAAAATATATCAAATGTTACATACGACTTCTGATTTGCAGAATGAAACTAAAATAACTTTTAACTCTCTCGTTCACGATTTCGAAACTAACGTAAAGTTCCCTATAGAGAATTCACGACCAAAATGTTGCCAAAATGACACAAGTAGATTTACAAGCGAAGAGGGTGCTACTGTAAATGTTTTATTAAATAAGGAAAAAACAAATAGAAAGAGACGAGTTGTGAGTATACTAGAAGTGGAAAATATCACCTTGGGCTATGATCAACTGAGTGGAACATCTATGGCAAGTCCAGTAGTTATGGAGCGGAAAAGAAAGTCAGGTGAAGCTGGTTCAAGTGCTCCGCTACTGAATTACATATTTGATACATATTCCAACACACATCATCACAGGAATGAGAAGTAAGTATCAAAATAAGTAATTATCATTTAAGACTGGGTGGCGTTAAAAATAATACAAAAATATCACATGAAATTTGAACGAACAGATTCATTGTTTTATATTATTCATTAGAATTAAAATAAATGTCTCAAGTTATTAGTATTTATAATTTTTGTCAAACTTGGATTAATATTGATATTTTTTTTTATTACTATGCCATTTCATTTGTTTGAAAGAATATATTTATCTCTAGTGACACGAATCATTTATTATTATATAATTCATGAGAAGAGTATTACCTGCCTTTCACTTCATTTCGTGATGTTTTGACAAAAACGCAGGAAGTGTTATGATATTTTAAATATAAGCAATGAAAATTAGTTATTCCTTAAAACTATAATGTGTCTCATTTAGTCTGTTCCTTATCTCTTAATTTACGATTTTTTGGAAAATTATAAAACTAAAAAAAAGATATCCCTCTTGTTTCTTTATCAATTTGATATCAGTATATTAATTATTTATCACTGAACTATTTCTCACAATGGTTTGCATAAAAAGGGGATTTATTAAAACTAATTGATCTTTTAATTTTTATTTGTTTATTTGTTTTAATTACTATGAGTTATGAAACATCCTATTTTATTTAAATTTTATTACATATAAACAGACTTAAATAGCATAATGCTTCATGAACGTTGACAACTTACAGTCATTAGTAAAACGATTTAGAATGTTATCTGAAGGAGCCCAAGTCACCGTCGTCTATTTACTTAATTACTGTGTATTATCTACATAATAAGTCTCTATCATCATTTTCTTATTTTTTTATTTTAATAATATAAACAGATTTTTTTTTATTCTTATTTTCTTTCTTTTTTACTTTTGCTATTTTATATTTGTAAGTAATAAATCAACAATAATTGACTTCTAAAATGTATTCATTGTAAGTCAAATTATTTTTAAAGTAAACAATAAAAATTCTAGATCTTTGTTTAAAATATTTTTTAGGAATAATGATAACGTAGCTACTATAATTTAATATTTTTTTGGTTCAATTTCAAACTGAAGTCTCTATTTTTATCTCTATCATTCTATTCAATATGATTGTTCTAGAACCGGGAACGGTAACAGCATATATGTAGCTGCAGCTCCAGAAATTGAAGCTCTGGTTGGTTCCAACGCTCACATGGACTGCAAGGTCGACGCTCTGCACGACAAACTGGTAATGAGTAGGTTGTAGCATTGCAGCATTGCCCCTTTATTATTATTTTATAGGTATTAAAAATTATTAAAAAACTGAATTTAAAACTTCTTTTAAAATTATGCAGATCAATAGAAAGGATTTATTTTTTTTCCATATATTTCAAATACATAAATTGTATATCAATAACAATAAAAACAATTTCATTTATAAATACAAAGCAATTATTATAGAGCACCATGGAACTTGAAAGTTATGGTCTTATCTGTTCTTATGTCTACGTGTTATATACTCCTATATTATGTTAAGTTGAAACTAATCTAATTTCAGTAATTGTTATATCTCTAATTAATAGGTAAAATTATCATATCACTATAATTTATTTGACACGCAATTATCATTTATTATAGCACCGTTGATTGATGTTAGTACTAATTGAAGTTACTATTATGTATTCACGTTCGAGATGAAACTAGAGCACTTATATATCATTTTAACTGGATATTTAGGGTTTATTGAACTTTTAGTGGTGTCAGCATTTTGATTTCGATTAAAATTGTCTTTCAATTATCATTAAGATTGTCTAGATAGTGATCTTACTTCAATCAGTTCCGAAGCTGCCCCGGGGGAAATATATTTCATCTCGCTACCCAGACCTAATCAGAAATAAATTGTTTTTTATTTGTTTGTAGAAATATATTCTGTGTGTACCATTAAATAAACAATTGTAGAAATGTGGTCTATATTTCAAGAAAAACAATGTAAAATTTAGTTCAAACGAAAATTATATGCCTTTATAAATTGTTTATAAATAAATTAACCTTATTTCTTAGGCTAAACAATGACTATATTACTTTTTATCGGACGTTAAAATCCTTATAATATACAAAATAAAAGCAGCATTCGAGATAAAAAACAATGTGAATTAAATATTTTTTTATGATTAAGTGATTTTTTGCACAACAATATATTATCGTAAAAAACATTGCTTAATCAATATCTTTGAAAACACCTAAACTAAAAACATATTCTGTCTCAGGTGTCGTGGGTGCGACGGAAAAGCGACGAGGAAGCGATGGAATTGCTTACTACTGGGACACAGCAGTATACGGCCGATGACAGGTGATACACGACCAATTTGTACAAACAATACCGTCATGCAAACCTGTCCTTAGCAAGAGATGCACTAGAAGACAACGTACAATCGACTCCATTAGCCTCTTAAACTACTCTGGTTTTTTGATAACATGCCCTAATTTCAAAATCATATTCGTATCTTTCATAATTTTACTCTTAATAATATTTCATTTGTTAACAAAAATATGTATATCGTGAAGGTACTCAGCACGTTTTATCCCTCCTGATATTTGGCGGCTAGAAATAAAAGAAATCCGACCGACCGATGCGGCCTTTTACGACTGCCAGCTATCAGCCCATCCGCCTAGAACAGCACGGGTCACTTTGCGCGTGCCAGGTATATACCCCTTCTATAACTAATATGAACTTGGAGTTTTATTGTGTTACTTACTGACCCGTCGGCATTTAATATGCCTACGATTTTTGCCATGTCACCCCATATTGGTAAAAATCCTGAAAAACGTTTTTATATTTTTAATTTTAACAAATACAGAATACAAAGTAAACCAATACGGGCAGGAATTCGAACCCGTGACGTCTGGCAAACCGTCCCGCAGCTCTATCAACTGAGCTACCGTATCGCTGCCGAACTTGATTAATTAAGTAGTCATTACATAATCGTCTTCATCAGAACGACATGACATCTATTAGGCTTCTTTCATAAATCCTAACCAAAACTCGCGACCCCTGGGAAATCTCAATGAAGACGAATATGTATAGAATACCTAAGTCACCGAGTCTCGCCGTGATACGGTATCTCATTTAGTAGTGCGATGGGACGGTTTCTCTGAGGTCGCGGGTTCGATTCTTTGTTCGTATCGGTTTATTTTTTAGTTAGTCCGCGAGTAACCTACCACAAGCTCGGAATGATGCTCAGGTCAGAAGAGCTGGCCAGAAACTCAACAGTTGCTCCTTTATTTCAGTTGCTATAATAAGCTTTATTTAACAATAACTTTATTATATATACGTATACTCAAACCCAAAAAGGATTTTTTAACTTTTTGAAGACGAAATTTCTGCGTTGAAAGTTTATTTTTGTTTCTTGTGTATAAAGCGTGTCTGTCTGTCTACATTCGGTTGTTGACATTTAGTCCGAACCAATTTTAATATTATTAATAGTTGTCTAATGTAACATATATTGTAAAGAAACAATTTTATAGATACAATTTTACATATATATATATATATATATCGTAATAGTACTTCATATATTCTATATTTGATTTATTAACCTCATTTTTATTTACTACATACGTTACTGATAGAGATTTTTCCCTGCATTTAAATAAGTCCCAGATAAATTTTGTGAAAGGCAGCACCCAGTAAATCGTTTCGTGTTAAACCCTTTCAATTCCGTACACGTGTAGGGATTGTCGACCCAAGCTGACATATACATTTCTGAGCTATAGCGCACTATGCAAAACACTATATTATAACCCAACCAATGGTTTTTATAACACGGCTTTAACGAAGTATTTAAAAACATTGATATCGGCGATAAAATAAACAGAAACTGAAAAATTTTATTGACTTTTTATTGACCTAAAATTAAGATTAATTTTATGTCAATAAAAAGTGAACAGAATGTTAAAAATTTTTAAGAATATTCTTTGCTATATATTATCAGGGACGTTATTTAAACATAATTTTGTATAATATCATACTGTTGATCAACTATTTTTAATTATTTGTGTTTCAATAGAATTATCAATTAGAAAACAATGTTAGTGAGAACTGTAAGTGTTAAATTGAATTTACATTTTAAGTCCTGGATACCGCACCGTTCAATATTGTTCATTGTTTGTTTATCCATACATATCTATACAATATAAAGTAATATACTTTATTCACGGCTACAATACGTCGGGTAATGTCTTATATTAAAGTATCCTACTCAAGTATTATGATTTAATATTGTTACAAAACTTAATAACGCTTCTATATAAATATATTATCAAAGTTTACTTTTCATATTTTGTCGGTTATTGCTTATTGTTGGGTTTTACTATTTTATAAATTTATAAAATCTCATAAGCATATATAAACCGACAGGACCTTTCAGCTCCACGTGTATAATGTCAACGCCAAACATTGTAAGCAAATCTAAATTAAGTCAGTATTATTCTAATTTATATTTCTAATGCTGTTCGTTCGTTTGTCGATCATCAATTATTGATGGCTTTACAAATTCTCATCCTAAAATAAAGAGAGAAATCACTGAAGTTTAATCTACTTTTTTGCCTTTCACATAATAAATAATTACATATATTAGTAAATAATTTATAACCTTAATTCCATCCCCAAACACTAATATAAGTAAAAAGCCGTAAGTAATTATTCAAAATTTAAGGGTCTTCATTACTTCTTTTATATAATTTATTATAGCACTAGACTATTTTTACTATTTTGTTGAATATTGAAAGTTGTATAATTATTTAAAATCGAATCTTGCAGAAGTGTCAGTTCGCGTTGTAGACGGCGCGGGTGCCTCGGTTTCTGAACAAGTATGCGAGCTCGGCAGCACCGTAGCATTACGATGTGAAGTGAGGGGCCTTCGCATGGAGGGGGGTCCTTCACTACTCTGGTACAGGAGAGAAGCATTGCTAAATGATGACACAACCCGGGGTGGGATTAGGTAACACCTTAAATATAAAAACATTTAGATAAAATATTTATAAATATATATGTGTGATAAGTATTTACACATTAACATCCCAGTGTGAGGACTGAGTTTGGGGCAAACGGCGCTAACTCAGTGCTGCGAGTGGCTCGCGTAAGAGTAGACGACGCCGGACGTTACACGTGCAGCATCGCGCGGACACCGCCGCCGTCACCTGCGCCCGCGCATGTCATATTGCACATTATTAAAGGTAATATTTACTGTGTACTATTTATAAACCAAGCATCTACATCTTGTATATCTATATCTTAAATACAATATGTCATGTCATTAAGAAATGTTTTACGTTAAAATTCAAAAATATGTTTATTCAAGTAGGCATTTACATGCACTTTTGAGTCGCCAATTATATTACATTACATTAAAAAATGTCAGTATAGTATGCCAGTCCGTGAGTAAGCTTTTTAACATAAGTCTTTTAGGCATTCTTGTAATACTGGGATTAAGCAAGTATATAGTATATATGCAGAGGTGTAGTAGGGTTTTAATATAATTTTTAATTTAATTTCCTTTCTTAGGCCAAAATATCTTATTAACATTAAGTAAAGAAACAACTATTTCGGCAATACATAGATATTTCATCTGATACAATGTGAAATGTGTATTTACAATAATTTAATTTTGTATCACCGCTTTGTTAACTGCTACATTGTATTTGAAATCTCTGAGGTATTGTATTATTAATTCCGTACGCGTAAAGGGTCTTTAGTATTTCAATTCATTTATGTTACATAGCATATAAATGTTTGGCTTAAAACGAACTGACAAAAAGATGAAGTTTGCCAGTTTTTTTGTTTTATTTCGTATATGTTCATCAATACCTTGTAATGAAATGTACGAATAAGATTTTTAAAAGGAGTACTTTTAAATCATATTATTTTCAGGGGAGAGTTTAGCGGAGCTCCATCAAGGAGTAGGCAGACCGGCCGTCCCACCCTACGTACTGGTCGTTGGTCTCGCGACGCAACTTGTTTTGCATTTATATTATAATACAATATAATAAATGGTTATTATTCAGTCGTTGTTTTATTAAAAAAATATAATTATAATGGTCTACTTTTCTTTCTACCTTCATTTTGGATAATCCTTAATTTAAAGTTGGTAAATGTACTTAAACCTGTATTGTATTTCAAAATTATCAAGTTAAAAATGATTTTGAATTAATGATAAAAATTGAGGAAAGTTACGCACGAGAATGATCTTAAACTTTATAATAACATACAGAACATTTACATATTTATGAGATACTTTAACTAAATTAACGATCATTGAAGGGATCCCTTAGCTGTTACTGAAGGACGTGGTCATTATTACATTTTATAAGCATTTTATTATTGTGATGGTATTTATCATATTATCTCATATCATAGTCTCATTTAAGACAAAGTATAAATTATCACCTACTTCATTTATAAAACATGATAGTCAAGTCAAATTATAAAATCCATTAAAGTCAGTGACATTGCACTTTGTATCGATTAATTTAAGCTTAACTGTGCACTTTACTCTGGAAAATTATCGTTGACATCTATTTATAGGTATAAAAACTATGATTTGTGTAAATTTTCTGACTTAACATAGTTTCATTTCAAATCACGTGACTATTACTAAATAACCCGAGAAAGGCTTATATCACGATGACACTCCGTCAATAAAAAAAACACGTTGTTTTTGAAATATGATTGATGAAAAACACATCAGCAGTCACAGTCAACTACACAGTTCTATGTATAATGTTTTTAAAACTAGAAGATATATATATTTCTCTTGATATAAAATCAACATGTAGATAATTTGTATTTGAAATTTAACAAATGACATACAATATTCAATACTTTGATAATATATTTATTTCATACTATAGACGTCTTGAAATATAAAACAAATTTATTGTAAGGACACTAAGATTTTTGCATTATTTATATGTATAAAAATAAATGATTGTCTGTATGTCCTTTATAGAAACCTAAATTACTTACCCTGGCCATAAATACTGTTACACTTAAAAATAAAAAAATATTACACAAAGTAGGTATGGAGCCAAATGTAATTTTTAAAAATCTCCATACACTTGGTATTAGTAAAATGTTTGTATACCGGGCTATTAATAGGTCCAATAAGACTTCCTCTGTTTGTGACAGAAAAAGATCTGGCCGTCCACGTAGTGTTCGTACGAAAAAGGTGGTCAAAGCAGTAAGGGGAAGAATTCGAAGAAATCCTGTCCGAAAACAAAACATTTAATCTCGGGAAATGAAGATAGCACCTAGAACCATGTCGCGTATTTTAAAACATGACTTAGGACTTGCAGCCCATAAGAGAGGCACTGGTCTTTTCTTAACTTATCAAAAAAGAATAGGGTAGTAAAATCGAAACAACTACTGAAGCGGTACGCAAAGGGAGCTAACAGATTTTTTTTTACGGATGAGAAATTTTTTATATATATACTAAGTAAAAGTAAAACTGTATATATATTTAAAATTCCACCCCCAAGAGGGTAAAAGGGGATAAAAGGTGAAGCTATTATCATGAAAATCTATATTGAAGTAGATCTTTGTTAATTAAATATACTATTTTTTTATGGTTATGATGTTTTCTAATATTGTTTTTTGAGTAGGTCTTCAGAAATAAAAAGTACTGTTATTATTTCTTGTACTACCCACACCCAGGGCAAACATTTGTCTATAAGAACTCAAATGTTTATTTTGTGTCTGGGCGTCTATGCATTTATTTAGAAATTTTTATATGTACGTTTATCATTTGGCTGATTTCCATAACACAAGCTCTCCTTAGTCTGAGATCAAACAACCGGTAATATTTATTTACTTATTATTATTAGTTTGTATTTTTAAATAAAATATATTGCTTCAACAATTTTCAGTGAGGGTGATATTATTTATAACATTCCTGTAGAACTTTTTAGGTAAAAATATAGCTTTAGTCCTCGGAAATATATAGGGCTATTATTTATTTTGAAGATCGAAATATCAAATTTAAATTTTTGTCTATCTGTGAAAGTACAACATATGTCTCCTCACCATAGATATGGATTATTATAAATTGTATGTCATGTAACATGGTTTATTATTCGAGTCTGCGTGACGAAGTTGCTAGAAACAGCTAGTAATATAATGTAGCCTAGACCCAACGTGAAAGTTATTTCCCAATATTGGTTAAGGAAATTTCAGGTTCAGATAATTTACTTTGAAGATTACCTTCAACAAATAAACTTATATAGTATAAACTAACAAACTTACAAACTTTAGTTTATATTGAAAAGGAGTGCTGAAAGCTGAAATTCTATTATGAAGTCGTAATGAATAAGTTAATTGTTTACTTTTACGCTTTCAATGTCAGATATATAATACATATTTGTCTGATGTCTAATAGTCACTAAGTAAGATTGTATATTAAATATAGAACTCAAAATAGACTCGAGCGATGAAGTTTACGAGCTCTGTGTCTTAAAATTCTCGCGGACGAAGTCGCGGGCTACATAATTATAATATATAATGCAAAAATGTTTATTACTTTGCTTGCAAAAAGTATTGAATATTGTATATCATTTGTTAAATTTCAAGTACAAACTATCTACATGTTGAATTTATATCAAGATAAATATATATTCAATATAAAATATACATATGTGTGTAATGTGAAATTTAATATAAATATGTATTGAATTACATACTTTTGCGTTTACTATAATAACATTTAACATTTAATTTAGTTTACCGGTAACAAATGGTTGGCTATGTTACTAAATTGAAGTTTTTATGAAACGTTTGTACTTTTTAACAAAGCGCCATCTATTGGACACTTATTCAATTGTATGGAACTAATGAATTGTATGGAACTAACAAATAATTGTAACTGTCAAATAATAAACAAATAATTTACAATAAAATATAAGCTATTTTATCTTTCGAGTTGGATCAAACTGCACATGGTGTGCAAATTTGATTAAAATCGGTTCAGTAGTTTAGGAGTCCATAGCGTACAAACAATGTGACACGTAATTTATATATATTAAGATATTAAACTTGTTTTTACAGATGTATTGGACTAGGCTTTCACTTTGGTAAATAATATTCCTACATAAAATATTAAAGATCCAGTTAGCTATTAAAGACCATCGGATGCATCTACTCACGGTGTGAATAGATAATTCAGTTATTTTCACATAACAGAAAATATCGCTGAATAGAGTGGCTACTGGCAAAGGGTATATATATATATTAAATAAAAAGAAAAGTAATTCTTTTCTGTTGTCAAAACGGTCAATATTGAAAGATAAGTATATCTTCAAATGTCATGTCCAGCTCCATCCGGAGTATTGCGTAAACGTGACTTGTAACTTGATGTTCCAAATTTATTGATTTCGTAGACCCTCAGCTTGATGAGCTATAATTAATTTCAGTCCATGAGTAAAAAATATAAAAAATATTAGTAATATCAGTAGTATTAAAAGCGTTTAAACCTTAAACTAACTAAAACTAACCTTCATAAAAATAACTATTCGCCTAAAAGTTTAAATTATTTAAGTGTATAATTCTTTATAAACCCGTTCAACAGTTTTTGAGGCTCTAACATAGCAATATATATAAAAACTAGCTCTTTAAATGATCTACCTATTCCTCACGATACGTGGG
This sequence comes from Dircenna loreta, assembly GCA_963555665.1. Classification (NCBI taxonomy): domain Eukaryota; kingdom Metazoa; phylum Arthropoda; class Insecta; order Lepidoptera; family Nymphalidae; genus Dircenna; species Dircenna loreta. Next base: position 8,924,278 of record OY743098.1, read on the forward strand.
CATTACATACCCGGACTAATAGTTTAGAACTGCTAACCAAAAAGAAAAGAAAGAAAGAAAGAAAAACACAGCATATAAAGTGAATATCCCCTTTAGGTATATTTCTGAAAAAATAACTTTCTAATAGAAATTGTATAGGGATGTGTTCTTTATATAGCCTATAACAAACCCTGAGATATGAGCTATTAAGTAAAAAGAAACGCGTTGAAAGACGAAACACAAAAGTAATATAAAATAAACATAATATGGTTTAGCTATACAACATTACAATAGATATAGGCTTTATTTTCAACATAAAGTTTTTCGTTAGTATATATAACCTATTTTCACGCAGTTTTCACCCACTGGAAAACAAAAGATACTAAAGATGAGTCATAAAACGCATATTTTCAACAAAAATGTAGAATAAAACAAACAGCAACTTTATCAATTGCATAATTGTATAGATATACATTGCAGTTTTATCATACTTTCTACATCAAATATCAAATATTAGTTAAAGTGAAAGTAAATAGTAAAAGAATTCAAATATTTGATCCATTAGCCTTTCTCTATTGATTTAAGCTAACAGTAGCGACTTCAATATAAACTACAACTCAATATAATTTTAGCGTCAAACATTTTCCTTTCAACTAAAAAAGCAATTGATAAAGTGCTTAGAAAATAATATGAGATGTAATTTTAGATCACAGTAAAAAAAATAAGTTTACTAAGTACCTGAGAATCAAGTATACAATATATAGAGTTGTTGAAGATTTTGGAGTTTGTTTATTTTTATTAACCAAGTACTTCGTAGTTCCAGAGCTGCCAGATTCTCTCACACAATAATATGCTCTCACTCGTAGTTATGTCCATTAAATGAAACCCTGGAACTCGTTTTTACTTTCATTAACTTAGAATATATATACTTATATATATATGTACATCTGATGACATGAACTATGACAAAGCTTTTTTTTTACGTCTGGAAGCTAATTGCTAAAGGGGAAGATGAGGGGTGGTTATGTGGGACTTTCACCAAACACTAAACCAGACTACCGCCTGCCGTCATAGTGGGACACCACGGGATCGCTTTCGCATTCAACCGCAGCGCCTCGACGGAGACACCACGGAGAAGGCATCGTGCAACGAGTAGAACCCTCCCTTTTTCGCAGGCTTGGTAGATTGTGGAGGGCTCACTCTACCCCCTACCCAAACCTACTACCGCGCGAAGGACGCCGAAACCCCCTCTGAGCTGAACCCAGTTTTTAAACTGCGACACTAGGAAGCAGGCGCGATCTTCCCACAAACCGGGCGCAGTGTCCTAGATAGGGTCCAGCTACAGCCCTTGGCGGTAGTCTTCCTGAGAGGAGATCAACGATCGAGTCCCCAAAATAGGCAGAAAACCAGTACGACTGAGCGGATGGTCTCTGCTCATGGCTGATCCCTACCGCGCCGGGTTTTAGCCAACGATTGACAAGCCCCCGACCAGCCAATGATCAATCGTTGTTTGCCCAGAGAACACCAGGCCCGTACTTACGCTTCCAATGCCACTGGAAGAATCCGAAATGGCATTGATAACCGACAGGCACACAAAGAGGTTCCCGGCGAAGGCCCCCTGAACTATGAAAAAACCTACTAAAGATTAGAATATCCAATTATATAAATACCAACATTTATTAACATACTGTTTGAAATAATATTATAATATATTTATACTGGTAGTCGTATTTATGTCATGTATAACTTGATATTTTCCGTAGAAAATATATTCAACTTTAAGGAAAACAAACCTTTTGACTTAAAAAAAATGGATTAATTATGAAATTTGTGCAATTTATAAAAAGCAACACCAATTAACGGCTTTGAGTTCTTTATTTGATTGGTGGTTTAAATCCGCAACTCAAATATTTTTTTCAGTATATTTCAATATATAATGTAGGTAGTTCTGCTATTCAAAAACCGAAACTTCTAAATTTATACTAAAGTAAAAAGAGTTTTATTACGAAAGTAATAATGGTTGATTTTCACCGTACTATTAAAAGCTATTAGACTAGCGCTCGCTGTTAAAATCTATGCTAAAGTAAAATCAGTCTTATTTTAATAGTAAGAACGGTTGATTTTCACCGAATTAATAAAAGCGGATAGGCTCCGAATCGCTTATAAAATAAATGCAAAAGTAAAAAAGAGTCTTATTTCTATACAGTGAATTTTTATCGTTTATAATTCAGCCTAGATCCGAGATGAAAGTTATTTCTATATATTGTTAAAGACATTTTAGATTAAAATAATGTATAAACTTGTAATGTATAAACCTACAAACACACAAACTTTATCTCTTACTAATATTAGTATAGAATAAAATCAAAATATGAGAATTGTCATAGTTAAAGTTATATTATATTGAAAAGGAATACTGAAAGCTGTCATTTTTATAAAAATTTGTAATGAATAAGTTATTTGTTTACTTTCATATTTATAAATGAATATATATTGAATTTCACAGTATTGTGCTTACTATAATATAAATATACCTTATACTAGCATCAGCACCACGTGGTCAGATATAAATAAATTTAAAATAAATAAATTAATAAATATCTGTTCGTAGATTCCTCTATATAAATGTAATGAAACTGATATCACATGTATATATTTGTTATAATCTAATAACTTACATAATGTAAGTGTGGTACAATTATAAACATTACATGACATATTAAATTATGGACAGAACACATGTATTATGAAAACGAAGAGAGTTTCTTGTGATGTTAGAACAATTATAAATAGATTGTGTAGAGTCGAAGAGCGACATTAAACGTCATAAATGTCATAAGCACCATTAGTCATTAGTCGTGTAGTACAGTACGTTATCTCAAGAAGAGCCAGCATCCCGTTCTACTTCCTCTATCAGTACTACTAACGCTGCAACTGGAGTGCGCTACAGATTAGTGAATGGATTCAGAAATATTAAATTACTAATAGTTCCATCACATTTGTGACAGACAGACATACATTTATACATACAATTATATATAATAAATATAACGTATGCTTGTATGTAGAATACAGGGTAAGTTGAATACTACATTTTTAACAACACAACACAAGTTAGTGAAGCTTCGTATCTATCCAGGTACCTTGCCGATATATGTAAATTTCTTTGCTCACGAAACTTGGTTGCGAGATAAATTAGAAACTGATTACTTACCTATGTTAAAAAAATGAACTTCTCAATGACTCACATTATATTTTTTTGAACTGTACTACATCTATATATATATATATCAAAAAAATATAATGTATATATTTTATCTAGCTTACTAAAACTTACCATTTATTATTATTTTTGAATACAGTCGGGTACATACATATGTAATAGTCACGGTTGACGGAAACTTGAAAAACAATAACTGTTTTCCATCGTTAGCAAATGTAGTAAAATATTGTCATCACAATGCTTATTATCTTATTTCGTGATTTCTTATATTATTAATGTATTTTTTTATTTGGTAAAGCAATTATAACAAAAGGGCAAAATATTACAAAATGAATAAAAAACAATTCAAAGCGAAACACTTTTGTATTACTGAAATTAGATTAATTTATTTTCTTTAACGAAAGCACTTTTCATTCTAAACTTGTAGCAAACAATTCATGAAAACTTTGTAGAAGGTGTCCTGATTCTGTAAAGCTCGAGAATCTTTCGAAATACTCTCGGTAATTGTTAACTCGCTTATAATGGGTTAAAGCGGCATTGTCTTAATATAAAGTTAGAATAAAACATATTAATATTCCGATATGATCTGAGGTATCTGTTTTACTTCGAACCCTCGTATTCTAGCTTATAAAAATACTAGTATGTATCTTATGAAATAAATAAAGTTATTCATTAGCTACAAAACAAAATAAAACCAAAAATATAAAATTGTAGACAAAAACCGTTTACGCCCACTCCACTCCACTCTACTCCACTCCACACTCCAGAATACGATGTAAGTATTTTCCAAAAGTATATACTTATCCTAGCTAAATAACATTTTCAACAATTCATATAACGAAAATATCAACTAACTCATTTGTTATTACTTGAACATTAACTTATTTTAAGTATGCAATATTGAGATAATTAAAAATGAAATATTAAAATAATTGTAAACAATGATATGAACGAAATATTGAGTAATAGCTTGAACATATTAAAGCATTACTCAATTTTCATTATTATAGCGAGTTTGGTGTGTACGTGTCTGTGTACGTGTTTGTGTACGTATTTGTGAACGTGTTTGTGTACGTGTTTGTGTACGTGTTTGTGAACGTGTTTGTGTACGTGTCTGTGTACGTGTTTGTATACGTGTCTGTGTACGTATTTGTGTACGTGGTGTTATTCATCATACGAAAGTTTCTTTCAGTCATTAATTTTATGTTTACAATTCAAGTATGTAAGAGGATATATATTTATAATTTATTGTAGATAGAAGAGAACAGGCATTCATAACGCTGTTCGGATATTCCAGTATGATATCGTATGATCTCACATATTAGCCTGAAGCGACGAGTGAGAGAGAATTATTTATGATAAAAGTGTAGTCTTATATTTCCGTGAGACCAGTTGTTTAATAAACAGTTGTCTCACAGAGAGCATGTTTCCAGATTTGTATGACTCTGAGGTAAGAAAATGAAAATGTTTTGACAACATCGTTTTTAGTACAGCCCTTTGGGCTCTCTCCAGCAGAAGCAAACGAATTCGAAATTACTAGATCCACCCCAGGCCGATATATTATATAAGAGAGTTGTTGTTAGTCTATTCAAATAAATATTAATTTCCTAACGCTAGTAACAGTTGACTGTATCTGATCTTGTTTACTCCAAGACACTTAACGGTGTGGGCTCGGGTTAGTCAAGAGCAGATTGCAGATAAACAACGGTGAGCTTGGATTGAAAAATTTTGATTATTTATTTTATTAGTATTAAAATAAAATAAATGCTTCATAATTAATCATTGTTTCATTTCAGCTGAATATGCCAACACTATTACAGATTTCAAATATCCGTCGTCATCAAAATCAATACTTACTACAAATATAGTCCTTAGTAAATGTTTCTATAAAGTGATGTGGTTTAAGGTAACGAAAAAATCTAAGACTTTATTACAAGATATATTAAATTTCCATATTTATAAGACCATATTAAAGACCATTCAGCTCATGGGTCTCTTGACTGAAACCAACCCTTATTAATACTGGTATCCAGACGACCTCTTGTTATGGTCATTATGACCCTACATCATTTTTTTGTTATTTATCTCCGTTAATAAATTTAAGTAAATAGTAATATACTATTTAGAAATATCACTCGACTTGACTTGATGGCACAGTTTTATAATAATATAACTTCTAGTTCAAGTCACTAGACGTGTCCAAATAAATTTTAATTTGGACAATATTGTGGAAAATATTATATAAAAGTTTATATAGCTACTTATGAACATAGGAATCCAATTTGAGTCCTACTTAAACTCTTGACAATTATTTAAATACAAGAGATCAGTGTCGTAACTATTTCACATTATCTTCAAAATACTATTTATATAAACTTGATATTTTGTGTATTTGTATTACACTTATAAGAAGACAATAACAAATAACCAAATAAATATAAGAAAAAGATATTTTGTTTTTTGTATTGACCAGAGATGAATTTAAAACTATGAAAATATTAAACAGTTTAGATTAGTTACCAGAAATGATAAATTTATTATATTCAATATATTTATTTTAGTAATTAGAGCAACCGAGCATATTCGTCATAGATTATATTCTGAAATACAGGGCATAAAATAACTGATCAAGAGAGTAAAAGATGTTTACTCAACTAGCATTAATTAGTTAAAAAATAAGATATCTACGAGTATACCCGTTACTCGTACTCGTTACTGGAATCTATTGACCATTATATCCAATCAGTCACAGTACAGCTTTTTTAAAACTCACTGCAAAAAGGTCTATTAAAGCTATATTGTATATATAGGTTTACAAGTTATTTACAACTTTAAAGTATATAAAAAAAACAAGTTTTTTCTTCTTAGGGACTATGTCATCACACAGATCAAAAATCTAATAAAATATATCAAAATAAATCACCTGTAGAGTTCTTTACTTCTTTTTTTATGACTTATTAACTATTTACTATTAAATATCAATCAATAGTAATAAAAAATCCTGTTGTCAATTAGAAGAGGTAGACGGAGAGTAGGCCATTAAAAGACCCCGCAGCAGCCACATCGGGATATTTTTCATCAACAACACTTCAACAACACCACAAGATACCTGATGAGACACCAGAGCTCTAATTTTCCTGATAGCCTGTAGCACCATCGCGCATATCTACTATCGCGTACCCAATGTTTTCTTGGTTTATTACAAACATCATGATTATAGTTTTTTCACTATCTATATAACACGTCATTAACACATTTGTTAGTAAAATATTAAGTCCAGGAAAATATTATGAATGTATCAAGGAATGATCTAGTGCTCGATGCAGGGCGGTAACTTTATAATGAAACATATTTTGTATCAGACAGCTAATGTAGCTTACTAAATATATATTTTGTTTCAAAATATTATTTAATTTTATACCTATCATTTTATAAGCAAAAGACAAGCTTCGTTTAACTTGATTTATTCGTTTGTATTTTGATTAACATTTTGATAAATAGTTCACAGTACTTATAAAAACCGAAGCATTTTCACAATAAACTTTCAAATATACTTATAAAAAAATATATTATTTACAAAGTAATAGTATTTTTATATTCCGATATTATTCTTGGAATATTATATAGATTTATCTTATTACCATTACTAATATTATTTTAAAGTGAACAAAATACAGTATAGTGAAAAACAGAATTAACAGATTAAAATTAAAATATTAAAAATTTAATTATGTTAAGATAGTTTTAGTAAGTGTTATTAATTTTTGTAAACTAACATAAACTAAAATAGATAAACATGACTGTGTGAGTGTATGCATGTTCATGAGTCGTCAAAAGGTTAACTAATATATATATATATTTTTATTAAATGAAAAATGTGTTTACCTAAAACATTTTATTAATTATAAAATAATATAAAAATTATAATTTATTATAAATAACTTCAAGATCTTAAAAAAACAAGACACTACCAACAGAACTAATTTATTATATGCAGGATTTAAGGAGTTAAAAGTGGGATGGAAACACAATGCGGAACTAAACGGTATTGTTCATATTCAAAACTAGTAAATACACGGACGATGACAGGTGCGATATAATACGACCGATTCGTTAACGTAAAACTGTCGTGTAAACCTGACCCTAGCTAATAGACGGCACATTCGATTGAAATATATTCGCTTTCAGTATACGGTATATCAGAAGCGTCGAGTATTTATGCAGCTATTTGTTATCGACATAATTCAACCATACAATGGTTCTGTTTATTTTTGTTTCAATATATAATTCATTTTAGTAAACAGTGTTACTCTTAATATTATTTATTACTTATTAATAATCATTTTAAATAATATTATCATATTTCATTGATCCAGATTTTTACCAAATAAACTGTTCTAAACAAGTTTTAAATGGTAGCTCTAATAAAACGTTTGAAGCTTTTTTGGATTTCAAATGCGTATTTTTATTGTAGACCCAAGCAGACCTTCACTTACAGATAAAATAAAATATGTAAAACATTATGTTTTGGCCCACCTTTCGTATAATTTTAATTAACAGGCATAAAAAAATAAATTAATTACGATTACAAAAAATATAATTTAAAGATCCTTAGGGGTAAGTTAAAATGTGAAATTGTTCGAATTATACACCGTACCTTTTCAATAAATATAGAATAAAACTAGCTTATTTATCGCAGGTGTTATCAATGTCATCGAAAAACAACGAAAACCTTATGGTATTGTTCATATTCAAAACCAAGCAATACACGGACGATGACAGCTGCAATATACGACCGATTTGTTCACGTAAAACTGTCGTGTAAACCTGACCCAAACTAATAGACGTTATATTTGATTGAAATATATTCGCTTTCAGTATAAAGTATATCAGAAGCTTTGAGTATTTATGCAGCTATTTGTTATCGACATAATTCTGATATTCAAACAACAGCTCCGTTTATTTTTGTTAAAACATTTAATTTACTTTAGTGTACAATGTTATCGTATCAACTCTTCAGCTTATCTTATTTTTTACACACACATGGTCGTTTTTTTGTTAAAGTTTAAGATAGTATCAGTGTCCATCCCTGGCTATCGCCTCCGAAGAGATCCATATTGATGTTTCTGTATATGCCATGTTAATATAGGATATAAAAGAGATTCTTATATTTTTCGGAAAACAAATAGTACAGTTGTGGGACGATAATTTATTATATTTAATCTGATTTTAGAATCGGGAGCATTATTGATTTTGCCAAAAAACTGGTATATTATGATCGCCAACTCCATTCCCTTCTATAAGTCTCTTTAATGATTTTAAATAGAAATTTGTAAAATATGAATGAAACCAAGGCATTGATTACGGTGATTATTATTGATAGTTTTTCTTTTTCATTATTTAGGATATCAACCATAAAATACTAAACCAAACTTAATATTTTCTTCTTGATATTTTAGGAATAAAAGATTTAATATAAATTTTTATTTGATAACACATATCGAATCAGAAGATTATACCAAATCATGTAACTCAACAAGTTCGTAAAATATTATTATTTTGTATAAGAGTACTTGAAGACAGAACATCAATATAAGAGGTGTGTTCACAAGGTATCGTGAATTTTGAATTTTCGTAGATTACGTATATTCGAATTTCGATTTTTTTGTGGCGTTATATTGATATATATGTTTCTCACTTATGCTGACAAATTCGGCCATTTTTATGTTCAGTTAATTGTTGACAGCTGCTTTGCTTGCATATGTTTATCTTCGATTTTTACCTATTCAAAAAAATGGGACGAAGAACCTGTATAAAATTTTATGTGAAAAACGAAATTAAATGCACGGATGCATTCCGAATGTTAACTTTGGCACGGAGAAGCTACTTTAGATAAAAGCAACGTTTATCGGTGGTACAAAATGTTTTCAGAAGGCCGAGACGATGTGAACGACGAAGAGCGTGCCGAACTCCCGAGCACGTCAATAACAGACAAAAAAATGTATGAAATGACGAAAATGGTATTGGCCAATCGGTGAATCACCGTTAGAGAAATTACCGAAGATCTAGGCATATCGATTGGCTAGTGCCATTCGATTTTAATAGATAATTTGGGCATGAGACGGGTCGCCGCAAAATTCGTACCAAAATTGCTCAATTTCATTCAAAATGTAAGCGACTTCTTGGCCAAAAACAACACACTAATGATACCACAGCCACTGTATGCCCCATATTTGCCCCCTCAGACTTTTTCTTGTTCCCGAAACTGGAGAGGCCCATGAAAGGACGACGCTACGCCACGATTGACGAGAAATACGGCATCGAAAGAGGAGCTGAACGAGATACAAAAAAATATTTTTTTGAAGTGCTTCGAAGATAGGAAAAAACCTTAGCACAAGTGTATAATAGCCCAAGGGGATTACTTTGAAGGGGACTAAATATATATTCATGAAAAATAAATTATTTTTGAAAATACACAATATTCGTGATACTTTTTGAACACACTACGTATTCATTATTAAATTCATTTAAAAAACTGGAAGAGATTATAAACATATTTTATAGTTCAATGTCCAAGTTATTCTACTCCTATTAAAGTCTCCTATAATTATCACTGAATCTAGCTTAATTATGAATGTGCGCTAACTTTCTCATTAAAATGTTGTAAATAGTCGTAACTGTAGTAACTGGTAGATATATAGATATATGTGAAATGTTTCGTAAATTATGGTGAAGTATCTTTTTTTATTTTAGATGAATATGCCAACATTATTACCGATTCAAATATTGTTAATGGTGTTTATTATAGATTACTTTTACTTTAATTAAAAAATATATGTATAAAACAATAAATAATTTTAGGCTTTACGAAATATATCTAAACTTTACATATTTATTAGGCCATATTAACGACCATCCAACCTGATCTCTTGACTGAAACGGATCCATATTAATAATGGAATCCAGGTGCTCGCTTCGTATGGTAATTATGACCCTTCATGATCTTTTTGTGATTGGAATCCGATTTATATCGGTTAAAAATATTGAATAAATGACAATAAAATGTCACTGATTTTTTTCTGGTACCGCTTTATAGTAAAATGTTGTTGCTTAATGGAATGAAATGGTTAAATATCACAGTTTTTTAAAATGAAATAAAATGCATGATACCTATGAACATAACTCTAACTAATGGATAATAATAATTTTATCAATAAAAAACTAAAATATTTTGATATTTAAAAATAAAATTCCATATGACAATAATACTATGTTTTTGACAGCAATAGGTGAATATATATTGTATTACTTTACACATACTCGTATTAACACATATTTTTTCCTAAAACCAAAGAAGGTTGTCCGCAAATAGAATACAATTGTATTTTAGGCAGTTAGGCAAGTCATTTATATACATTAAAAATAATGATGCTCTTAAAATACTTTCCTGTGGAACTCTGTAACCAATGCAAATAACTCTGAATTGATATTGTTTTTTTTTATCTTTTTGAACCATTTAAGTTATTACAAACTGTTTTTGGTCACTCAAGTAACTAACGCCATAATAATATAATATTTCGACAAATATCTAGTAGTAAACAAAATCAAAATATTGACAAATGATTAATTTTCGTATTAAGACTATCTTTTAAATTTTTAAATTTTTAAAGCAGGCTAATATCTAATTAACTATTTTTTTTTCTTGCTATATATATTGCTATATATATTTAATTTGCTATATACCTTTTAAAAGGATTTTTTTAAATTAACATATTTTGTATTTGCTACACAAGATGTGTTCATTAAAAAAATAATAAAAGATATATATTTAAAATAATATATATTTTTTAAAATACCTGTGTATCCCATGTTTTTTTTCTGGATCAGTTAAATCCAGCTTGAAGATACAAGATCTGAATTTATCGACACGTTATTAATAACTTACAGTGCGAATTTGTATTTTTTACTATAGTTGCAATTTTAAAGTGAAAATGATGTATTTTATAAGCAATATCAATATATATTTTTTTAAATAATACGTAAACTATTCTTATAAACACGTAAACTATTCTTATTAACGTAAAGTAAGAGTAAAATGGTTGAAAAATATTTGTATTTTTTTTAAATCAAGTGAAAAATATGTATTTTCACCTAATCGCACATTTAAAAAAAACAGCTGACACGTAAAAATATATTGCATATTACAATATATAAAAAGAATAATAGTAGTAATAAAAAGTATGAGGTTTATTTTGAATAATAATTTCTCGGCTGATACTGATACAAAAACTTATAGAAAGAACTAACTAATGTTATTGCAGTTGTTTTCAGTATGTTTGAAAAATAACGACGAACTTATGGTATTATTCATATTCAAAACTAGAAAATACACGGACGATGAGAGGGTGCGATATAATACGACCGATTCGTTAACGTAAAACTGTCGTGTAAACCTGACCCTAGCTAATAGACGGCATATTCAATTGAAATATATTCGCTTTCAGTATAAAGTATATCAGAAGCGTCGAGTATTTATGCAGCTATTTGTTATCGACATAATTCAACCATACAACGGTTCTGTTTATTTTTGTTACTATATTTAATTTGTTAAATGTAAATAATATTAACTCTTAACTTCATGCTGTTTTTTGGAAACAAAGTTATTTGTTATTCCGTACAGATGGTTTTTTAACGCCATGTTACCATTTAGAAATACAAAATATAGGTAACGTGATTTCACTATTAATATAATGTGCCGAAAACATTTTACTTTAAAAGCAGGAATAATTTTAGTTAATTTTACTAATATTTTTTATATTTTATTTTATATATAAAATTGTACTTCCCACATAGATGTTATTATTTCTCTTCTATAATCTTTATTATTTCAGAAAAAATATTGTAATTTATATATGGAAAATATATTATGTACGTACTCGTATAAGCAGATAGTTTTTGGATTTGCTATAAATCTCTTCCTAGATGATTCTGCATTGTCTGATTTACTTTCTGTATGCGTTTATGTAAAAAAAGCATAACGCGAATATTTTTTTTCATATTAATTTGAATTTTATTAAATATCATTAAATATTAAAATGAAGCACTTTGCTCTTGATGATAATCGAACAAGATCTCATTAATGAAACCGAACCATGAAACTGATAAGTCACGATGTACTTTATCAATGTATTGTGCCACAAGTTAGCGAAGATTCGTACCTATCTAGGAACTTTGCCGATATATGTAAATTTCACGAGATAAATTAGAAACTAATTACTTAACTATCTTAAGAAAATGAACTTCTGAAAGTCTTAAATTACACTATATAACTACATATAAATTAAATGTTTTTATCAACTTATATTAAATGAATGTTAACGATTATTTTGTAAAAATTACATAATATAACTTAATATGAGCCTGGTAATGGTAGTGGCACGACGTATCCGCCGCTGATCATGGATTGTATTATTTTCTTTTGTGTTTTTGCAATATTTTTCATCACAAAATGTAAAAACTTATGACATAATGGAACACCCTTGGTGTCCCTCGGTACATTTTATATAGAGTTAAATAAAAAAAATAGTGAATCTTTCGTTCTTTTATTACATGAGCCAATCTACAGATAAAAACTTTAGTTTAGTGTCCATAATTTTTGATAGTCATTTTGTCAATGAATACATCAATTTTATTTTTGCCATTTTTTTCCAGATTTGGTACCAGAAAACACTTAACAATGCATTGTTGCTGTGGCATGGCAGCTTGGCTTGAATCGACCTTAATAAAACTGAGCCCTAAATATAGGAACTCGTTTGCGTAAACAAATAAATTATATAAGTTTACACTCGCGCGTACTCGATTCAATTAATTTAATTGCTTATGTACCTTAATTTTATTTGGTAGCCATTATAAGATTACTATAATAACAGTGATTTGAGAAACAGCTACTTGAAATATGAATTGTAGTTTGAGTTGAGTTGAGTTACTCAACAGCCCAAATCATTTTCATACTTAAAATCTTTTAGTATTTGTTCTTGTTCCATATGTTGCAAATAAGGTCATAAAAAATAGACTCTTGATGTACGTACATATATAACAATAGAATTATAAATAGTTATATAAAAATAAAAAATTGAGATATTTTTGTTTTGTTTCTACCCGCATGTTAGTTATGATATGTATATAGGTTTTTTGTTATAATGATAACATAATTCGGTGATGAGTGGTAGAACCTGTGACTTTTACAGTGACTTTTACAGGACTGCGAGCATGAGGTTCTCTAGTACAGGAGGAAGAATCCTGAATGAATTCTCTATGCTGTCAACACAGAGGAAGTGTTCCATAAAATAATAAATATTTCACATAATCTAAATTATTTATCTTAAAGTCATACAATAATTAAAATAATTAATCAAATGAAACTAACTAAAATAACAATTTCTAATGATACATTACTGTGTATGTATATATATATATATCACACCACTAAATGTTTTATGTTTTCAACATCAGTATTTTTGCTTTTAAAGTAAGATAACAAAACTTGAGGTAATATCCTATCAAAATTAATAGAAAATAACCTAGAATAAATCTTATCCTATCAACTTATAAATCAATCAACAATTAGTAAGATGGAGTAAAATAAATGAAATATTTTTTACTTAAATTGAATTTATTTCTTTTACTTATATATAGGCTAAAACAATATGCAAATGTATGAATTAAGATAATTTTACAGGAGAAGAATATCGGACTTAACGACAATATGTATCCAATTTCCATATTTATAAGACCATCCAACCGTATCTCTTGACTGAAACCGATCCATATTAATAATGGAATCCAGGTGCTCGCTTCGTATGGAAATTATGACCCTTCATGATCTTTTTGTGATTGGAATCCGTTTTATCTCGGTTAAAAATATTAGAAAACTGGTAATGTTATATCAATAAAATGTCACTGAAGTAAAGAAAAGTCTTTATTATATGAAATAAATATAGAATGAAAAATTTACCGATACAGACAAAAAATCGTAACCACGACCGGTTTATTTTTTCATTTTATATTTATTGGAAACAAAACAAAATTGAATAAAAATCGTAAATTAACTATTACTTTTTAGTGTTTTAATAAATTCTTCAATACTATTAAAATGTAAAACAGTTAAAGTTATTTAGAAGTAATGTAATATACGTTTTTTTTTTTAACTATATACGGTAGTCAGAAATACATGAAATGTCTTGGTCAAAGAAACACATTATATAACCAACATAGACAAATAAAGCTATATTGGATCAACAGCTAACGCCTTAAGCTGAGCAAAATCACTAAATAACATTTTGTTTTTTGTTTAAGATCAAAATATCTTCTAAAATGATTCATTAAAATAAATCACTCATACAGTCACAGTACTGTCACAAGGAAATGCATTCATGTCCCAAAAAAGCACAGAGACTGCTTTATGCGATCTGGTATAGCACATCCAAGAAAAACTTGACCAAAACCAAATAATCGTAGTGATCTAGTTAGGCATTGAAGGCGCATTTGGGAGCGCATGGTGGCCGACTATGAAAATCCGGTTGAACTTGGCTGAAAAGCGTCCAATCAATTTGAAGCCAGTAATAGACAGCTAATTGCACGACAGGGCTGTGATAGTGAGATATGCAGGAGAAGAAAGCGCGAGGATAACAAGCAAAAGGTGCGTTTAGGGCTCCATAGAGGTACCCATTCTATAGAATATGTTGTTCACTCGTTTTCTTAAATAGCTCGAAGAAAGAGGTAATTACTGTCAAGAATATTGTTACTATCGGAAGTGAGGGTATTTAAATTAGTGTCGTTTGTATAAATAGTGTGTAGACACTGGCTTTTTAAGTCGCGGCGAGTATGGCACTTGTTAAAAACTGGATTCCATGCTGGTGATAGTCGATATCCATCTTCTCGATTGAAATTTTTATGTTTCTTTATTTCAATCGCTTCACGTACTATTCGAGGATAGTAGTGACGGTCTTTGGAGAGGATTTGTGGCTGGTTCAACTCAATCCAGTGGTTGTGACCTGATTCTATCAAATGCTCAGCTATTGCAGACTTTTTAACTTGTAGGTTTTTTACAGCTGCAATATATTCCTTGACCCTTTCTGCAATGGTTCTTTTGGTCTATCCGATGTAGGAACTACCACAGCTGCAGACCACCTTGTATACACCAGGTGTTTGAAGAGGAACTACATCCTTCGGGGTGCGTAAGTGTTTCGCTATCTTAGAGGGCGGATATACAGTCTTAATGGAGTATTTCTGTAGTACTGATCCAATTTTGTCCGTAACTCCCTTTAAGAAAGGCAGGTATGCTGGTGCTCTGCTGACCGAAGGTCTGCGTTCCCTCCTCTTTGGACATCGAGAATTTATTTTATATCCATTTCGTTGTAGTACCTCCTGAACATGTGCGAGTTCACTGTCTTAGTGTTCAGGGTCACATACGTCGTATGCTCTGTTTGTCAGCGATGTCACCACGGATTGCAGATGTCGCGGATGATGGTGTGAAAAGGCATTTAAATACCTGTCCGTGTGTGTAGGTTTCCTATACACCGTGCATCCCAAAGTACCATTTTCACTCACCAGTGTGCCATACTCGCCGCGACTTAAAAAGCTAGTGTGTAGACACCGTTAGTGTCGTTTGTTTAAATACCCTCACTTCCGATAGTAACAATATCAACAACACAAATAATGAGGAACAAGCGAGGGTAGTTACCGAGACTCGCGCCTCACGAAGACGACGCTGAGCTGACATTAGTCATCCCGTGACCACGGCTGGTGAAATTCGGCCGAAACGTCGGGAAATAAAAAGGTATTTCACCTTAATTAATTTTTATCGCGTAGTAGAGCTGATATTAGTTTACAATGTGTACAAGTCGCGATAGTTTAAAAACATTAATTTACTGTCAAGAATTTGCCGATGATGTTACTTTTAATTTTCGACGGAAAAACTGCTCTGGAAATAAAATGTCCACCAATATCAATCTTCGAGTCAGACATGTGCGGGAGTAGGGTATCAAAAATAATGAGTTTGTTGTATGGTTCTTTTCAGACCAGGGCGCGTTTGGAACCCTCGTAATTTTAATTTTACGTTCTGAGGTGTTCTCGCAGCTTATTTTGATAGGTATGGTATCAAAATAGGCCCTCCTGACACCTCTATTTGACTTACATAAGTGACCACTGATAATGATTTAAAGTGGAAAAAATTTAAAGAAATAAATAAAAGTGAGCCGTGTCCGTTATACAGTCATATTAGGCAATTGACAATCTCTGTTGCTGTCAATGCAATTCATGCACCGTATGTATTTCTTAAGTCTTATTGCAATGTTGCGTCTGAGGCTGAGTGCAGCTACTGATGTTAATCGAGATGGATGATGGTAAGAATCTGCGCGTATGGGTTGACTTTCTATGAACCGTGTGTAACAATCAACCCGCGACCCTTATATCTTGGGTGGACCTGGATGGTGGTATCTTGGATTGTGTGGGCGTAGTCGTTCGGCAAGGTAGAGGACGCTGCCATTTGTAAGGCTACCCACTAAAAATCCAACGACTGCCCTCAATACTTTAGTGAGACTGTGTCTGTGATTGTGACGCTCCTGCGGAACCTCCCAAAATGAGGCCCCGAGCAAAGTTAGCGTACCCTCACAACGGCCATGAACATAAACACAAAACACATTACCCACCAGTCAACTTCAAAGATCTTTGTACAATGTTTTTAAAGCGAAAAATATATATTTGTCTTGATATTAAATCAACATAATTATTAATTTATATTTTAGATAATTTGTATTTTAAATATAAAATACAGTAAACAGACGTGTGGAAAATGTAAGGCAAATTCAATATAAGCAAACAAACCAACATTTTTGTATGACATATTATAATATTATATTTATATGTAGTAACCTTTCGGATAGGGTTTTCAGTTCGGAGGACAATGGTCCTACATAAATTATCAAAGACTAGCTATGAAAGACCAGCGGATACATCTTGTATCTACTCACCCCTCTCATACTCTACTATGTGCATATAAATTTTATATATTTTTCATATAACAGAAGATATCGTTTCATTATTTCATATTTCAGAAGAATTCATTGGTCTCAAGCAAAATATAGAAATATATAGATTTAATAAAAAAACCTATTATCGTCTATAGTTACATATATATTGATCAAGTGGATTTTTATCTTGATGACATGTAATTAATTATCATTTCAGTGCAAAAGTATAAGAAAAATATAGTTTAGCATTAGTATTTAAGGCCTTTAAGCTTTTCGTTCTTGTGATCTAACTACTGAAACCTAAGAGTTTTACTTTCGGTGCAAAATGATATATTGATCCACTCAATAGTTTTTTAGATCCAACATTACATAAATACCCTAACTGAATCCTCTCTATAAATGTTCGTCTTTTCCGCCACGATACGACTTATGAACGTTACATGTTTGGAATAATAAATAGTTAAGAACTATTAATTACAACTTGGAAAGATAAGAAAAAAATAAAGAATTTCATCAACTCTTGAATTATTTTTAATGAAGTCACTTTCTAACACTGATTGTAGTGTGACGAAATATATAACCTATAAAAGTTGTTCAAAAATATAATAAAATAAAATTCTATGTTTTATTGTATGGGCTAAATGTAAGAAGCAGCTTCCTGTTTTCTACTTTGGGTATTTATTTTATCACAAACATAATATTTACCGATATAATATTCAATATATAATTTTGGTAAAGCTGTTTTTGCCTTATAAAATTACAATGAGACGGACAGAAAAAAAACTATATAATATAGATCAGTCAAAACATATCTATAAAAAATACAATAAAGAAATCACAATTTCTATCAGGTATACAATAATATAGCTATACAAAGCAATAACAACATTGCTGTTTTATTAAACTATCTCCATCAAATATCAAATATTAGTTAAAGTGAAAGTAAATAGTAAAAGAATTCAAATATTTGATCCATTAGCCTTTCTCTATTGATTTAAGCTAACAGTAGCGACTTCAATATAAACTACAACTCAATATAATTTTGGCGTCAAACATTTTCCTTTCATAATAGAAAACAAAGAAGAAGAAGAATATGCGAAATAATTTACCTAAAATAACCACAACAACAATTTATAATTATATGTATATATATATATATATCTATAAAGATATTTCCTATGTATTTGAGAATCAAGTATACAATATATAGAGTTGTCGAAGTTTTTAGAGTTTTATTAACCAAGTACTTCGTAGTTCCAGAGCTGCCAGATTCTCTCACACAATAATATACTCACACACAATATAATATACTCACTCCTAGTTATGTCCATTAAATGGACCCTGGAGCTCGTATTTACTTTATTATTATTATTATATTGTACATATGTACATATATATATATATATATATATATATATATATGTACATCTGATCTGAACCTACTAAAGATTAGAATATCCAATTATATAAAAACCAACATTTATTAACATACTGTTTGAAATAATATTATAATATATTTATACTGGTAGTCGTATTTATACCTTGTATAACTTGATATTTTCTGTAGAAAATAAATTCAACATCAAGGAAAGCTAACCTTTTGACATAAAAAAGTGATGAATTATTAAATCTATACATCAATTATACAAAATGTATAAGTGTATGTTAAACATAAACCGATATCAATTAACTTTTTGCAGTTTTAATTTACAACTGGAAGATTTCCTTTCACTTTATTAGAAAGGATAAGTTAAAAATCAGGTTTTTTTTTAATGCTCAGCTTATTAAGGCTAGGGCTTTAACGTGTGATTAAAACAACATGGAGTATAGTGCGAGGATGTTGAAAGACAGGAAAATATTAAAGAAAATTAATAACCTTAAGTTCCTGGCGCACCCTGAGGATCTCGTCCACAATAACCGCATGGCCTTAATTTGATTGATCATTTTCTGTTCGCAGATTCCTGTGTATGAAACTGATATCAAATATATATATTTGTTATAATATAATAACTTACATAATATAAGTGTGGTACAATTATAAACATTACATGACATATTAAATTATGGACAGAACACATGTGTTATGAAAACGAAGAGAGTTTCTTGTGATGTTTGAACAATTATAAATAGATTGTGTAGAGTCGAGGAGCGACATTAAACGTCATAAATGTCATAAGCACCATTAGTCATTAGTCGTGTAGTACAGTACGTTATCTCAAGAAGAGCCAGCATCCCGTTCTACATCCTCTATCAGTACAACTAACGCTGCAACTGGAGTGCGCTACAGATTAGTGAATGGATTCAGAAATATTAAATTACTAATAGTTTCATCACATTTGTGACAGACAGACATACAGTTATACATACAATTATAAATAATAAATATAACGTATACTTGTATGTAAAATATAGCGTACGTTGATTATTATAATTTTAATGATCAAGTTCGTTTACAATTGTATAAAACGCCTTTTGCATCTAAAGCTCGCGTTGTATCCACAGCTCACAACTACTACGAGGTTGACGTCCCTCCTGAAATCTGTTAATTAGTATGAATTTCGTTTATTCAATTCGTAAATTATGTTCGTGAATAAACTTTCCTATTAATTTAAAACTTTTATATTTCGTTTGTTAGTTTTGTATTTTCTCTGTTATTATTACTGTTACGTTATTTTTAATGGCTATATAATGATATACTAATTATTATTTCTTCTTTTGGGTCTTATATTTTGTGTTAACTATTATAAGTAGGTAATAGTATATTATGTGAAGCAGTTATTTTTGTCGGAGTCGGTCGGTCCGTCAGATCGTAAGATCGTAACAAAGAATCAACACGAGATGCTCAATTAAGATAAGTTTATAATAAAAGAGCTTACACGAAGTCTAGGAAGAAATCTGGTGTTGATTTAAACGCTGGCTAGCGTTGAAACTTTTGCATAACTATTTTTGCCAAACTTTATACGCTAGTATAGCATTTATTGCCTCATAATAAAGACTATAACTTTGAAATAGCGGAATTCAAGACCCCTCCACTGTACTCTCGTACTCTTCATGATGTTCCTCAAGGGTGACGTCTGGTACATATTGTACTACGCACGTCGTGCGTTATACACATATGTTGGTGTCTGTGGGCAAAGCTAATCACATCACTTACAATTGCACATAAGACCATCCTTATAGAGAACAGTTGCTTGACAATTTATCTCTTGTTCTTTGAAAAGAAAAATCTACTCTCATTGTTATTTTTAAATTGGTAGGTAGTTATTGTAGGTACCTTTAAAGTAGGTTTTAGCTTTCAATATATCTTTTGATTACAAATACAGAAACGCATCGTCCAATATGACTCTAAAGACAATACTTTATCTAATACTTACATCATAATTTATATTTACGACATACCGTCATTAGTAGTAAGGGTCACAGTGTTATAATACTTAGTAGTGGTTCTCGTCTTAGTCCCTTCATAAGTAACTACTAATTACGTTCCAACTGTTAGGAGTCCTATGAAGATTAACAGATGGCGGTAACTTGTTAGTCTAATGTATTCAGCTTCTCACAATGTCATGTATTATATGTTATTTCGTTTAACTGTTTGTTTAAAACTAATTTCATAGATGAAATACAACAAAATAAGATATTTAAAATAATATTGAATGAATAGAGTTTTCCGGTTTTCAGGTAATTTTAAAAACAATAACATCAATATATATAAAATAATCGTAGCGTAATTTACAAAAAAATCAAAGAAAAATATCTCATTATGCGTTACGTAAATCTGTAACAAATCAACAACAAAAATGTATCATAAATCACAATACAATCTTTCCTGTGGATATATTTATAATTTACTAGAAATAATATAAAGGGCGTTATATTTTATATGATGGTAAATTACCGTTTATATTATTTGATTGATGTTCCTGCTAATTGAATTGAATCATTCATTCACAGGTGACTCGTTCTGGATCAGCTCAATCCAAACCCAACTGATTATTTTCAGTTAAGTTAATCGTTGTTGGTGGGAACAACTGTTTTCAATTAAATTCATCTTTTCATTAACATTGGCCTTTTTGTTATTTTTCCTGTAAGTATTTATTCCTATTAAATAATTCCTAAAGCAGTTTACTGTAATGCGCTCTCTTCATATACTAACTTCAGATAACTATATTTTAATAATATAACTCCTTCTGAAGGCTTATGCATAAGACATTGTCGAAACCTTTCGTCCAAACAGACATGCGTGATCGCTGCTCTTTTCTTCTTCGTTGAAAGAAAGGTCCTCTACAGTAAAAGTGAGCTGAGGTTATCATGGTATAGTAGAAAGATACCTATAAAGACATTCCTTAGGGTTTCTAATAATGTATTTAAACTGTATTTTAGTTGAAGCTTGTTAATAATTCAAACTTTTTTGTTTCATGTCGACGGTTGGCTTATCTAAACTTTGTTTTGACAGATTGTCAAAAGGATGTACTATCTGAAAACTGAAATCTCAGATAAATATCAATAAACTTCTCTTTATTGAATCTTATAATTTGAATACAATGCTTCATTATCTTAGTTGAAAGTTTAATAAAAAAATAAATATAAACTCGCAAGTAATTTTTTTAGGTACATCGTCATGTTTGTACAAAGCTTTTCTGAGATCATACAATATTATGTGTGTGTCCATTCTTAAACAGTTGACATAAATTATAAAAAAAATAAATAATAAATGCTATAACATAAGAGTAAATCAAAATTTAGAAACCGTGGTTAATGGACATGAAATAAAATTGGAAATTCAATAAACAATGTACAAACGTTTATTTGAGCACGATTTCAAAAAGTTTAAATTTTTCGTGCTTTTAGCGTATGTTAATAAATAACTTTCTGTTTGACTCTCTATTGTTAAAAATAAAGGTATTCAATAGCTACCAAACAAAATAAACGAAAAATTAAAATTAAAAAGGTTAACCAAACAAACGGGAAAGAGATACGGAGCCCGTGTCTGTAGCTTGTTTATATTTAGATATCAACTGATAAATGTAGTAATGATATAAAAACGAAATTGGATTTAGAAGGGCTTTGGTTATAAATTATTTATAACCAATTACCGCATCCATAAGAAACTTGATATTCAAACATCATTGGTATAAGCAATTAATCATGAATTATTTTTTATTTCAGCTGAATGCTAGCACTTTTACAGAGTTCAAATATTATTCATGTTGCTTAATATGGATAACTTTAACTCCAAATAAATGTATATAAAACATTAAATATAATTCTTAGTTGTAAACGTTTCTATTAAATTATGTTACAGCGCGTACAGGTGTTACAGACTTACACAATACATACATACATACATACATACAAATATACATACATACACACATATATACAGTATCAAAGTTGATCAATTGGCTGAAGCTGATCCATATTAATAATGGTGAAGGTGCTCGCTTCGTATGGTAATTTTAAACTTTGCTAATATTTTTGAAATTATACTCCAGTATGTTAGTTAAAAAAATATATTAAGGGTTATATCGATAAAATGTCACTCGACTTATGTCTAGTATATAGTTAAGTGTTCTAGGTTAATGGAATGTTTCTATGTAATAAACAAGGATAAAATTTTCCAGGCACTATACGCGTTGATAGTAGTTTTGAATGAGATCATTGTCTTATTTATTATTCAAAAAATATTTTGTAAGAAGTCACTACTTTTGAACAAATAAATGTCGTTTTAGCCCTACTTGAGCCCATGACAATATTTTTGAAACAACAGCTCAGTAACTTAATAACAGAAGGTCATCTTCTGTATACACCGTCTTTATACATAGCTTGAAAGTCCACTTTATATAAGCTTCATATTATGTCGCAAAATATATACAAGACTCGTGAATTGATGGTCCCAGATACACCTTTGATTTTCTTCCTGATATACAATATATTTTTAGTTTTACAGACATTACAATAATCATAAAAAATAATATCTCAGGTAAATAGAGTAATTATTACCTAAAATCTAATCTAGATCGTTAATGTTAATTTTCCTTTAAGCTGATACACAAACCAATTTTTAAGCAATTATTAAAACGGTATCACAGTCATATTTTACATATATCTCTATATCTTTCATTAAAAATTTTTTTTTTTTTTTTTTTTAATTTGCTATTTTTGTTAAAAGTGTTAGCATAAAGTAATATAATAAAGGAGATGAGTACTAATAAATTATTCCACAGTACTTTTTCTTATATTAATTTCAGGAATAAATTGACTCCTATCATTATATAATAAGAAAGAAAAAGTTATATTGCTTAGTGGAGTGTAACTTGATAGTCAAACATATTTTGTATCAGACAGAATATAGTATTTTAGTAAATTTATGTTTTGTTGGAAAATTGTATTAAATTTTATGTGATTTTATAAGTCGGAGACATTCCACTTGATTTCTTCTTCACTTGAGAGCTTCATTCCACTTGATTCATTCGTTTGTTTTGTGATTGACATCTTAACTTATTGCACATATTTAATATCATAAAAACCGAAATATTTACACAATATAAAGTATAAAATTTCAAGATAGTTGTCGATAATAGTAAATTATCCAAAATGAATAATGTATTGGTAATGTAAGGGTGACTGACGTGAGTACGGCCGGGTGAATGTGTACATATAATAAATAATGTATTTTCAGTAGGTACTATATTATTATATAAACTTCATTCAAGTTACAAAAAGCGTTAGTAATTTGTTTTATACTTGTTGTTTTAATTCGGTATACTTAGGTTAAGGTTCAGATAACACAAATAAATTGTTAGGTGTGAATGTTTTTCTTTGAATAATGAATATTCACTGTTGTGTTACTAATATATTATAAATAACAATTCAATGATAATATTATTTAATGTAAGAATATTTTTTTAATTAAAGTAGTAATAATAAGTACAGTAATTATTTCAGGTTTAGGTATTCTGATTGAATTTAAATAAAAAAAATAAACATAAGAAACAAATTAGTATATATATATATATATTTATATATATATATTTATATATATATGTATATATATATATATATATATATATATATATAAATATATATTAATTAATAACATTAAGAAGTCTCAAATACTAACAATACTTATATAATATCGCTGAGTGTCTGTTTGTCCGTCTGCCTGAAAACCCACCCACATGCCGGAAGGAAGAAGAAGACGTGTTTCTTATTTATTAACTTTTTACTCTGATTATCTGTGAAAGGAAGCACGCTCTAGTTGTTGTAGGCTCTAGGCTCTACGTAGAGAAATACTATAAGAAAAATATGTATTTTCACCTTAAAGTCACATGGTTCTAAGAAAAATACCATTGCATTTTGTTACATACAATAAAATACTTAAAAGGTTTCATTTTAATAATTACTGTATTGATTTAATTACATCATGGTTTAATTACATAATTGGTCTTGAATATTTATATGTACATTTAGGCCGCCATTTTGTAACGATGGCAATATTGGACAATAAAACTAAATTTATACGATTGCATTGTCACGTGTAATTTAGATACATTCCTAATTTCATATCAATCGGACACTGGCAAATGTTTGAAATTTATCTTGAAAGATATAATTACAAACAAACACCGGGACAGGTGAAACTAAATAAAATCTTGTAATATATTCCCTTTCAGTATAAAGTATATCAAGTGCGTTGAGTATTTATACATATAAATTTTACTATTTTACTTTTAGTAATCGATACAAAGATTTGGTTTATATTTGTAATAATTAATTTGTTTTAATGTTCAGTGTTTAATAACTATTCAACTTATCCTGAATTTGTTAATCACAGAACTATATTTTAAAAACATTAAAAACATTAAATACACAGAACTATATTTCAGGTATGTTATATTTAAAAAAAAACTAGAAGTGTAGTTAGAAATCAAAATAATGTATTAATATAATACGCCGAGAACATCTCACGTGAAAAACATGGATAAAAATTATTATTTTACTAATTGAAATAAAACAGAAATATTTTTGTTTCCGCTTACATCTTTTGGAATAATCTTAATAATTCTTATAATTTATTAATAAATACTGTAATTTGTTTTTTTGTAATCATGTCTCTTGCAATTTATTTAAATTTATAAACGTTATTTCTCTTGCTGTATCCTTCACGGATCCAGATTTAGAGCTGATAAATTGTTCTAGACGAGTTTCAAATGGCGTCCCCAATAAAACCTTTAAATCCCTTTTAGTTTTAACAGTATCTTTATTGTGGACCCAAGCTGGCCTACAATTCCAAAAAAATAAAAATGTACGAAACATTATTTCAGTACCGGCCTTTCGTATAATTATAATTAATACCAAAATAAAATTATTACGAAAGATATTGTTGAAAGAAACTTAAGGGCACCTCAGTTAGGAAATAAAATGTTTTGAATTATTCACCGTAACTTTTCTATAGCTCATTAGACAAAATTTAAATGTTGTGAAACTTATTAATGCTATTTATATTACATTTGCATTCTAAAATAAAAATGAAATAAAACAAACGTCTTTATACTTTCAACAACATTAAGCGTCTTCTTTGTAAACTGCTTTCCCAATACTTCCTCTGGAATTGCAAAATACTATAGACAACGAGAATTAATATATTATTATAACGACTGGACAACCCGCTTGGTTCCTTTCCCTTTTTTAAAATATAAATATGTTTAATTTAATAAATATACCAAAGCAATAATAATTTTATTAAAATTTATGTCAACATCACTATATTGAAATGTTAGATATATATCATATCATATCCTAACATATCATATCATATCATATCCTAGAGAACACACAATATGTAAAAGAACTTTGCCAATATATGCAAATTAGGTCGCATAAGAAATAGAGAAACCTCAGCGTCGTACAAGTTAGAAACTAATTACTTAACTAATTTAATAAAACTATCTGGTGAAAGTCTAATATAACGTTATGTAATGTGAATTATTTAATCTTATATACAGAAGCTTTATTAAATACATTCTACTTACATAACTGATTTTTGTCTTTCTCTTGCAACATTTTAATGAATTATTTTTGTTTTTTTATTTTATTTCACATTTAAAATAGGTTTCATATATACAACTTTTACATAGCATTATAAAAACCACAGAGGTTTAACTTAAATGCTAAGGGGAATCTAATCGTGCTGATAAGTTTACTTAACACATAAAACAAAATATTATAACTAGATACAGTTAAAGAACGTAATATTTTAAACATTAACATTTCAAGAAATTTGTTAATAAAATAAATATGTTACTTAATCTAGATAAAGTTATTTTAATAAGACTTAAAAATAATTTAAACATAAAACAAAAGTACTAATTATAAAAATATATATATGTTTATAAATTTTAATTAAACATTATCTCTTCGTTTTCATTTTAGAGAGGTACTTTTAATTTTGGTTTAATATTTCCTGGGTTATGACACTTTTTACTTCTGAGGGTAGTTGTTAATGAAACGCGGCACTATGTATCTTGCTGTTTTTTGCTCCAACCGTCCTAAGCCGGTTTTGTGTAATCGCTCTCGTATGTACAGGATGATTTAATTTAATATTAAGTGTTGGGTTAAAGAAATGTTCTTTCAGTAAATTATATTTAATTAGGTCGTGAATCGGAAATTTGTTGCAATGACGAAAAAGTCCCATTTCATTATTTTGGTATCTTTTTTTTTATATTTTTTTTATACTATTGTTTTTAAAATACGTATTTGAAGTTAGTTCATTTTATTTATAAAACTATTACAATAACCAATGCATTTATTTTTATGTATTATTATTCCAATGCATTTATTTGCTATTTAGATATTAATATTACACAGTTAGGGTCTTTTTGTTAATGTTTCTAATAATCTCATTTCAAAATTGAAAATGTTATGTATTAGTCATCAAAATAAGAAGGGAGATGGTATTCGAGTTTTTTAATTTGCCACAAACCACTTCCTACGTGACGCTGCATTGTTTTTACACAGATGTAAACAAACGTTATTAAAATTATTTTCTATAAACAGGACAGCGGTATCCGTTACTAAATAACTTTAATTTTTAATATATTTTTAACATAACTATCAAAAATATATATATTAAAGTTTAACTTACGCAGCGATGGTTCATATATCGTTCTATTGAAAATCAAATTGTAATTGAAACATTAAAAAGTTGCAAAAGGAATTATATTTTTAAATTACTTACTAAAAAAAGATATCTAAATGAATTACAATAATCCTTATACATATTTCTGTAACATTACTTAAACCCCTATCTCAATACAATATCTATAGGTGACAAGCAGACTAATTATTTAAATTGATTGTTTTGAAACGTGATATTAATTATACGTTATTTATATTCGTTGTAAAAAAGATTTTCAACTCTTAGAATATTTGGCACTGAGGACACTTTCTCTTGACAAAACAAGTAATCATACATAGGTTATTTCAAACTTGGTGAACAACGGACGTGGGTTTGTGACTTCAAATATTTTAATTTCAGAAATGTAAATTGTAACAATTCTGTTTGTTTTCATGTAACCATACCCAAGGTCTTCCAACTTCGTAACATCAAAAAATGTTTAAAACATAATATGGGAAATATTCATTAATATTATATCCAAAGTTTACATAAACTACATACAAGGTCGGCGTTCCTCATAAGAAAACTGTTACAGTTGCAGTCTAAAAGATATATTTTAAATTCAAATAAATATAGAACGAAAAATAAACCGTCATTTATATTTATTTAAATTTAAATAAGCTCCACGTATATACATGTTTATAGAAATTTTCAAAAATATAATTGGAACATGTTCGATATTTATTTAAGTTTTTATTAGAACAGATAGATTACTTTTAATCTGCTTTTTCTTTTCTTTATCTTACTGTATGACTGTGTCTAGAAAAGAAATAATTAGAAAAAACAATTAAAATAAGATTGAAAATGTATATATTAAAATACAGCACTCCCTGTTCATGATAAACTAAAAAGATCTCATTAATGAAACAAAACTTTTCAATATATTTATGCAGTATATTCAGCCACAAGTTATCAAATTCAGTCATATATCATAACCTTGTCGATATATTATGTTAATTTCTTGTTACGAAACTTCTAAATCTGTAACTTTATATTTTGTAACTGTAGATACATATGATTTAAAAGACTTTTATGTCGCTTTATTAAGTGACTTTTGTTGATATTTTTAAAGATTAACAAATGTTACTCAACATTGACCTAGTAGTGTGTGAACTATCTTCCCTAGATCTTGTATTTCTATTATATTTTTATATTTTTTCCATTTTTATTAAATAACTTTCATCATAATGAAACACCCTTAGATCTTATATAGAGTTAAAAAAAAAAGTAAATATTTAACTCACCTATAGTATGTTAAAGTGGTATCGTCTTCATACAAAGTTGCACTAAATCATATTATTCTGACCTGATCTGATTGTATTTGTTTTACTTAGAAGCCTCGTATTCCATCTCAATATATATTAATAATACAAAGTTGTGGTCCCTTCATAATACATTTCAAGCAGAAACTCAAAATAAAAAACAAAAATTAAAATATTTTTTTTTTATAACATAACTATAGCTTAGTGCCCCAATGGGTTTATGTAAACAGCAGTTACTTAGTTTAATCGATGGCATTATTTTATTTTTAAATTACAATTGATTTACCGTTTACCGATATTATATACAACCTATCATTTTTAAGCCGTATTTGCCTTATACAATGAAAAACAAACAAATAAGATTAAAAATATATATTGTACTTAGATCAGTCATAAAACTCTTATAAAAACAGAAGTTTTAACAAAAATATACAAAAAAATCAAAAGGTATATAACGGTATGGATACACCAAGTTCAGTGATAATATTGCTGCTTTATTAAACTATCTCCATCAAATACCAAATATTAGTTAAAGTGAAAATAAATAGTAAAAGAATTCAAATATTTGATCCATTAGCCATTAGCAGCGACTTCAATATAAACTACAACTCAATATAATTTTAGCGTCAAACATTTTCATTTCAACTAAAAAAGCAACTGATAAAGTGCTTAGAAAAGAATATGAGATGTAATTTTAGCTCACAGTAAAACAAATAAGTTTACTAAGCACTTGAGAATCAAGTATACAATATATAGAGTTGTTGAAGATTTTAGAGTTTGTTTATTTTTATTAACCAAGTACTTCGTAGTTCCAGAGCTGCCAGATTCTCTCACACAATAATATACTCTCACTCCTAGTTATGTCCATTAAATTAAACCCTGGAGCTCGAATTTACTCCCCTTACAACTTACAACGTTTGTACTTTCCATGCAGTTTTATAAAAAAGCACATTTATAAATAAACTATTCCAATTATTAAATATTTAGTCTTTTTATGTTTACGTTTTATGTATAAAATAAATTCTACATTAAAAAAATCAAACCATCGATAAACCTCGGTGAACATACAACCAAACCAATTAACTGTTTTCAGTGTTTAATTAGATCTGCGGTCTACTTTCACTTTATAATAAAGGATCAATTAAAAGTCTTAATTTCTTTTCACTATGTTCTATGCTTAGCTTAATAAAGAGTTTTTACTTGTGATTAAATATATAAGACAAATATCATGTACAGTTTTTTGTAACAATCATTTAACGTCCGTTTTAGTAACAATTATTATAAACATTATTACTTTATAAAACACATATTAAATTATGGACAGAACACATGTATTATGAAAACGAAGAGACTTTCTTGTGATGTTTGAACACTTATAAATATATTGTAGTTAAATAGATTGTGTAGAGTCGAGGTGCGACATATAAAATCATGAATGTTATAAACACCATTAGTCATTAGTCGTTTAGTACAGTACGTTATCTCAAGAAGAGCCAGCATCCCGTTCTACTTCCTCTATCAGTACTACTAACGCTGCAACTGGAGTGCGCTACAGATTAGTGAATGGATTCAGAAATATTAAATTACTAATAGTTCCATCACATTTGTGACAGACAGACATACATTTATACATACAATTATAAATAATAAATATAACGTATGCTTGTATGTAATATATAGCGTAAGTTGATTATTATAATTTTAATAGACATGTTCGTTCAAAATTGTATTGTATTGTATTTTTGTATTCACAGCAATGACTACAAGGGGGGCGTCCCTTCTGAATAACTGTCTATAAGTATGTTTACAGGCACTATATTTTATATTTTTATTTGATACATCCGCCATATTTAATTATTTTTGATAAAACAGATTACCACTAATCTTTGTGTTATTGAAATTTGCTTTTTATTATTTAATTAAGATTTACATTCTGTAGTCATGTGTCTACAAACAGTTTACTGCAAAAATGATATTTATCAACTGACTATTAAAATGTAAATATTTAAAAACAGTATTTTACCTCGAACTGAATCTCATTTATGAAACTTGAAATATATTTAAGCGCAGTATATTCTACCATAAGTAACCGAAGATTCATTCCAATATCAGAATTATACCGATATATGTAAATTTCTTGGATCACGAAACTACGTCGCGAGATAAATTAGAAATGAATGCCACTAACTTAAGAAAACGAACTTCTGAAAGTTTTACATTATATTATATATCTATATTTCAAATATAAAAACATTAAACACGTATATTGTATGTGCTTCTACTACCTACCTACCTACTCAATGTAATATGTTTATCTAAATATAACTTAATACCAGTCTGGTAGAGCACGTCGTACTGCCGTGGTCATTATTACTCTCCACCTAAAAATTTTTAAAACTTACGCCTTAATAAAACACCCGAAGTGTTCCTTTTAAACTTAAATTTACTAGAGTATATAGTATATGACAATAAAAATGTAATGACAAATTTATTATTTACATTATATTAACATACACTTACGACTAATGGAAACAATTCATTTTATTATAGTTATTTGGATTAACTTTTGTATTGAGTGAAACATGTGAATTTATTTTTCATTTATTATATATCGACCACTGGTTTAAGATAAGAAATAGAAGGCGTTGCGACAATAACAGTGCTTTTCTCATAAAGTATAATTTATGCAGCAAGTATCTTTTAGTGTTTCTGGATATTAAATAAAAACAAAGAGAGTGCCACATAATACGACCCAAACATTAAGAACGCGTTCTGAGCTCTTAACAAATGACAAAACGCGTTCTGGTCGTTCGACAATTAACAGAACGCGTTGTGGGCGTTTTTTCCATCCACTGAGCGTTTTCGGTTTTCGGACCTAACATATATATTTACACATATGAGGTGTCCATAAACAGAATAACAGATAATTCTACATAAACATAACAATTGAATTAATAATACTGTTATGTGTGTTGTATATATTGACCGAGCTTTATTCACGGTTATTATTTTTTTCTTGGAACCTTACAGCTATCTAGGCGAGTATTAAGGCAAATTCCGATAAATTAACTTATATATAATAATATATAACAGTCAACACAGTTCCACAATTAACCTAAGTTTCTTCGCAATCGTCTAATACTTAATAATATAAGATCACACGTAAAATGAAAACGCAATAAAACAATTGTTAATATACATAGAACATATTTTTTTTAAACAATCTAAACGTCGATAAAACTGTTAATCTATCTATCTATAAGATAGTTTGTGTTTCTCGTCAATACAAATATTAACATAAACTTTGACTGTAGTAAACCAATATAAATTAGATTTTCACCGTTGTCTGCTTGTTATGGGAATTTGATTTACAGCAACAATAACTTGATTTTGAGTTTGTTTTTCTTTCATATTAAGTATAATTGTTGTAAATATATAGAGAGTGAAATAGAAAAAGATTGTTATGCATCTAAATAAACATTTTAGAACATTGCTTCTGCTGATTCAGCACGAGAAGAAAAATAACATGAGCATATAGTTGTAATTATATAATTTTATCCGTATGTGTGTGTGAAACTACAGACGCACAAATCATTCATTACCATTCCTTATCTAAAATATAATTTAAAAAATACAGTTGATAGCTTTTTTTTATATTTATTATTTTTACATTATTAATAGTTTTCCACTCTTCCTCCGACGTAGAGTCGGAGACCTTCCTTCCATTAGTTGTTTGTACAAACAAGTATTCTCGAACTTCGTTATCTATAATAAAACGGTCATCTTTTTATTTTTTATATGTATATTTCTTCTTACGTTATTGTTTAGTTTTTTACCTAATAGCTTATTTGATTCCAACTCTGTGTATGGTTATTGATTTATGTAATATAATACCGCTTGTCTTGTTTACCAACTACAGTCCTAATAGCTAGCTAATGGTTTCAATGTATATTTTTCTTAATATCTCACTAATTATATAACTAATTATATTATAACAGTGTGTTATTTCTGAGTGAAACATAGTAAAACTTCAAAATTCTCAAATTTATTATGACCAGAATTACAAAACTATCGATTGGTGTTTAAAAGTACATTAGTGTTTAAAAGTACATAGGTGTTTAAAAGTACATTGGTGTTTAAAAGTATATTGGTGTTTAAAAGTATATTGGTGTTTAAAAGTACATTGGTTTTTAAAAGTATATTGGTGTTTAAAAGTATATTGGTGTTTAAAAGTACATTGGTTTTTAAAAGTATATTGGTGTTTAAAAGTACATTGGTGTTTAAAAGTATATATGTGTTTAAAAGTACATTGGTGTTTAAAAGTATATTGGTGTTTAAAAGTATATTGGTGTTTAAAAATATATTGGTGTTTAAAAGTACATTGGTGTTTAAAAGTATATTGGTGTTTAAAAGCACATTGGTGTTTAAAAGTATATTGGTGTTTAAAAGTATATTGGTGTTTAAAAGTATATTGGTGTTTAAAAGTATATTGGTGTTTAAAAGTATATTGGTGTTTAAAAGCATATTGGTGTTTAAAAGTACATTGGTGTTTAAAAGTATATTGGTGTTTAAAAATATATTGGTGTTTAAAAGTATATTGGTGTTTAAATGTATATTGGTGTTTAAAAGTACATTGGTGTTTAAAAGTATATTGGTGTTTAAAAGTACATTGGTGTTTAAAAGTATATTGGTGTTTAAAAGTACATTGGTGTTTAAAAGTATATTGGTGTTTAAAAGTCCATTGGTGTTTAAAAGTATATTGGTGTTTAAAAATATATTGGTGTTTAAAAGTACATTGGTGTTTAAAAGTATATTGGTGTTTAAAAGTACATTGGTGTTTAAAAATATATGTGTGTTTAAAAGTACATTGGTGTTTAAAAGTACATTGGTGTTTAAAAGTATAGTGGTGTTTAAAAGTACATTGGTATTTAAAAGTATATTGGTGTTTAAAAGTATATTGGTGTTTAAAAATATATTGGTGTTTAAAAGTATATTGGTGTTTAAAAATATATTGGTGTTTAAAAGTACATTGGTGTTTAAAAGTATATTGGTGTTTAAAAATATATTGGTGTTTAAAAGTACATTGGTGTTTAAAAGTATATTGGTGTTTAAAAGTATATGTGTGTTTAAAAGTACATTGGTGTTTAAAAGTACATTGGTGTTTAAAAGTATATTGGTGTTTAAAAGTACATTGGTGTTTAAAAGTATATTGGTGTTTAAAAATATATTGGTGTTTAAAAGTATATTGGTGTTTAAATGTATATTGGTGTTTAAAAGTACATTGGTGTTTAAAAGTATATTGGTGTTTAAAAGTACATTGGTGTTTAAAAGTATATTGGTGTTTAAAAGTACATTGGTGTTTAAAAGTATATTGGTGTTTAAAAGTCCATTGGTGTTTAAAAGTATATTGGTGTTTAAAAGTCCATTGGTGTTTAAAAGTATATTGGTGTTTAAAAATATATTGGTGTTTAAAAGTATATTGGTGTTTAAAAGTACATTGGTGTTTAAAAGTATATTGGTGTTTAAAAATATATTGGTGTTTAAAAGTATATTGGTGTTTAAATGTATATTGGTGTTTAAAAGTACATTGGTGTTTAAAAGTATATTGGTGTTTAAAAGTACATTGGTGTTTAAAAGTATATTGGTGTTTAAAAGTACATTGGTGTTTAAAAATATATTGGTCTTTAAAAGTACATTGGTGTTTAAAAGTACATTGGTGTTTAATTGTATATTGGTGTTTAAAAGTATATTGGTGTTTAAAAATATATTGGTGTTTAAAAGTATATTGGTGTTTAAAAGTATATTGGTGTTTAAAAGTACATTGGTGTTTAAAAGAACATTGGTGTTTAAAAGTACATTGGTGTTTAAAAGTACATTGGTGTTTAAAAGTACATTGGTGTTTAAAAGTATATTGGTGTTTAAAAGTACATTGGTGTTTAAAAGAACATTGGTGTTTAAAAGTATATTGGTGTTTAAAAGTACATTGGTGTTTAAAAATATATTGGTCTTTAAAAGTACATTGGTGTTTAAAAGTACATTGGTGTTTAAAAGTATATTGGTGTTTAAATGTATATTGGTGTTTAAAAGTACATTGGTGTTTAAAAGTATATTGGTGTTTAAAAGTACATTGGTGTTTAAAAATACATTGGTCTTTAAAAGTACATTGGTGTTTAAAAATACATTGGTGTTTAATTGTATATTGGTGTTTTAAAGTATATTGGTGTTTAAAAATATATTGGTGTTTAAAAGTATATTG
Source organism: Dircenna loreta (assembly GCA_963555665.1). Lineage (NCBI taxonomy): Eukaryota > Metazoa > Arthropoda > Insecta > Lepidoptera > Nymphalidae > Dircenna > Dircenna loreta. The sequence continues at coordinate 8,959,205 of OY743098.1, forward strand.
GTGTTTAAAGGTATATTGGTGTTTAAAAGTACATTGTTGTTTAAAAGTATATTGGTGTTTATTTTATTTTGATGCAAGAACTTCCTGCGACTGTAATTTCAACTTGAAATCTGATGAAGCGTTCAATCTACTTCAATTATCATTCAGGGACAGCGCGCCTAAAGCTACTGGACCGCTCCTATTACAAGTTGAATTACGGTCATTACAATTTGAAGGGTGATTTCGTCCTCTGACTGTTGTTAGGACAGAAAACGTGAAAAAAATATATAATTAAACCGGCTTGTCACATTCGAGAAGGTTCATCTCAATATGCAGATTGAATTAAATTTTAATATTTCGTACTCAGTATCACAGTGCACACTCCACACCACAATCTCACCGGTGTTCAATAGCTGGCGCGTGTTCCATGGTACCATGACGTTCATGGTGAATTCGCAACAGATTCTTCGTCTTTCTATTATAATATCAACTTACTGTACAAGTACTTATTTGTTGAAGACGCATTAAACTTTTTATGGATGCCGGTGGAAAGTTTTTTGAAAATATTAAGTTAAAAAATATAACCTATACAATTTACATTGTCTTATCCCTAAAATATTTGGGTAGTATATATAGTAAATAAAGTTGGAAATTATATTATTGATGAAATATTCCTGTTAATTTAAAACTTAGTTTGGTATTTAGGTCTTCTATTTCCTCGGTACCTATTGTATACTATTAATATGTTATATTTTATATTTTATATAATATCCAATATCTCTATATTCAAATATGAATTTATTATTATTTCTTATTATTGATCTTTTATCTTCTATTAGTTATGTTAAACCTTCTCTTTTTGTTTGAGTCGCTGCGATCGTAAGTCACTCGGTGAACCAATACGTCGGTACGCACTCTTAAATACTTAAAAGGGGATGGACAATTTAGGAATGCTTGAAACAAAAAACCTCAGATGAAGCCAGAGAATAAATCTGGTTTGGATTTAAATGTTGACTAGCGTTGAAATGTTGTAATCCTATTTTTGGAGAACGTTATACGCTAGTGTATCATTTATTGCCTCATAATAAAAGCTTTTACTCCGAAACAGTAGAATTCCAGACCACTCCACTGTACTGTCGTACTATTCATCACGTTCCTCAAGGGTGACATCTACTATATATTGAAAGTACGCCGGTCGTGAATGGTGCTTCGTATATCTAGATGTCTAAGGGTAATAATAACCACTTCAATATACAGTGACCTAAAAATAATCACTCATACTGAAATTTTTTTACAGTTATTTCAAAACATTTACGTACATAAGTAGATACTTTCAATATATCTTTTGATTGATCCAATATGACTTTAAAAACAATACTTTATCTAATACTTACATCATAATTTATATTTACGACATACCGTCATTAGTAGTAAGGGTCACAGTGTTATAATACTTAGTAGTGGTCCTCGTCTTAGTCCCTTCATAAGTAACTACTAATTACGTTCCAACTGTTAGGAGTCCTATGAAGATTAACAGATGGCGGTAACTTGTTAGTCTAATATATTCAGCTTCTCACAATGTCATGTATTTTATGTTATTTTGTGATGTTTTTTAGACATATACTATAGATTAGATAAATAGAATATTAAGATATTATTGTGTTAAATCAAATTTCCAGTAAAATGTTAAAAAATAAAATGAATATTAAAATAAATACCTATATATTGTAATTCACGAAACAATGAAGCAAAATAGATTGTGTATTATGGATCTAATAAATGTAACGAAAACTTAATTTTTGAATGAATTTCTTTGGATATATTTATAAGTTACATATAATATAGTAAAATTTTAAAGGGCGTTACAATTTATATAACACTCAATTATCATTTCATTGTGGTTTTTTCTAATACAACTACAATATTCATTCACGAATAAATAATTTTGAATCAGCTGAATTCAGTTCCAACTGGATATTTTCAGTTTAGTTTTACATTGCTTGCGGGAAAAACAGTTTTTCATTAGTTTCATAATTTATAAACACTATTATTAACATTTGCTAAATATATATAGTCTTAAAATTTAAAACAAAGTGTATTTTTTGACAATAACTATTTACACTATCTATATATAACCAAAGGTGACTTACAATCTGGCGGTCTGTTTGTTTTTCTTTATGTTTTAAACAACAACAATTATTTCTTGGAATAAACACACACGTACAGTAGAATTATATATATATAAAGATAAACACATTTTGTATCGTATCATATTTTTATTGTAAATATTTTCTTTTAAATTTTGATAGCTTTCCTTGTTTACTGTTTTTTCATAAAAAGACACTAAATAAATAAGTTTTTAATAAGTAGACCATTAAAAGTAGAGTTTAAACCTTTTCATCCTAAATAAATAATAAATCAAATATCAAATCAAACTCAATAACTAAAATAATAATAACACAAATAAACTGAAATAGCTATTTCTAATTATGTTACTACTTATTCGTATATGAGCATTTTATATCACACCACGGAATTTTGATGATTTCAGACGTATCGAAGTATTCCATCTTTCAAATACATTAACAAAACTTGAGATAATATCCTATCAAGACTAACAAACAACTAGCTAGAGGCATTTTATAAATCAATCAATAACATTAATTAAATCTACGACGCACTCAAACAATACGTGTTGTGTTTAATACAATACCAATTACCAGTATTGTATGAGAGTGATTATATTTCTATCACCGTTCTGTTCATTTCTATCTGGAAACTGATATAATTTATATATTTTAATAACGTTCTCGTTATAATTTGTCATAATTTGAACATATATCTTCCCTACCTGGTCTTGTCCATCGGTTGAAAGCCAACTATAATGTTATAATCTTGCATGTATCTGTTTTATTTTTATGATACTAAATGTGGTGATTTTTTTGGTACTAGATTTACTTTTTGTATGAGCTTCTTACAAATCCTACATTAGTAGGTATTTTTCTAAAACAAGAAAGTTCGATGTCATTCTAATCAAAGAATAAATGCAATAATATAACGGTAAATCAAAATTTAGAAATCCTGATGAATTGATATGAAACCAAATTGTTATTTCATTTAAATATCAAAAAATATTTATTGTAATATCTCCAAATGAGTGGTTATAAGAACCATTTTGTTTATTTTTTTTATTGGTAAAAATAAAGCTATTCAAAAGTCAACGAACAAAATAAAACAAAAAGAAAAAAGACGGGTGAAAGAAAATGAACCGATGGCTGTAATGGTATATCAATTGACTTTCCTCTAGTATATACTAAAGTATTATGGGTTAGTGCTATTTAATGTTTTCTTCATCTTTCTTTTATAAGACAGGATAAACTTTTAAAGTCACTAGACGCGTCGATATGAATATTTAAGAAGACAATGAGTCGGAAAACATTTTGCAAGAAATTCTATCACTACTTATGAACAAATGACTCTATTTTTATTCCTACTTAAAGTTCATAGTTTCGTAACTTAATACAAAGCTGACTATGCAACTTTATCTTGAAATTATGAAAATCATATAATTAGTATATAATTTTCAGACTATGACGCAAATTCAAAACAAGACTCGTATATCGATTGTCCCCTAGAGTCATCTGGTTTTAATACATTATATTGTATTTTTCTCTGTCTTGTATCAAAATCAATAATAAGCAATCATATTATCTAAAGTCTTTTTTAAAAGTTCTTTTATATGTAGTTGTCTTTACTTGTATGATACTTTTTCCTGGTAATGAAAAGCAACTACGGGTGAAAGAACGATAACTGGTTCTAAAGATGAATGTCTTCATTTGTTTATATCTAAGTTAAGTTTTGTAAACAGTTTTATACGAGGTCAAATACATATAGAACACTAGTATTAAATATAAAAAAGAACGGTTAAAATTCACTATGGTAACAATAAGGTCAATAGACAGAGTGACGAGACGGTTTTCCAGAGGTCGCCGGTTCGAGCTCACATCGGTTCATCTTTCATTCTATATTTATTTTAGACCAAATAAATATGAATATAAACCCTAAAAAGACTTTTACTTACTCACTGACACATACTAATCTTGTGTTTTAAAAAATATTTTTTCGTTGGTATATTTAAGCACCTCTTCACTACATTAGGTTTTTTGACCGCTATTTTTGTGTAAATTTTTGCCGTAAAGTAATACAATGAAAGACAAAGACCGAGTTAATATTTAACAATTATTTTTTCCTCTGTTAAGTCCAGGCAAATTAGACTCATTTTATTCAGCATTAAATAAAAATAATGTAAGAAGGAATGATCTCGTGCTTAATGGAGTGCGGTAACTTGATAATGAAACATATTTCGTTTCAAACAGATAATGTAGTTTAGCAAATTTCTGTTTCATTTCAAAATATTATTTAATATCATATCATTATATTAGCGAGACGCAAACTTCGTTTCTCTTGATTTATCCGTTTGTTTTCTATTTTCTATTTTATTTTAAAATAAATAGTTCATTTCTCTTATGAAAATCTAAGTTATGCATTGTATATTTTCAAATTTAGTTGTCGAAAATAGTTAAGTTTTCTAAAATAAATAATGTAACAAAGTAAAACAATAATAATATTACTATATAATAGACAGTACGATTAAATGAATATGAATGACGAGTAAATGATATTTCCATAATCAGAAATATTTCTTTATAAAATAAAAGCACGTTGCTTTTTCAAAGTACAGAACCATATAGTATTTATTATAGAGTGGGACTGTTCGTTCTAATGAACAGTCCTGTCACCTTAGATTGAATACTTTAAAGTAAAACGTTAAAGACAATGCGCAGGTTATTTAAAATGCAATGAAGTAGGAAAGAGCTTCATTTGATTTTACGTATATGTATTGTCAGTACTCTCTCTCTCACTTTCTTTCTTTCATTTTATTCCAGAAGAAGAAAAGTCCTCAGTAATTAGTTTTATACTTGTTTTCTTAATCCGGTGTCCTAACTACACCGGATTAAGAAAACAAGTGAGCTTTAGAAAATACAAATAAATTCTTAGGTGTTAATGTTTTTCGTCGAATAATTAATATTAACTATTCTATGACAAATTTGTATTAAATAACAATATAAAGATAATGTGTCTGTGAATAAAAATTATTAAATTAATAATAATAAATACTACAATTATTTCAAGTTATCTTATACTTGATTTTTTAAAAAGAAAATTCACGTAAAAATGATTAAGGGTTAATTGGAAAATATAGCTTATTGGTTATTGAAATAAGGTCGCTTCTTGTAGATTTACTTTTAATTGGTTTTCTTAATATGTACATTATACTGTAATACTTTTTGAGAATATGGAATATAATATTTATATTTTTCTTTTACATAACTGATATGACAACATGACATGACAACATGCTCGAAAAGAGTCTCGAGCAATGCTTATATAATGACGCTGTGTATTTGTCTGTCTGCTTGTTTCCTTCCATCCACCTGCAGGAAGAAGAGGAAGTGTGTCTCATCTAGTTATAACTTTATTATCTGCGATATCAATTTTCTGCGAGAGGCTAGCGCACGCCTGGAGTGAATTGGCAACAGCTAAGCGGTACTTAGTGAACTACAATATATAATGTTTATAATTTTAATATAATATAGTATGACGGCAGGGATCCTCTTTGTTCCCATGCGTGTGATTATGGATCAGCTGGATCTTGATTAACCGACCATTTAGATTTTAATGAACCTTCATTCAAACTCATCTTTTACTTTACAATAATTGTGCTTAGTTAATAATTTACTGTGCGACATAAAATAAAATAAAGTAAAAAAGAGAAATAATAAATTAAAATTAAATGTATATTCAAAGGTATTAATTCATTTAATTTTTATTATGTTTCTCTCCGTCCTGTACTAACAGTTGTTATCATATTATTTATGACATTTCAGTCTAAATGAAATCGTCCATATGTGACAGCAAGCCTATATTTTCATTGATTGCTTTGTTTGTTAAAATCGTAGCTAAAGTTCATGAATACGAGAAAAAACTTTTCTATTTTATTTGGTACTTTTCAATTTCCTTTGTTACTATTAATTTTTTTCGTCATATTATATCCGTCTATATATGAAACTATTTATTATTGATAAAAATATTAACATTATCATATTAATACGATTCTATTAATATTTTATAGAGACGAAGCTTCTTAGCATTCCATGGATTCACCGTGCGGGTGCCGGGCCCATCGCGTTGCAGGGAGGGGAGTACAGACAGCTCCTGGGACTTGCGACCCAAGTGTAGGTTTAAGGGGCCCCTTTAAAATGCGCATTCACGCTCACCATCAACTGGTTGCGCTCCTCTCCCTACCTAACCAAATTTGGAATGAAGTACTTTCTAGAAATGTACTGATGATAGTTCTAGAGAGGCCAAGATCTTTAAGTAGGTTATAGAGAGATTTCACTGTTATACCTCTCGCTCCCACTTCTACCGCGTACAAATTTACTCAGTCAGTTAGATGGTCAGTTCGTAATACTTGTTTACTTTAATTGTGTGATCTTTGGGGATGTTAGTTTCCCACGGAACAGTAAGCTCCACAAGTGTCACGCGCTTTAACTGTCTAGAGAACAGGAATGTGTCCGGTCTGGATGACGAGACAACAATATCTTCAGGAATAATATTAATATTTTTTCGTAGTAAATAATTATTCTTATATAAAGTAATCAAATAGAGAAGAAAAGTATTATTATATTTTTGTTAATTACTAGTCTCAAATTAATCCCTCGAAAATTAGACTTTTATTATACATTATTAAAAAATATGAATGTAACGAGGAATGATCTCGTGCTCTTAATGGAGTTCGGTAACTTGATAATCAAGATTCTTTGTTTCTGATAGTATAATGTCCTTTGGTAAATTCTTCTTGTGACTGACTTCATACTTTATAACAAATAGTTCATCGATAATATAATACACCTACTTTCATATCAAAAATAGTTGTCGAAAATAGTAAATTATCCAAAATGAATAATGTATTGGTAATGTAAGGGTGACTGACGTGAGTACGGCCGGGTGAATGTGTACGTATAATAAATAATGTATTTTCAGTAGGTACTATATTATTATATAAACTTCATTCAAGTTACAAAAAACGTTAGTAATTTGTTTTATACTTGTTGTTTTAATTCGGTATACTTAGGTTAAGGTTCAGATAACACAAATAAATTGTTAGGTGTGAATGTTTTTCTTTGAGTTGATCTACTGTATTTATAGCGGTGTTATCTTAAATACAGTTGATCGAATCAAGATATAAAGAAGGCACACTCGTATAAGCTTTCTTCCCGGCTTTGATCACCAGGACTTCGGTCTTTTTCGAGTTATATTTGAGTCCCTGGGCTTCAGCGTACTTCAGCGTACTTCTCACAATTACGTATCAACAGGCGGAGCGCAAGACTCAACAATACCATATACTTAACAATCCGACCGATTCATCTGCTTTCTGATGATATTTCAAAGCGCGTATTTTATCAATCTCGCCAACTGTGAAACGTCTGACAGCTATGACAAAAGTAATAAAGTTACATTAGTAAAGTTGACGCGTTCGCTAAGTTATTATAATTTTAAATTTTGTGTAAATTTCTTATTTTTTTCTTTCACAAAAACAGTCTTCTGACAACAACAAACACAACAAGAAAGATTAGTAAATCTCGCTCTATTATGATCTGAGTCAATCAGTTGATAACAATATTTACTGTCGATTACTATATATAGTTCTTTTTTCTCATACGCATTGGATCAGTTTTATGTTACGCCATTTTGTCCAGATTTGATTTGATTTGACCAGCCAGCACTTATCAATACATTTTCGCCGTGATGACACGTAACTAAAGGTATCTATATTTATAATCAAGACTCAATTAATGTTGCGATTGTTTTTGTACCTTTGTTTTATTATATAGGCACCACTATTAATATTTTATTTTTATTATAAAAGTGCTGTTCTCATTAAGTTATTTGTTACTATTCGAAAATAGCTTTAGTTGATTATGTAGAGTTTGAGTGTTTCTTGATTTTTGATGTAAACAAAAATATAACTAACGTATAATAATTTTCCGAAACATTCTCTAGATAATGTTCATACATAAAATATTGGAGAAGAATAAGTTGTCTACATACGTACGATGAGTAAACTCTACATGTACATACAGAGAACAATAGAATAATAAATACTATTGTGTGAATAATACTTGAAATGTTGTTTTCATATTACATTAAAGTAATAGTATATTTAGAAATTAATGATCACAATACAACGTTACTTATAACATTGAAATATCAATCAAAGCGAAAGACGAATTGATTAATTCATATTTTATAACGAAAGCCCATCCTACTTTTCATTCAAGGCATGTAGCAAACACTTCTTGAAAAACTTTCTTTAAGGTGTCCTGACTCAGTTATGCTCGAGAATCCTTGGAAGTCGTTAACTCGCTTATAGAGGGCTAATGCGGCATTGTCTTAGTATAAAACTGGATTAAAACAGATTATTACGAGATTAACTGTATATATTATACTTTTACTTACTTAGTTCATTTGATTTACATCAATCATAGTTCAAATTACTCATAAATAAATCTAGTGTTAATGTAGCGAGTGTGTACGTGTCATTTAGTTTACAAATTAATAACTAACTTTCAAAACGATTTCAATTTCATCACAGTTTAGTCTGACTCGATTAATTTATATCTATGACCTAATAATAATAATAATTGAATATATATATATATAAACAAAATCCTAACCTATATTTTCTAACTTTGCAGTATAAATTGTAAAGGTGCCATCCGATATCTATGTTAGAAAATATCTTTAAACATATCTATAGCCATTTATAAGTATCATTAAATATGGTTTTAATTATATTTTATTATTGAAATATAATTAAATATATTTATACATAGCTACAAATAAATTCAATTTAAATTTATATCAGGATGACTCCTGCTTCTCTGATCTTTTCAGGTAGGCCTGCCATTTCTTTAGTCTCACGTATAAGGAATACAAGTCTCGAAATACGTAGCTACTAATATTTTAACTAGTTTAAAAATATTTACATCAATAAAATGCTTAATATTTAAACAAAATATTTTATATTTTTATGTGAAAGTTATTTCTAGTTCCTTGTGAATTTATATGCTTTGATTTTAGTTAAGTAAACGAATACAAAGTAGATTTCCATAGTTGTGTGCTTGTTAGTGTAATTTGATTTACAAATAGTTACAGGTTTGAGAACAACGACTAGTTCATTTTGGACTTGTCTTTCTTTCATATGAATTACAATTCCTGAAGATATTCATTTCTTACAGTGGAATACAAAAGATTTTTGTTCAAAAACCAAATCTCAATAATAAATATCTTTTTGAAAACAAATAGTACAGTGCCATAGTAGTAAGGGTTATAATACTTAGTAGTGGTCCTCGTCTTAGTCCCTTCATAAGTAACTACTAATTACGTTCCAACTGTTAGGAGTCCTATGAAGATTAACAGATGGCGGTAACTTGTTAGTCTAATGTATTCAGCTTCTCACAATGTCATGTATTTTATGTTATTTTGTAATGTTTTTTAGACATATACTATAGATTACATAAATAGAATATTAAGATATTATTGTGTTAAATCAAATTTCCAGTAAAATGTTAAAAGCAATAAAATGAATATTAAAATAAATACCAATATATTTTAATTCACAAAATAATAAAGGAAAATTGTTTGCTACGTAATATTTTATACGTATCGAAAATAGAATGTAAATCACAATTCCCGTCATTCCTGTAGATATATTTATAATTTACATACAATGTAGTAATATAATATAGAGCGTTATAATTTATATGACACTCAGTAACCATTAGTAACATTTAATTGATATTCCTGTTAAATTAACTGCGGTATTCATTCACGTGTGAGTGATTCTAGATCAGCTGAGTCCTTTTCAAACTGGATATTTTTAGTTAATTTGATCATTGCTTTAATCTTTAATTCAATGAAAAGCCTAATTACTAGTAAATTATATAATAAAAAGAAAAATAACAAAGTAAAATAAATGTAAAATTTGTTACTATATTTCTCCATTTGTATAGTAAGGAGCTGTTCAATACTCTTTGTCCATTAAAATAAGGATACAACACTAGGCCTATTCCCTTTCTAACATTATAACAATACATGTGTGTTGTATATATACATATATTATTTTGTTTAAAGGAACTATATTTTTAGAAACAGGAACACAGTTTGTTTTGTTGAAGAGGTACATGCTTTTCATACAAGCAATCTACACATCGTTTGTGTGTTTTTAGAATTCATTCATTTTGAATGTATACTCAGTCAGTATATTTTGTGTTGCACAGCTTGTAGTTGACTTGTGTAGCTACAACTTGGAGTAGTTTGAGTCCTTAACAAATAATTATTCTAATTGTATTTGCTTAAATTAAAAATTAAATGAAGTTTCAAAAATAAAACCCTGAGGTGTTGAGTGATTCGGATATATATACTAATAAAATGTAGATATTAATAAAAATGTAAATAACAAACAGCAAAAATATCAATAAGTCCTCCATTGTGCGCTAAAATGATTACTTTGTTTTTTCTGACCAATTAGGCTTTGGGTCTCTTTTAAGCAGTGAATTAAACAATATATACTCACCTGGAGCCAGCTACCAACAAACCAAGCTAACCAACTATATATAAGTATATATTACATGTAACTTCGTCTAGTGTACGTTTATCAAATTTGTTTAAATCTTTTAACTTGTTCAACGTCTTTTCGGAACCTACTCACATTACTAATGTTTCTGCAACTTGTATTGATAATGAGATGATAATGACGAATTTACGTTCAGATCACTGTGGTATGGAACTTTTTCTCTAAATCAATAATGAAAGGCCCCAAAAAATTACTTCCAGGCCGATAACAAAAAATAAAATTCTTACTTTTAAAAATAATATCAAAAAGTTGTTAAAATAAATTTAAGAGACGATAATCCAAATAATTTATATAATAAAGTATTCAATTTGTTATAATATGAATTAAATAATAATTTTAAGTCAAACACAAGGATAAAATACTTAAATCTTAAATTTAGTGACTGGGCGACCGTGGGAATTCATAGAAGGAGAGAAAAGTTATATGATTTATATGATGAGAGGCAATGGAATCATGATACCTTGTTCTTGAATAAATTTAGGAATTTCTCTAAAATATTTAAGAACGCTACCTTACAAGCCAAGTCGATATATATTAGAAATTTGGGATATTTTATTAAAAAATATTCAAAATGTTACTAGGAAAAACTAGGGCTGCTAATGAACCTATAAAGTTAAAAATTAATAATATTGAAGTAAGTACAGATATGAATGTGGTGACCATTATGATATATATACGAATAAGGTTTCACAAGATATCTTAGATCTTCCTTTTCTTACTTTTAAATCTTAAATTAAATGTATACTGTTAAATAGAGCTTCTTATAGCGTACAAAAGTTCTTAATTGATCGTATAACGATCGACTAAAGGGATAGGTTGTGGAGCTTTGCTTGTTGACTCATTTGCAGGTTATTCTAATCAAACATTGTTGAATTGGTTTAAAAAGTTGGACTGTTGAGTTTTTGCCAGCAGAGCAGTATTCCGAGCTGGTAGTAGCTTACTTACGGACTGACTACACTGACAGTTTTATAATGTAAGAATTGACGATTCAAAAGTACATGTAAATGACTACTTGATTAAAGATATTTTGAATTTAAATTTGTAGTCTCATACATATTAGTAATACTACAGAATGAAGTTTTCAGGCGAGCTTTGTGTAATTTTTATAATAATGTGTCAGTTTCACGTCTCTCATTTCTACTTTGTAATTGTAAATTACAACATTTTTTTATGAAATACTTTTATTGGTAATTGATCTTATACAATTCCCACTGTCATTTGTCACCAAAATATACATTAATTTCAGAAAAGAATTAAAATAATTATACAAAATAAACATTAATAACTATTTCGTTTTATCGTGTTTGGGTGTTGTATATCACACAACGCGATGTCTAACATTTCAACAACATAATTAATTAATCTTGCTTATAAATAGAAAAACAAAACTTGAGGTAATATCCTATCAAGACTAACAAACAACTAGCTAGAGGCATTTATAAATCAATCAATAACATTAATTAAATCTACGACGCACTCAAACAATACGTGTTGTGTTTAATACAATACCAATTACCAGTATTGTATTTCTATCACCGTTCTGTTCATTGCTATCTTTTATATATAATTATTACAGTTTGAATGTTGAAATTTGGTATTTACCTTAACTAAAAATTTGATAAAAAATACAATGTGATTTTTTATATTTGTACACACCTCCTCTGTATTTTTTTTCAAAACAAAACCTTTTAGTGGCATTATGAACAATTAATTAATTAATAACATGATAAAAAATCACAATTTAAAAACTTATTGATGTAAAAACAAATTTGAAATAACATGAAAAATCTAAAAACGTTTGTTCGAGTCGAATTTCAAAAAGTTAAACTTTTACGTACTTCTTACGAATACATATTTTGTAATAGTAAATATTTATATAGTTTTTAACGCGCACGTAAATTTAGTTTTTATAATTTCCGTACGTTTAACGTCCTAACTACATTAAAATTGGCTAATACGTTGATGTGTAAACTTATACTAAAAAGTAATATAAAAATAATAACTTAGAAATTAAACAATAATTATTTTTTCTTATAATAAGTCTTTTAAAATTAGACTTTTATAATTTAGCATTACATATAATGAATGTATCAAGGAATGATCTAGTGTTCGATGCAGGGCGGTAACTTTATAATGAAACTGGTTATGGTGATTTACTGAATATATATTTTGTTTCAAAATGTTATTGATAAGAAAGAGGCAAACTTCATTCACTTGATTTATTCGTTTGTTTGTGATTTACATTCTATTTTATAAAAAATATTGTCGAAAATAGTTAATTTTACAAAGTAATTAATGTTTTAATATTTCGATATAGTTGACGTAAGTACGTCCGGATCAATATGTATTTATAATAAATAATATATTCTCAATACGACATTATTCTATAAACTAAAAAAATATTACTAATCCTTACAAAATCAATGTTGGAGACAACAAGATAAATGAAAGAGTTACAGAGAAATATTTTAAACGATAAATGTATCAGAGATCCTATTGCATCATTTCAGGCTTCTGGTGAAATATGCTGCTTCGTCCAAAACTATATTTAACACTCTAATTGAGGATAGCAATTTAAAACACGATGACTCCATACGAAATGTACAAGGTACAAAGATACAATATATCAAATAACATATTTTAATTACGACTTTGGCCACTTTGTGCAAATTGAATGAGACTTTACACACTTTTCTGTAGTCAGAAACTACAGAAAACTTTAAATGTAAGAAAAAATACTGATTAAATATTAAATATTTTGGAAGCCACTGTACTCTCATTATCATTTTAATTAGAAGACGTATGATATAGCGTCAACGACTCCACATAATTTGTTAACAATATAACAAAATTAAATCAACTTATTACGCTTTTTGGTTTTAAATTAATCAATTTATTATCTCCTTCGGTTGATATTTTCAGTTTATCTACATTTAGTTCGACGTGCTGTGTAGTTAGCAACAACGTATGTTGATTGGCTCTTCTTTGAATTTTACATTTGATATCATGACCTTTTGAGACTTTTCTTTCGGAAGCAGTTCCAACTTTTATTGTAATTAGTTTTCATATTGACGCTTTTAAAGCGTGGATTATAATTATTATTATATCAGTATTCGTCAAAAAAATACCAAAAAAAACCTGTGCAAAGGACTCGTTTACATAGTTTTTGAGATTCCTACTAATAATCTCTTCTCTTCTGTTAAGTTTTAAAAATCTCAATTTAATATAACAAAAAAATATAAAACAAAAAAAATGTATAATTGTAAAACGGTATTATTTAAAAAATAATAAAAAAATCCAGTGGGCCAACATTGAACTTTTATAATATATGTTTAATACATATATTAAACTCAAGAAATGATCAAAACCTGACAAGTCTTAACTCGTATCATGAGCTCTTTCCGTCTGACGTGCAAGTAACAAGTGAGTTCAAAAGTTTATAACTATTAAATATCAGCTAAATCACGCAAAAATAAACATTGTTATTATTATAGACACTCTTACCAATATTTTCACACTAAAATGGGAATAAAAACTATTTTTAATACATCATACATCTACTTATACTGCCAAATTTGAAGTGAGATTGCAGAGTTTATTTTGAAAATCTTTATATTGTTGTTCTTTCTATTTTTAAGAGCAAACTACGTATTTTAAAGAAATATGATATACTTATGATTACTTAAAACTTTAGAAGATGCAGTTAGTAGGCACAGGTAAATATCATAGTATAAGAAAAATATCTATTTCTGGAAGAGTTTCTTATAATCAGTAGAAGCTTATGGCAATTTCTTAATTCTCATAAAGATATTGGCATGAGGTACAATAGAAGTAACAGGCTGGGGATGAATCTAAAACGCTGCGGATGGGAGCGACGGAAAATTAAAACTCTCTAAGTCCTGGTGGTGTAAAAGATTCAACTGGCGGGGTTAGGTATTCAATTATTATCAAACTATTTGATATATGCATGCAACTACTCTTGTTGAAAGAAAATCTGCAGCAGAAGACCATGTGACCTCGTTTTCGACCTATGTAAATGTGGCAGACAGAAGGTCGCTCTCGAAGTCTAATGAACGTCGTACATAAGGAGAATAGTACATACATATATAAAAAATATATACTTTTAACACATATATAACATAACTCTCAGAAAAATCCAAATTAAAGTTAACTTATTCAGCGATGGTTTATTTGTCGTTCTTTTTCCAAATTGAGATTTAACAGCTACTAGAAATATTTAAAGTGAATGGGCTTTTTAGCCTACTAATTTAAAATATATTAATCTAAATGAATTACAATAATCCTTATAAATATTTGGGTAACATTGTTTAAGCCCTTATCCCTGTACGAGACCGTCCATACGTGACGAGCCGACTAATGGTTTGAGCTGATTGTTTTGAAACATTACAAAATTATCTTTTATTCATATGCGTAATAGAAATAAAATAGGTGTCTTTGTCACTGAGGTCTATGTATTTCCACACAATAAAATTTTCTACTACTTTACTTACACTTATTTATTAATAACAGAAATATAATCTATGTTTTTTTTAAACAAAGTCTTCAACTCCGTACCAACAAAAAAACGTAGATCTATTCAGTTTAAACAAATAATCCAACATTAGCTCTGTCTATTCTTACAATAAATAACTTCAGCATTATTAATAATTTATCCGACTCTTTGCTTTGAATACTGAAATCAAGTAAAGTGAATGTAAATAGCAGACAAAGCAAATATTTAATACAAATTGAATATATTATTATTGATTTAAGGCCGAATTTAATAATCGATGAAGATGCTACTTTTGCTACGGACTAAAATAATAATAAGACAACCCGTTTCTTGAGTGCCAATAACTTATCTGTGGATGCGGTCAGTTGGTCCTGTAAGTCTGATTATAACATCGGAATGAAGATCGAATTATAGTAATATCGGCCGTGGTTGTATCAGAACAGTCTTTTTCTTTTTACAAGGTCTACAAGTATAAATAAACGTATATAAATTGTACGTCAAACATTTTCTTTTCATCTCGAAAACCCAGCCGACTGTGTGGGTAGTAGGGAAACACAGATCCGAGATAAAATAGTAAGATCTATTTAGGACGCATTCCCAGAGTGGTAAGTAAGGAAAATAGAACAGAATTTTAGGTTTGACTCCATTATATTCAAACATCTCAGATAAGATAATAAATTAATTATGTTACGTGGTCGTACCATCTCGCACGATGCATCGTTACAATATTCACAGCCTCTTCATCTAATTCCGATACTGGCAGCATTCAGTGTTATTTATGTATTATAAATGAAATACAATAATTAACATTAAACACTAGCATAGCAATTTTATGTTTGTTAGCTTCCATTTTAATTAAAATAGAAAAATAAATAAATCAGAAACCATAACAGAACAACATTCTTGTTAGCTTTTTTATTTAATATTA
Organism: Dircenna loreta; assembly: GCA_963555665.1. Lineage (NCBI taxonomy): Eukaryota > Metazoa > Arthropoda > Insecta > Lepidoptera > Nymphalidae > Dircenna > Dircenna loreta. Next base: position 8,975,384 of record OY743098.1, read on the forward strand.
TCATTTGTGTTGTAAAGTAAATATTATAACGTAAAATAAACTCATATGTATATAAATGTCAATAACCTCTTTTTATTACTTTAAAATATAGTATCATTTGAGCTTGTATCAACATTTTTCCATCCCTTAGAGAAATTTGTAACCATTTATTATGAGTCGGTATAGAGCAGGCCTACGCAAATATTAACAATTTTCCGGCTATCATCAACTTATTCAACCGCAACATATTTCTTTATTAGAATTTTCATAATAACACATTCGTATTCTTCATATATTTTTTCTTCAGTTACAAGTCTAACAAGATTGTCTTTGTTTGTTTGTTGTTTGTTTATATGTGTGTGTTATCATCATACTTACACTTGTACTATATCTATTGTCAAAACAATGGACTGAGTTATTATTATGAAGAACTTAAATGAAACGGAGCAGGAAATTTTTAAAAGTACTAAAAAGCAACCCAAAGGTAAACACAATTGAAACGGGGCTATAACATTAATTCTATAACGAAGAGCCCGCAACGTCATTCAAATTCAAGGCACGTAGCGAACAATTCATGAAAATCTTTCTGAAAGGTGTTCTGATTCTGTAATGCGCGAGTGGCTTTTGAAATAATCCATGTTAATCATAAACTCGCTTACGTTGGGTTGTGTGGGCTGAAGGCGAATGGTCTTAAGTTTAAAGTGGGGTTAGAGCATATTGTAACGAGCTTTAGTTACTTTTTAAGTTTCAATTGTTATGTTCACGATTGTAATGCAATTTTAATCTTTATTTCTTCATTATTCTTCAATTGCTATTAGTTTATTTTTATTTCTTGATAATTTTACATTAATGTATACGAGCTAGAATCGGTTACATTTATTTTTATTTGTAAGTAAATAGTAAAAATATTTTTAAAAAAAAAGAAAAATATCAATCACTATAGACAATGTTTCAAAATATACTGCAAAATATTTTCTATAAATTGATGTTTTGATTTGGAGAGATCACGTAACTCTGTAGACTTTAGTTCTTTGTTCATAAATTTAATATAAAATTTATACGGTTAATTTATAAATTCGTTCGCAAATTAACCATTAATTTTCATTACATCGAAGCTAGCCAACTATTTATATCATGCTTATATAATTCTCTGTACTTATAATAAGGATAAAAGAAGTTTGTCTCTAATAAACTTTCCATCTTGCGATATCAAAAGCTTGTAGCCGATGTTACGTCTTTGTACGTTCATCAAGTCTGCGGTCTGATATTCATTTCATACATAACTATTGTCTGTGATATTATTTCGTATCATTATTTGAACGTTACACCTAATTAGTGCTCTGTTATAATTCTACCTATTTATTGTTTTGGTGAACCTATCAAACTTCTTTGCAGATTTTATTCAACTTTTAATTTTACCTTTAATTTATGCTTTTAAGGAGATTTGAAATCGAATAAGAATAAAGTTTCCAAACAAAGAATTGGAATAGTAAAAAGAAAAATCCTTAAGTATTAATAATTTAATTTAATATATATATAGTTCATTCAGCAAGAAAGAAGTATCTTTGTTAATATACCTAATGCTTTCAGAAACAATCATAAGCCGTTTCAAAATGTGTTTTCGAAAGTAATCTACACTTTGACAAGTCTTACGTAATGTATACCGAGGAAGATAAAAAAGGTTTTTATATTTTCTTTTATGATCACAGAAATATACTCAAAGGTAAAGGGCGGACCGTTTGATCCCTTTTCGTAAACCACAATGAAAATTATAATTGCCTGCGGTAATATTTTCCCCGGTCTAAATGTTATTTTGTCTGTGTTGAATATATCAAATATCGGTCAAAAGTAAAAGTTATATTGCCAACATAATAAATAATTCATATTTAATATTATTTTAATTAAATTTCGTACCAAACTATACATTAATATAGTATTAATGTAATTGCAAGACTAAGCGTTAAGCAGATAAGGTATTTGCAAAGCGCCCATTAACTATAATAGAACTGAAAGGAATTAGAGATTAAGAGCTGTTTTTTTGTTTTCAGTCACATAGCAGGACATACCCGTAAAATTTATTTAGTGTAACACATTTTAAATAAATATGAAATTTTCATTAACCTTGGCAGGATTCTAACCTGCGCCCTCTGGAAAACCTATCCGCCGCTTTGCTAATTAAGCTATTAGAATCTAGAATTATATAATCTTCTTTACCACGACAGAGGCGACATCTAGTAATGTTTTTTGAAAACTCGAACAAATATTTCTAATTTTACAATATATAAATATCACCAATAAGCATGTAAAGTTTATGTTACTTAAAAATAAATACAATGATTCAGTCTTTAGTGTCAAATGTGTTTAGATGTATATATATATATAAGCGGTGTTAATTTAATTTCTTCTAGTCGCAATACAAATCAGTATATCGTAATCACGTCTCACGTCGTACGTGTTAATCCATATTCCAGTTAACAAAGAGAAACTGAACTTATATTGTAAGTAAGTTTTCTCTTTCTCATCAAAACTTTCTGATTGGGACGCGTTGTTACTCGTTAAGTACAGGTATGAATGAGTCTTGTAACATCACTGCTTCTTTCAATGTACTATGAATATCAATTTATTGTTCTCTGTACTTTTATATATCTGGGGCACGGCACTGAGGGCACGACACTCGGGGCACGGTAATAAACAATCTTATTTAATATAATATATATTGCTTGTATTTATATTGTGTCTTCTCGCGATGGCCAAGTCAAGTTATTTATTTAAAATATAAAGGTTTTTAATAGATATTGACATGGTCACTGTAGGATGTGGTTGGGTTCGCTAATTACGTAATAACTTAAGACAGAAGGTCCCTTAAATAGGGACTGACTAAATTATTAACAGATTTGGTATAACATAGTTCTTACAACATTTTGCAGTAGAACTGAATAGTTATTAATAGTCACTAATAACATTTCATAACTCAAACATGAAATATTTGATTTTCTTTCATATAAATTATACGTGGAAATATAAACGAAACGTAAACAACAATTTGAAGCAATTGACGGATTTGATTATCTCACGCGAATGTGCAAATAGAGCCCTCGGAGAAATAAATACAATTATAACTGTGATATTGAAGCGAAGAGATTTTCAGCTGAAATAAATTTCGAACGATGTTTTCAGAATAGCGCAAATTAATGTTCAAGCTGACTTTCAAATTACTTCTGCAAAATGTTCACAGACAAAATATATACAACACCTTAGTGAGTTTACGTGACATGTACCATTTGAAGGAGAATTAAAACAGTGGTACATTTCACGTATTATATTAATTCAGAAGATATTTTTTCTGCAACGAATTCCATTTCATAAAATGAAAGCTTTTTATAAAGGCTCTAGTATACGGCCGCTTGTCAACTGATGCGGTTTTCTTTTGATTATTTTATTGGAGAAAATTTTATTAGCAAGCTCTACATTTTATATTAATTATATATTTTCCATTATATATGTATATTTAGCCGGCTGTATTCATGTAAAATTATATCCGACTGACTGAACCGGAATGTGACCAACTTCCATTTTTTTATAAAATATAAAATCACTATGGAATCGTAGTTTTGTAATGACTCAGTTCATGAATATGATGACTGTTAATAGTTTTTATTCATTCAGATAACTGAGGTCACTTCATTACATTTATTTTATTGAATAAATAATACACTATTCATCAGCACGAGAAAGAATCGTACATCGAGCGTGATCTTTGGGATTTCACCCATACCAAAGTCGACTGAAATAAGAAATATATATAATTAATATATAAATATATAATATAGTATTTTTTATATTGAATGTTTATGAAACAATATGTTAGTATACCGCTCGTATTACTGATCTCTTATCACTTGATTGTTGATCCGAGGTGTAATCTTAGAAGCAATAACACTTGGCTTATTGAAGGCTGATTAATATATAAATTAACTAATTTGGTGTTCTGATTGGATTTAGGTGATACCTACTAATTACAGCACTTGTCAAATCTGTCAAATCATTATAACTTTTAAAATATTTCTAAAAAGCACCACTTACCCAAACTAACTCGTGATGTAGACGTGAGGTTATCTTCTTATAGAGATAAATACGTAACAAATAAAGCTGCATTCACCACTCACAAATATCGCTAAATTGTCTTAGCATTTTCAGTGAACAAAACATAAATATAGAAATGAACACGGACACTGGACAGGGATATAAGTAATTCATTGACTGTCATTATGTTCTATTATATTATTCTAAAACACATAAGTGAGTAAATGTTTTTAAACTATCGCGACTTGTACACATTTTAAACTAATATCGGATCTACTACGCGATAAAAATTAATTAAAATAAAATACCTTTTTATTTCCCGATGTTTCGGCCGAATTTCATCAGCCGTGGTCACGGGATGACTAATGTCAGCTCAGCGTCGTCTTCGTGAGGCGCGAGTCTCGGTAACTACCCTCGCTTGTTCCTCATTATTTGTGTTGTTGATATTGTTACTATCGGAAGTGAGGGTATTTAAACAAACGAGACTAACGGTGTCTACACACTGGTTTTTTAAGTCGCGGCGAGTATGGCACTTGTTAAAAACTGGATTCCATGCTGGTGATAGTTGATATCCATCTTCTCGATTGAAATTTTTATGTTTCTTTATTTCAATCGCTTCACGTACTATTTGAGGATAGTAGTGACGGTCTTTGGAGAGGACTTGTGGCTGGTGCAACTCAATCCAGTGGTTGTGACCTGATTCTATCAAGTGCTCAGCTATTGCAGACTTTTTTAACTTATAGGTTTTTTACAGCTGCAATATGTTCCTTGCCCCTTTCTGCAATGGTTCTTTTGGTCTGTCCGATGTAGGAACTACCACAGCTGCAATCCACCTTGTATACACCAGGTGTTTGAAGAGGAACTACATCCTTCGGGGTGCGTAAGTGTTGCGCTATCTTAGAGGGCGGAGTATATACAGTCTTAATGGAGTATTTCTGTAGTACTGATCCAATTTTGTCCGTAACTCCCTTTAAGTAAGGCCGGTATGCTGGTGCTCTGCTGACCGAAGGTCTGCGTTCTCTCCTCTTTGGACATCGAGATTTTATTTATGAATACCCTCACTTCCGATAGTAACAATATCAACAACACAAATAATGAGGAACAAGCGAGGGTAGTTACCGAGACTCGCGCCTCACGAAGACGACGCTGAGCTGACATTAGTCATCCCGTGACCACGGCTGATGTAATTCGGCCGAAACGTCGGGAAATAAAAAGGTGTTTCACCTTAATTAATTTTCATAGCGTAGTAGACCCGATATTAGTTTAAAACATAAGTGAGTGTATTGCTTATGTTCCTTTGTTTTTTATTTACTTCGCTTATATTTCTCGGATAAACCTTTTTATAGCACTTTAGGGAGAACGTACTTGCTTGATGTAGCTGTCAGCGATATATTCTTATGTAACCCTTTGTATTTCTTTTGTTTCCCAAATGTATATACTATAGTAATATGTTATTTGTAACAAGTGTGATTTATTTTAATTTTATTTTGTTTTCATTAGAAAGAACAAAATATATTATTTTTTTATATGTTTAACCGCCGCGAGGAGTTTTTGATTGTTATTATGAGGTCATATTAAAGGTTCACTGGCAGACATGAAATACCCTTTTTGAAACTGTGACAGTGAATAAAATACCGATTTGAAAATAACGAGGGTTGATATATCTACATATACATTTACTCTCCGGTGCCCCAAAGGTCACAGGTTGAAGTCCTGTTCCTTCTAATTTGTTTTTTTATTTCAACTTATTCATTTAAAATTAACGAAATTTAGGGTATTTAGGTAGTACGTTTATTTTAAATGCAATACAGTAATAAAATCCATTTTCCTAACAATAAGTATTTTCCTGTTTTGCTATAAAGATATAATTTGAAGTGGTGATTATTTTAGTTTTATCGTTCAATAAACGTATCGATAAATAGTAAGCACCCGCACTAGAGATAATAGCACATAATTGAGATTGTTTAAAATAAGACGACGTCCACACACAAACAAATAAATATTAATACACCTCACCATGTACTATATATATATATATGACAAATACTATATGTATAAATATTTTCTTATACAAATAAGTTAAAATTAAGATTTATAACCTTAAATCACACAATAATTTGTTTAAAATTCTAAAATAATTAATAAAAATGACACGTTTTAAATTTGTGTTAAGTACAACTATGAAACATGGCTTTTGTCTTGTAAATAATATAATAAACCTACTCACACAAATCTAATATAAAACGAATCACTCTTTATATTTATTTTCATAAAAGTATTTTCCAATCATGACATTAATATATACTATTGTATTATGTATTTTCATTTTCATTTCAAAAGCGGAATTTGTAGAACAATATAAGGATTACAAAAATTTTAAATATTATGACATGAAAGGTAGTAGCAGTGCTTTGGACCGTCTGTCGAGTTTTATGAAACAGATAGATGTAAGTGTGAAGACCTTTAAACATATGCTAAATGTGTAAATTTATAAATTTTGATAGTAATAATATACTTTTTGCAGGAATCTCTGGTTTATTTGAATAATAGAAAGACATCTCAAATATTAATTGCTCCAGAATTAAACGCCGTGTTCAGAGAAATTGTAGATAAAGAAAAATTAAACGTCACTCTCCTTCATAATGATATTTCACAGTAAGTCAAAATGTTGGCGAAGATATTTACTCAGTGAGGAATTATTTAACAAGTTTAATATATGTTTAAGGATACTTCGAAATGAGAAACCGACAAGGCGATACAATAAAAAGTTCTCGTGGGATGCTTATTACGACGTCAATGACGTAAGTATTAAAATAACTTTATTAAAACTATAATATCCATCTAATAAAAGAAATCCTTCCATCAATAAAGTCGAAACACCAATGTGTAGGCGTAGCTGACTCAAGAAAAATGTTCAATTCTTCATCGCTAAATTAAAATTCTTTAAATAATAAACATAGTAATAATTATATACAAGGGACAATTATTTTTCTATAGGTCACCTATTCAGATACTTCACCGTAGTATTGTGACTAAAAATCTCACTTATTTACGAAAAACTGAAAAATATTCGAATAAACGAACCGTTTTCAATCGTTTTTTTAACGTTTATGAAACGATCGCTGCCAGGCTGTTTCAAGTTTGTATTATTGATTCAGTATTTCTATATAATGTAGTTATATAATTGACAAGCCCGCTGAGTTTCTTTCGCCAGCTCTTCTCAGGTCAGTTTCATTTAATTTTCCGAGCTGGTGGTAGCTTTGACAATGAATAAATGTTTTATATAAAACTTACTTTCAATAAAGATTTTTGATTTGATTTTGATAATAATATTTAACTTTCAGCTAACATTATACCGTCAAGTTATGTTTCGTGCACTCAATGATACAGAATATAATAGATTAATTAATTTTTAAATAATCTTTCATAATTTGTATGAAGAGTATTTTTTTTAATTATCATATATTTCAAAACTAGTATTGGTTGTCTCATTTTAATAAAAATGTTTCACCATTCCTATTGTTCAATTTTCCAAACGGTCAGACGGTACTTCTTAGATTAGACAGACTATTATAAGAAGACTCAATGGAAGACTACCCACTAAGTAACATCAAAACTTTTCCTCTCACGCCATGTTTGGACTCACAGCATCCTACAAGATAATATATTTATTAATTTATACTCTTAGACAACATTAATTTACTTGTAAAGTTCTACCAAACTCAAATTATAATCAAGGCGACATGTTTGATAACTTAAATGAAGTTAAATGAGGTGGATAGGACTTGTCCTTGTCATTAAAATAACTTCGTCAAATATTAAAGGTCAGTATTAGATTCCAAATTTGTAAATCAAGTTTCAATAAAACATTTTGACTACAAGTGTGGAGTACAGAGAGTGACAATAGAGTGCTCACGTCCTCCATCGTTCCAAGCGACCGAACAAATAATTGAGTCGTAATCAGCTCGAGCTTCAAATCGATAGTTGAATGAAGGCTTCAAATTGGAGCGCTCTGGTGTTCCAGGATCCCGTGTATGTATGTGGCATCTGCGCTATGTACGGTACAGTCACTACGACAAATGTTATTAAATCAAACATGTGTGAAAAATAAAACAAATAAATAGGCAAACTTTCCAAAAACTATCGATTAAAATTTTGTAGTACGTACCTACAAGTAGTAAGGAAACATTTTTTCTTTTTCATAATATGTGTTATTATTTTATTTTATTATATTGTGTATACTTCAGCAAATACATTAAAAAGGTAAGAATGTCTGTATTGATATAAAGTGTGAAAACCATTAATAATATTTCTAACATTACTTATAAAATAAAAGTTACAACAAACTATTTATTGAATGCGTGAATACCAAATACGAAGTGAATATTGAGAAGTGAACTTTAAACTCAATAATCCGTTAATAATATGTTCTTGTCTTCAGATATATTCATTCCTCGCAGGCGTTAGTACAGCGTATCCAAAATGGACGGAGGTGATTGTGGGTGGAAAGAGCTACGAGGGACGTGACATACGAGGTCTCAGGATAAATACTCCGGACGACGGTGACGATAACCCACCTAAACCAGTATTTTTTATCGAATCAGGTAAATTACGACTTAATTGGAGACCTTTTGCCTTTCATTTGACCTTAATCATTGTCTTGTTAAATCTCTCGAAGCGATCATTTTCCAAAACAAAAAACTTTTATATGTAACTAGCTTTAGCCAATGGCTTTGTATTACTTAACGATATAACTTATAACCTACCACTAATTCATATTTTTTATACAAATCGATAAAGTCATTTTTATATACATATAATAAACGGATAGATCAAATAAAAAATAATAATAATTATTATATTTGAGTCAGAACGAAAGAATATTTCGACCAAAATTTTCATTATTTTGATTAGACGTAAGACGGAACCTACCAAAACACTTATAGATATGTCTTATATGTAAGATAAACCGCAAGAATCTAAAGTGACAGTTGCTCTTTAGGAATACACGCACGGGAATGGATAGCCCCGGCCACGACTACGTACTTCATCAATCAATTGCTCACAAGCACCGATCCTAATGTAACAAGATTGAGGGATCAGTTCGATTGGAGGATTTTCCCTACAGTTAATCCAGATGGATACCATTATAGCTATGTGATCGTGAGTGACCTTACATTATAAGTACTTAAGTAAGTAAGTGTCGTGTTGAAATGGACAAAACAACGGCCGATTTACGTGTACATTATTGAAATAAAAAATAAATTGTTAATTTTATGATGACGTCTCAATAAAATAAGAAAAAGACATTTAAGTTTTCTTCTGAACTTATAAATTCAAAGAATAATCGAAGCCAACTTCAATAAAAACTTTTTCAAAGTTTTTTTAATTCAAATAAATATTGCTGCTCAAAATACCTACTGTTGCCAATTGTGCTTAAATAACAAAACCAAAAAGATATCGTTTTATACAAAATCTTTTTCAATTTTCAGAACATTTTAATGATCAAATTATTTCTTTTTTTACAAATGGATTCTCCAGTTTCAATTTGGTCGGAATTGATGAAACTCAACCATAAAGACGTATATAACTCGACAGATTTTCTAGATTGTTCATTTATTTTTTATATATAATAGGAGAAAATAATATGTAGATGAAAAAAAAATAAATCGAATTAAAATTAGTTTTGATACATTTTAAGTTTGTTCGACAAATTAATTAAACACATATACAGGACCGTTACTGGAGAAAAACTCGTTCCCGATCTAAAAATGGTTGTATGGGGGCTGACCCAAATAGGAACTGGAATTATAACTGGGGGGGTAAGTCATTAAACAACAAATTAGCGCAAATGAGTGTTATAGTTTATTTATTCATTTGTTATGACGATTGAGCTGACATAATATAACATATGACTGGTTTAAAACTTTAAAATGATGTACTTTACAAAATTGTTTTTTTTGCAGAACATTCCTCATCCCACAGACCATGTGACTATCAGACATACGCTGGATCAAAGCCCTTTTCGGAAATAGAAACTCGCACGCTCTCTTCATATATTTCAAAAATTGATAACCTTCTATTTTACGTGGCTTTCCATTCCTATGCAGCATTATTACTAGTTCCGTATTCAGATTCAACTAACCATGTCGACAATTATAACGACTTGGTGAGTTGTTACTAACATTAAAAGTCATTGTTTACTTTCATCTTTCGTTTCAACATACCCTGAGGAATTTAATGAACAGGAAAATTATATTATTTCCTGTAATTTATTTGAGAAACAGACACTGACATTTGATCAGGAACAATAGCTAAGGTTTTTTGAAAAACACAATAACTGAAAGGTTATATTACATTAAATATTTATGTGAATTGTATTTTTATCAATTCATATACTTTTAGGTCCAGATCGGCAAAGTATCTCTGGAGTACGGATATGCTGTTAACGGAGAGCAGTACGATGGCCCCGGCACCGCCGCGGAGACACTGTGTACGATAATTTAATTCAAAACAAATAATTAAAGTATTATTATTTATTAATTTTGGCCTATACTTCACACCGCGTCTGACTGACCTGCCACTGACCGACAAACGAGATCTATTCGAATATGTGTGCTTGTTAGTTCTTTATATTTATTGTACATATATTTGTAAATACTATTTGGTCCATGTCAGTGCTATTGCCTTGTCCTATATTTTAGTTTCAACAGCAAACTGAGTGAAAAATAACGTATAGAATCACCAATTATATAGGGACTCAGATAAAAGTTAGAAGAATCTCCTCAACAATTTCTTCTAATATGTCAGATAAAGCATCAGGAGGCAGTATGGACTGGGTGCGGTTCGCGCTGAACACGCCACTGGTGTACACGTATGAGCTGCGAGGGACGTCCTTCCACTGGCCACCTTCTCGGATTCCAGAACAAGGTGACGAGGTCACGCAGATGATTCTCGGTTTAAGCCAAGAGGCCCGGAACCTTGGTTATTATTAGTTAATTCTTAGAAATATTAATATCTAAACTGTCAAACTCTTTATATTCTATACAACTTGCTCTTTTAAACTTGTTACTGTGTTATCTTTAATTTACATAATTTTTTAAGGAAAAACAGTTCATTAACAAATTTATTTATCATAATATATTAATCATTTATTTATTTGTTTTATTTATATCTCAAATATATTATCAAGTTAAACTCATATAACAATTACTCATTTCTTATAATGCTTATTTGATACCTAAAAATATAAAAACCTAAATTGTTTTACATATTTTTGAAATATATTTTGTTAAACACACAAATTATATCTTTTTGAAGATATTTTTTCAATTACTTAGAGTACTTATTAAAAACAAATTTCGACTCAGTTTATCTTACAAAAACTACTATAACAATGTATATTCAACCATAGTCAATATTATATCAATCATATAACCACAGAATAAAAAAATAACGAGATGAATAAAAACTTCAATAATGCAATATGCATTTCATTTATACTTCATGTGTGCTTCGCATGTGCTTCTTGAGCTTCAGGTTTCTTATGAGTTGAAGGACGCCGCTGTAATAATAATTTGTTAATTAACATATAATATTTATCAGTGATTACCTTAAATTTCGGAAAAGACCAATTCTATTATGAATTAGTGACTTTGTCTGCAGTATGTGTTAAACTAACTTCAGTAAACACGTCCACAAACTAGGCAAGTTCGAAAAGAGTAACAGAATAATAACGGACAAACTGGCGAATAGCCGTGAGTTGTGACAAGCTCAGCCATTACCATTGTCACACGTCAGCCTTCACTTAGCGCTCGGAGAACAACCGTAACCAAGTAATACAAGTGGACTGTATATATACTCACCTTTGGCCGCAACGTATTGAAGGCTTAAGAGGTTCCAGAGCTATAAATGCCTCTGCTTATTAACTAACATTAAACGTATATTAAAGTATGACTTACGATGGATTCCCTCAAGGTTTTCGATTGCTGTTTCTTTTTCCTTTCAAAGAAACCGATCTGAAACAAACAAATATATAAACGTTCACTTAAAATTTACACACACATGTGATTGTTAAATTAAATATCATTATTATTATATATGATCATTATCAGTTTAATTGATATCATAACATCACAAGCAATTTGTTTTAGAGTTCGGGTGAAGTAATTGTATTCTAATGCAAATAATTTGATGACTTAAAATATTACCTAATAGTACTTGTATGTTAACACCAATAAGACGGTTTCATGTTCCAGTGGAGGAACACTAGAGTAAAGAAGACTTCAAGATACATTGTCAGATGCAAAATGTAGAAAACGTAGAGTTTCACAATCTCGAAGATACAATAGCGTTATTGATGTTATACTCTCAACCTCTATTTAGAATCAACCTCTAATTACATATAATAACAGATATTTGAAAATAGTAGGGGAGATGTAGTTTAAAACAAAGTGAATAGACTTATTATCATCATAATGAGTTTTAATAAGAGTAAGAAACTGATTTACCTTATATAAAACAAGCACCAAAACCCCCACTACAACGACAGCCACTAACACAGAGCCCCCTATTAAAAAATATTGGTTTTCCCATAGTTCTGCGTCTCTTTGCACGAATAATGTTGTAGTATAACTGCGAATAAAAAAAAACAAAATCTAAGGTAATAGCCATTTTATATTTGGATAGATTCAGCAAATTACTTCGTAAAAGTTTTGATAACTCTTGATAACATGACCTTATCAATTTATTTTTATCTCTTCCACATTGACTTAATACCACTGATCACTTGTGTGAGTCAAACAGAAGTCAGTGAGTGAGGAGGGCTTGTTGTGATCACATACTTATCGCAATAAGCCCTCCTGTGAGGACACTCCTCAGCTTTAAATGAAAGCCACGAGGATTTATAACGCGCCCTGGTCTGAGAAGAACCACACATCAAACTCACCCGGGTGTTTCTTTATTGTATCTTGACAAAAAAAGTCATAATGATTGGTCGGGTCAGTGAAATCAATAAAGAAACTTATATTCAAATTTAATATTAGTAAAATGTAACAAACATTTACAAGTTTCACTACTTACTAAGCAATTTTACTATTTGCAGATTCAAAATGGAGCTCTAAGGTAGAATTTAAAACCAATTTTCTATATCTTAGGTGTGGAACTGAAACAAAAATATAATTAATTTTCACATCAACTGATGTGACTAAAATTAAATAACAAATGCCGATGTCACATCTATATAATGTACATAATATTTAAAAAGTCACAAAATATCTGTATAACATATTTATATATATGTTTCAAGCAACTTCTTTTCTAGTTTTATCTTAGCTCTGAATACAAACTCAATCCCTGAATTTGTGTAAATAGCTTCATGCTGGAGAACTACAAAATGTTTTAAGTTTAGAGCTACGTACGTACAGACAAGACTGTAAAACACTTACTTAATTTAGATTTAGACAGAGTTGCCGTCGCCAATATTAAATGTTCAGACATAGAGTCAATATCAATAATACATTTCATTTCTACAAAACCATTGGATCTATTTTCTTCACATTCTTTGCCAAATATCTAAAAAAGTTAAAAATATATTTGAATATAAATGTGTATATTAATTTAAATTCTTCGTCGAGAAAACTATTTATGCTCAGATCTCAATACAATAACACAACGTCTGTGTGATGTAAGACATTCATAATATAGAAGATGTTTGAGGGTTGGAATGAGTTCGTGTTCAGAAATCCTCAAATCAAGTTCTTATATATTTTTTTTTGTTTATATATTTTTTCGCTTGCTATGAATTACATGATTAAATCTCATAAACAAACCATTAATTTATGAAACCTTCTTTTGAATTGAGATAATATTAGATCATACAATTGTTCTATTTTTAAATATATTATTTTATATCAAAGTATACTTGCCATGTATTTTTCAACAAACGATAATTCCTGATACTTCAATACTGCGACGACCTTGTACCAAGACATCATGGCACTATTTATAATCTAAAAATACAAAACTATAACTATAGAGGAATGAACAAATAAATTAGAAAATTAAAAACAGTAAACTACTTACTTTGTAACTTTCATGAATTTGTATTTTGGCATTTGGAGCATCATCGTGAATTTCACTGTCCGTGAAGTTTCGATCGAAGGTAGAACTGAAACATCATACGTCATCATAGTTCTTTAACTTTTAAAAACAGTAGATATATAATATATTTTTTTGAGATTCTATTTCATTTAGATTAAAGATATCGAAACATATTAAAAACTATATAATATTAAATTTGCAATATGTATAGGTATTTCTCACTGAAGAACTAAATATTTTAAAGAAGTTATTTTGTAACTATAAATAAATTAACCACATAATTCAAAGTACATTTAGCATTATTGATTACAATAATTGGTAATTGTAAGAAAAATATTTTTACCCTTCTATTTCAATATCGTCATTGTTAAAAATGTATCTGATTTCCTTATTCTTTATGTGAGTCGCATTTGAATTAATTGAAGCACAGTGATTGAACAAGTGTACTTCAATATTAAGACTTCTATACTTGTTGGTGGGGCGGCTCATGTCCAGCCGAATGAGAATTAAGTGCTGGAAAAAAGAAATAGAAGATCAGTTAGTTCTAATTCATTTTCATATATCACTTAGGAGTTAAGTTATTAGGGTGATAGTTATAACATATTTTTTTAATAAGTATATAAGTTTCAAAAATATGCGTACAATTTTCGTCCGTTATTCGTTTCGTCGGACTTATCACCTATTTCCTAGGATTCCTGAGAGTCTGACCTTTCATAAGTGCAGTGTATGGACGGGTATTTGAAATAATAACCTATAAAATCTTAAAATACTAGACTGTGATATTTTAATACTACCCATAACATATAATTAAGTTATAGTTAATATATTTATTTGCTTACATCATCATTTCTTTCAATTTGTAAATGACACTTGTACCAAATGCCATCACTGGTATAGTCTATTGAAAGTCGATTGCACTCTAAAATTCCAACCTGAAATTATTCATTTATATTTAACTCAGAAATACATAATGTATAATAATTTACCCAATATTTTAAGTAAAAGTTATATGTTTATTTGTGTTAAAAAGGTTTCATAAAAAAGAAACTAAAACAGACCTGAGCTCCTGTTACTCTAATCCATGCGCAGGAGTCGTAAGTACTGTTTCCTTTGTTATATATTAACAATCGCGTTGTCTCTGACCGACTTGAACCTAAAACGTATTTCTCTGATCTACAAAAAAAAATTACTGTCATTTATTTATCTATATTACTGTCTCATTCTTTATTTTCTGTCTCTACATTATGTTTTTTAGGGTTAGGTATTTTTACTTTATTACAACTTTTGTATTTTTTATCTGTCTGTTTATCATTCTGTTATTTGAAACTAAGTTGTTCAGAAACAATTTGACTGAACTTAATGAACAATAATTAAATTAGAAAATGTGATTGTGAAACCTTATACAATATTGCCTCCGCGTGAAGGGGGCTGGTATACGCTAGTGTTGTATAATAATAAATTTGTTAAAATATAAAACTAAAATGTTTACCCTCCAGACCACTGGATAGTAGGTACGAGCTCAGGGACGCAGTCGTTGCCCTTGCAATGTCGCGGAACTTCCAATACTGATATTGTGTCGCTCTGCGGAGTCAACTGCACTGATGATGTGTCGTAATCTTTTAAGGGAAGCAAAGTTTCATAGTTATTAATTATTATATTATATTATATGTATTGATAATAAGTAATGATAACTACGTTATTGATTTAGAAGAGCGGTAAGTACCTCCCGTCAGAACTAATATATTTTTAAGTTAAACTATTTGAAAGTTTTTGAACCCTTGTGATTTTTTTGTTCACTCGTAATATCATGAAGAATATATTCAAATATACCATAATGACTAGTTACCTTTTTGTTTAAATGGTTCTTTATCAAATACTCTGGCAGTAACTCTGTAGTCACCCGGGCCGGTCTCACCCTACATACATATTTAGTTATTTTTAATCGTCAAAGTAAAACTAAATGGTTATTATTTTTAATAATTAAAAATGAAAAAAAAGGCCTGCTATTAAAAAATAATTAACAAGTGATATTTTTACTTTATATAAGTAATTAATAATCCAAACTACATACCAACAAAACAACGACGTTGGAAGTGCTTTCTGGATTCATTTTAGACAATTCAATCTCGTTAGTTGTATTCCCCTGAATACTAGCCTGGTCGCCAGTCACTTCAGTTGATAAAAATAGTTCTGAAATAACATAATTTACAAACCGTTTGTATGAAATCGTTAAAAAATATATATTTCCGACTTATTTATGGTTAAATTGGGAACAGCGTTTGTTTTTCTCTCAATAGTTCTCCGCCATATTCTTCATAGATGATATTTATAAAACAAACACATACCATTCATTCATTTCAGTCAACATAATATTCTATTTCATTTATTCTTATTTACTTACTATGTATATTTTACTATAACTACCCTTTGTAGATAACTTTAAGGAGTTTAATAAAGGAATAAATATTTCTTATAAATATACTTACTGAATGCTGAGTTCAATGATTTTCCTGAATGTTGAAGCTTCACACTTACTAAAACAGTAAAATTAGTGTCTTGTTCTCGAACACTCTGGAAAGTCATAATTATTAAATATATTTTCGAAGATTGAATTAACGCCATTTTTAATTACCTTGTCTCCTAGAACCCTCATCGACATTGAAACACTGACTAAGGATAAACTGCGATATAAGGCAACTGTGCCATTAGAAGGTGAGCCCACTGCTAATACTGAAAAGAATATAGCAATGTATCTTGAGTTTATAATTCGAACCAATACTAATATAAAGAATGTATCACCAGCGAATTATTATTACCACAAATATACATTCAAATTATATATAAGACTAATAAATATTATAATTTAACTCACA
The DNA here is from genome assembly GCA_963555665.1 of Dircenna loreta. Taxonomy (NCBI): domain Eukaryota; kingdom Metazoa; phylum Arthropoda; class Insecta; order Lepidoptera; family Nymphalidae; genus Dircenna; species Dircenna loreta. Next base: position 8,992,420 of record OY743098.1, read on the forward strand.
ACTGTCCCCGTTTCGTTCAAAAGCATGGAGACTGTATCCAAATGATTTAAAATTTTTAATAAGTAATGTCTGTGTGTGCTTTAAGCTTGATAATAAGGTTTCTCTAATCGATCCATCTAATAATTGTCTTATCTCATAACCTAATAAGACGTAAACCGCACCCTCGTCCTTGCCGTACGGTGCGCTTACAAAAATTTCTGAAAAAAAAAGAGTTGAACTGGACTTAGCCATCTCTTATATCTTAATAATGCATTCATTCCTAAACCAAGATTGCCACGGGAGTTTGGCATCTAGCTCTTTCAGACACCGTATAAGAAGTAGCTAAAATAGCTACTTTACGATAATAGCCCCCCCCCTATCTAACATGCAGTCAGCTGACAACAGCTATGCTCATCTATCTGATTAGTTGCCTTACCTGCGGAACCATCTCCATCAAGATCAGTAGAGGCAATGGATGAACCAAATCGAGCAGCTTCTATGGTGGCCACTATACGATGGGTTGGTTCCGCCCTCTCTTCAACCTAAAAAAGGACAAGGTTCTTCCTAGAAGTAACTATAGCTAGAGTTTTACTGTGACACTTATGTAATTGTTAGTCGGAGTGCCGGTAGATGTAAAAACTAGACTCGTATTGAAAATTAATTTAAATAGTATGAATTTTAGATTTTTAATACAAAAATTGTAAGTTACTAGTTTTCACTTTAATTAATAATTTCACTTCCACAGTCAATATAATACTACTAATACTGCTTGACACAAAAATCACAACATTCAAGATTTTGCAGTTTTTAATCAAACCCAGAAAATAATAAACATCTATATAATTTTCTACAAACATATAATTTAAAAAAAAAGGTTTATGACAAAAAAAAATAACTATATTTCATCTAAACGAATAGTATTTGTGATTTTTCATATTTTTAAAATAGAAACATTTTTTTATAGGCGTAACTAATAAAATTTAATATTATTTTCTGTAAAACTATGCAATTATGAAAATATGTTTTATTTTATCAAGTGGCGTACAATTCGTAAGTAAATTTAAATCAAAATACTTTAAATCTAACTAAATAACCATTATGCATAATAGAATAAAACATTTATAATTTTTACAAAGTCACTTAGTTAAATAATTTGTATTGTTACTATTCAAACTTATATTGACATTTGTGAAACAGTGATCAGAATAAATAAACACCCGGCTGAGTTTGTTGTGTGGTTCTTCTCAGACCAGGGCGCGTTTGGAACAAGAGTAATTTTAAGTTGAGAGGTGTTCTTGCAGAAGGGCTTATTTCGATAAGTATGATATCATAATGCGCGCTCCTGACACCTCTATTTGACGTACACAAGTGATCACTGGTAATGATTCAAAGTGGAAAAGATTTAAATAAATTAATAAATATTTTTAAAATTAAAAATAATGTGAGCTGAGACGATTTTTTCAGTAATCGTAGTAAATAATAAAAATATCCGGTAAAATGTTTATTTTTATTTATTGTTAAATTATTTTACGACTGATACAGGTTCCTCCTGTCTTACGTAAACTAGCACAATATTCCAATATCGTACGAGTGGAGTATATGTATATAATATATGAGTGAGATAACTTAGTAAATACAAAGAACTGGTATATTTATTAATTCTTGAATATTGTAGTAACCGATTTATTTGACGCAAACCCTATTTTGTCAATCTACCAAACTATCCAACAATATTTGTTACATAAGTAGGACCCTTAAATGTATTAAAACCATTTTAAAACATACAATCGAATTAAGTCACCAAGTTAATGAAGTTTCAATATATATTATACGCTACTGGTGTCTCACCTCTCCTCCCCCCTTGTAGAAGTACAGCGCGCCAAGCTCATAGCCACCCTCCACGGTAGAGAAAGCAGGTGCTCCAACTATCAGCTCTGAGAAGTAGTCATTGTTAAGGTCGGCGCTGTGAAGCGCGGTCCCGTACATAGAGATAGAACGAGGATCTCTTATTAAAATAGCTATCGTTTCATACTTATCTTTCAGTATATTCAAAGTTTTATTGGCTTTGTCATAGTACATGAAGGCTATCTAAAAAAGAATTATACTATTTTTATTTGGGATATAACTTAATACACAGAAATACATAGTAAAGAAGAACCGTTGGATAACCTCACCAACCAGAAGCACCCTTGGTACGGTATGAGTGTCATTCAAAAGAATATAAACTTACACATATTAATTATATGATAAGTATATAGTTTATTGTTTTTTATTCTTACCCCACCACAATGACTAAATTGTTTCATACTAAATGCATAAAGATATTTTTTGTCATTGAAAAATGTGCCAGCTGTAAATGCTACACCTGAAAAAAATGAAACATAATTAAATGCCATTCATTACCAATCATCAAGTATTCATCAATTTGTATTTGTGACTCTTTAATATAATAGCATTAAATGTTTAGCATTAGCAGCAAATACCTTTATAAGGATACGTTGGTATTTCCATATCGCGTAAATGCCTTTCCATGACCGGTCGATGAAGATGATCCATGTCCAAGTAAGTAATGTACGTGGTAAATATATATTTTGATATGAGTATGAGATTATTCTTCGGATCAGAAAGTGTTGTCCAACCGACTCCCCCATAGAATGCGTCTGATAAATAAAATTAATTTATATATTTAATTACATAATACTTTCAGCTAATATAAATCTTAAAACAATTTTGATCGACAATAGCAAAGATACACAAAATATATCTCGGAATGGCATGATATGAAATGCCTTTGCCATTCATAATATAGGCATAATATAGGACAGTCTGTGCTACGGTGCCACTGACGTATACAAACAACGTCGGAGCCGATTACTGATCGCAAGAGGCGGCCATTTTGGTTGGGACTTGGACACGAAGAGCGTTTCTCCGGCTATTCGTTTTTGGCTAACTTCTTTATTTTAATGCATTGGCCTTTAAAGTAACTTGTATGTCTCTCAATCCCGGTCTCCAGACGATATATTTATATAGTTATATACAAAATAATAAATATTACATACCCATTGTCATCGATAATTCCGGCTTATACATTTCGAAGAGCCCACTATACCTTTTTGCATTTTGCCCATCATAGACGAAACATGTACCAAAAGCTCCCAATTTTGAAGAAATATTCGTTTCAGTTGACTGAATATGTTTTGAACATAACGGGGCACACGTCTGTAATTTTAATTTACAGTGTCGTTATTAATTTATAATATAATAAATAATAACACTGTCTTTATTACTCTTTAGAACTATGTAAAAGAAAACTAACGAAAATATTATCATCAGTAACAGCTATCGATGCTCCGAGATGACAGGGATGATCAGGCAGGCCCATAGGAGCTGGGAATTAAATTGTATAATAAATACACTTTGATATTATAAAATAAATCTATTGTATTTAATATATATATATATTATATCATTCTTCGCTGTTACCCACGTTTACGAAAGTCTTCCGCGAGTTGATCAATATTAATATTTGCTCGGTTGCATTTTATATTTGTTTTTGGGTTTATGACCATGTCTGTTAGTGGACATGTAAAAACTTTTCCATTCAAATCACTCCTGGGTGCTCCAACCACTAAAATTATAAAATAAATCTTTTAAAAAATACAAAGGGGCAGACATCAATGTATAAGGGTGGATGGGAAAATTGCTTTGAAAACATATTTAAAACTCCTGGTAAAAGAACTGTTTATATTTAGATAGAGAAAGCAAGTATGGAGGAAAAAATACAAAATATTTGCTCTTTTTTTGTTATAAGAAAATATTATTATCCTAAGATATCATATTAATCCTGATTTTTTTGTTGTATGTTTAGTTCTTAGGGTGTTCTTGTGCCAAAAGCGTCCTGCATCCATCGATTAATGAATGAAACCTCGTGATATTCAATTGAGGTGAAGGGTCATCTCTCAATGAAAGGTTGACATAAAAATATCTATAACTAGTGGCTGTCTGCTGTTGGACACATCTTGTGATTATGAGAGATTTATCGTCACTATATGAGAAACAACTCTTACCCAAGTTATTAGTTTTCATTTGGTAATTCAGGGTGGATCCAAAGTCCTTGTCCCCATCTGGTGATGTCAGCTGAACATGTGAAGGCTCATGAAAGTAGTACGCAGTCGAGGCAACTTCATTAAATAATAATCCCAAAAAAACAAATGTTCCTAAAAAATTTTAATTATTGAGAAAAGTTTTTATTTTGATTCAAACTTTGGTGAACCATGAGGTCTTGTATATATTTATTTAGCCGGCTGTAATTACGTGAATTGTATCGGAATTCACTAAGCCATGAGTGAGGAGGCTGAATGCAGTCATTACTAGTCGAGCATATTACGATATAATTTACGTGAATACAGTCGGGTAAATGAATATAAAATAGGGAATGGTTTCGTTCTTATTAAAATTATTATTAGTTTAAAACCCGAAGGTATTTAAAATCTTCAAAGTAAGCTATCCGAATCTAAAAATGTCTTAACCAATATTTAGAAATAATTTTCGTGTTGGATCTAGGCTATATTATATTATTTCCTTGCAATATTAATAGGGCTTTTCGTATAAAACAATTTAGAAATAATGTTGACCATAAAAATCTCGAGCGAAGGAGTTTCATACCAGCCTTGTGCTCTGAAGTTCTCGCGGACGGAGTCGCGTGCAACAGCTAGTATACAATATATAACTAACATATAATAAGTGACGTCGATATCATTATCACTTTGTAAAAGTATTATAGTGTAAGATTGATCATTAAATGGTAAGATTTTAATTATCAAATTTGTTGTCCTGCCATCTATAATATTAAAGTGGAACTACATGGAATACAATAATCAAGTTCAGAAAATCAAACGTGGTTTCACGAAAATACACTCACTCTTATACCGCTAGGTGGCAATATTTTATTCACGTACAAAAACAAAAAACGTTATACAGCTAAATAGTAGAGGATCCGACCATAGAACGACCTTCACCCATCGCGTTACGGGATGAAATAAATTTTAATATATAATTTGATATGTAAAAAAATATATTCCGTAAAGGTTGCCTGCAAATTCAGGTGCAAAGTATAATTAATTAATAATTAAAAAAAATTTTTTTTTTCAACTTTGCACTCATTTCGTTACGGATTAAATTTTATTTAATCGAAAGTATGTAACTTGTGCAAGATGCAAACGCTGGGTTGCCTACTTTTTTCCGGTGCGGTTCATTGGGTTGCCAGGTGTGAACAGGTAAATCAAATTAGTAAATTGCAACTATCGAGTTACGCGATAAACCTTATATCAATGTAAAGATAATTTTATTGCAAACACAATGATATAAGGTTGCCTGCGAACAAATGGTGCTAAATACCGGTTGCCGATTCTCAAAAAACTAAATATTCGTGTGGTTAGAAACGTGCGACTGAGAGTTCCGAGCAGAATATCCAGTGCGATAGAAAAGGACACAGCATTGCAGCTGTGTCTACTTCGTTCGTCGGATAAAAAAGAGTGCGCATGCTTTCTGTTTGTGAACTTGAGAAAGATAGCGATAGACTATAGTAAATGCTGAGTATCATTTTGGAGCAACCGGCAATGTATTTTTTCACGTATGAAATAAAATTGAATATGTAATAAATAAATATATACATATAATAAATAAATAATTGTAACGAACAAATAAATAAATAAATATTCATCTACACATTCCGGTTATGGTCAATCAAATAATATCAAATGCTGCAAAGTTACAGATAATTGAAACAAAAACAAAGTTTACGTATTAATGAAATGAAAAAATTTTGAAATGATTTTGCGATTATGATAATAATAATACTGATTAGTATAAAGAGTAAAAACGTATCAACGAAACAAAAAATCCAAATTTTATCTAAAAATGCAGTAAAATAAAAATATAAATCATAGATTATGGGTTATCTATACAAATACTTTTTTATTAGAAATACAAAAATATTTTAATTACAAAGTTTTTTAATTAATATGTACATTATTCTGAATCAGATTCATCAGAAGTTAGTGAATTTTGATCTTCAAGGTCAGATGATTCTTCATTATTCTCTTTTTCTGTCATTTCCACAATATCTTGGACTGTTAAAGGTGTTTGATCCCCAATGAATCCTGTTGGTATTAGATAATCATCAACAAACCAACCACAATTTTCAGGCTGTAGATGTACACATTGAGGGTCCGTTGCATGAAGCCACATGGAATTGACAAAGATAGTGCGTAAAATTTACTCTTTTTTATCCGACGAACGAAGTAGACACAGCTGCAATGCTGTGTCCTTTTCTATCGCACTGGATATTCTGCTCGGAACTCTCAGTCGCACGTTTCTAACCACACGAATATTTAGTTTTTTGAAAATCGGCAACCGGTATTTAGCACCATTTGTTCGCAGGCAACCTTATATCATTGTGTTTGCAATAAAATTATCTTTACATTGATATAAGGTTTATCGCGTAACTCGATAGTTGCAATTTACTAATTTGATTTACCTGTTCACACCTGGCAACCCAATGAACCGCACCGGAAAAAAGTAGGCAACCCAGCGTTTGCATCTTGCACAAGTTACATACTTTCGATTAAATAAAATTTAATCCGTAACGAAATGAGTGCAAAGTTGAAAAAAAAAATTTTTTTAATTATTAATTAATTATACTTTGCACCTGAATTTGCAGGCAACCTTTACGGAATATATTTTTTTACATATCAAATTATATATTAAAATTTATTTCATCCCGTAACGCGATGGGTGAAGGTCGTTCTATGGTCGGATCTTAGACTAAAAAGGTCGACAATAGGTCTAGACAAATGGCATTAATGCTTGTCGAATATAATGACAAATTTATATATTTGACGTAAGTAAAGGTTATGGCGTTGCTTTCGTCCATAACTTTTAAGTGAAATATTCAACAAGCGAACTAGTTCTTGTCAAGGCCTTCGGAACCGTTCGGGATGCACTAATACAATTTTGAAGGTTGTATAAAAAAGCGTAGCTTAATATCTAGATATTTATAGATCTCTTTGCGTGATATATCGACTCAAGGTGTATTAAATTCTAATAAATAGACTATTCATATTAAACTATCACACACCAAATAGAAACAACCTAGACCAACCAGAACCAATTACCGTTTAACAATGAGAAAATTATAAAAATCAAGGCTTTCAACTTATATATAGGTATAATATTTAATGTCTTATGTAAAATACATATAAATGAGAAATATATCCTACTGTGGGGATCCCGCCATGTAAAATAGCGGGGACACATCGTACGATACAGTACAAGTAAAGTGTGTCATTCATTTCTTTTTTAACTCGTATCGTTTGATAAAACCTTAAGCTATTATCGGGGTGTATGAATTTAAAAATATCCTGACCAACTTTGAATGTTACAGGAGCTATAGATTTAAATATACAGAGTTTTTGAATTATTAATAGCACTTTGTGGGCAGAATGTAGTAAAATGTGTTCTCGGTAATTTTTAACACGAAAGAAATAATAGTCTGGCAAAGTCTTAATTAAAAATCTACCTCAGCTGTAATCAAAAAATATAATTGTTTTTTCAAATAACGCCCCCACAATCACACCCCGCCCCCCAGGGTGGAATTTTAAAATATCCGTTCTTCGCTGACATCTATTCGGCAAAAAGGAATATTCCTGCCAAATGTCAAGTCTCTAGGCTTTGTAGTTCCAGATTTATCGAGACAAGGTCGCACATTGATCAATAGCTTAAGATTTATGTATTTTATCATTTAACATAAGTTTATCTTTTATTTGTCAAATTTAGATGAGAGTTAATATATAATATTATAAGAGTGGCGTGCGAAATCTACAGCGTCGAACAGTTAAAATATGAAATATACTAGAGCAGCAAAATAATAAACTTTTAGGTGTGACTCGTAACGTGACCTCAGACTGACATCGAGTTATTAAGCTGCTTGAACATATTTATGTACAAAACTATCTTATATACATGTACACTAAATAAAATGTTATAATATATTTATCTTTATGCCTATGCTGTTTTTGTAAATACTTTGACCCTTATATGATCTACGTGTATGTCAGATTAAGGTCACGTGCTGACGTTTTATATTTACGAATTAACAATTATGGGATGATTTGGATAATTTTATTACAATACAATTAGATCAAAATGTTTAAAGTAGTGTAATAAAAGATACATGGTCGGTAAAGCACTTGCGTATCTAAGAACCATTTATATAACAGCGTTTAACAAATGTAATTGTAAATATATAACACTTACCCCGCATGACTATATAATTCTTAATTAAAAAAGTAAACACTTAAACAGCTTGTATTATGGATATTTACATAATATATCTACATAAATATACAGTTTAATACGTTCAGTTACAAGGAAAGCAAGTTGTTATTATGCTGAGAGACAGGAGCTGGTAGTGGGGCTGTGATAAAAATAAACGTATCGTTACGCTTTTTCCTTAAAATATACATACATGTTTGGTTAATTAATTTAAAATACATGGGTAAATGAAATTATATTCGTGTATTTGAAAAGAGGTAATTTTCAAATAATTTAATAACAATATATCATTTTAACACAATTTTATTTTATAATATAAATAACAGTTAATAAATACTCGTAAGGGTTATCACATTAACATAATATAAATTACTGGCCCAATAACAATATAAAAATAAAATACAGGACTTCATTTGCTATCACCAGTATTCCGTTCCTCTGTCATTTAGAATTCACCGAGACCACACAAATCTATCGCTTTTATACTTTATTAATGTTCTTGATTCATTATGTACCCGACAAACTATTGTTCGAAACAATGGCAATATTTACTATATTGTGATAATTGTTAACGATAAACACTTAAAATGCTTTAAAATATTTTTAATAATATTATACTAACAAAATTATATTATTAATAAATCTTACTCTAACATAACAATAATCAATAAAACTTCCTTTTCATAATAATCTCAAAATATCTTATTACTTATTTATATTCCATTTTAGTTATATTTATTTATCACGTCATGTTCTAAAAATATATTAATATAACATGTATATTATTTACTTTTATTTCTTCAAGATTTTTTTAATGAAATGAAGTTTAAATATCAAATGGATCTCTGTGTTCTGACACAAAGGGGAAAGGGGGACTAGAAGACCATTCTATACAGCGGAGAAGTTGTTGTACATACGTAGAGTTGGGTCAATGGAGAGATACGTGAAAATGTATGACAGTGGCCTGAGTTAGAAATTAGGGTAGAAATAGTACGGCGTGGTTTGAGCTTCTGAACAAATGTGTACATATATAATACATTAATTGCATATTTAACATTAACTACAAAATCAATCAATTAAATGTCATTAATTTATATATAATTTGTAAATACGTATATAATACAATATTATTTTGCATTTGACTGTAAGCATAAGTCACTCGTCGCACTCGTGTCATCGCTGACGACTCAAACCAGGATATTACAAGCCGATATATTATAATTAGATATTCAGTTAGTTTCGGTGTTTGTGAGGAGAACAATATGGAATGAGAAATAAATTTAAAAGATACGAATATTTCACCGTTATAATGGTTTTTGGTCAGTATATGTTTTGTATTTTTCATTTAGCCTTTTATTATTTTTTTAAGATTATTGAAAAATTATGTATTTCTATATTTTAGTTGTAATTCTTCTTGCATCGAAGATTATTCTTGAATGTCATGGCTATGTCCACATGAATTCAATGAAGCTGTACGAGCACACATCGCTCAAAAATGATTCTTTTTTCGGCTTTAGCATTTCCTACCAGCCTGGGATAAAGAGGTAAAGTAAATATTAAATTTAACGTTTTAAATATATATTGTATTGTATTTCATGTTAATCCATATGTAATAAGAAAAAATATTCCAATTGTTTGTCTGTCTGTCCAATATGATGACATAACATTGTTTCTAAAAGCTTGTTTTTTACTGTAGGTTAATTATAACCGCACCTCGGGAGGATGACGTCGGAGCAGTCTATACGACTGGTATGAACTCATCAAACATTGTCAAACTGCCTCTGAGGGGTGATATGTTGAGTAGAAGTAAGGTTGTTACTTATGTTATAAATTACACGGAGTTATAAAATATTTAATATTAATAAATTTGTAATTCATTATTTTAGCACCAAATATTACGAATGACTTTTGGTACGGCGCGACTGTGAAGGCTAATTCAAAATTTTTCATTGTAAGTAAAGTCATATTTAATATGTACTTTTGTATTGATTTAGAAGATTGAAGAAGATAAGTGTACCTGGTAGTAGTGTGTAGCGCGGACTCGACTCTAGTCTAGGACATAGTTAATAACTAAATAATAGGTACTAGATCTCCTCAAAAATAAGTTTATTTTGTTCTGAACTATTTAACCAATTGAGTTATTTTGATAGGGTAAGACAGGTTTATAAGCAAATATAAAAAACACAAACTAATTATCCACCTCAAAGGTTTTGCAAAATCACCTAATATTTTTCATTGATATGTGTTAAGGACACATTTGAACAAGTTATACTTGTTGGTTTTCAATATAAACGTAGTCTGAGTTACATTTTAAAACTTCCAATAGTAAAAAGCTGATATCAAAAGTTCACTAGTCGTTACGTGACGAGTGTTAGAGATGAAAAATATTTCAAATATGTTTTTTGTTAGGCTCCTGGTTTTAAATTTTGATACATTTCTGAATTGTTCGGTTTTTATATAACCAAATAACCAGCTTGATATTTGTTTCTGTTATTTATTTGAATATTTTTGTCAAAGGCATGTGCCCCGAGATATGCAGAGACTAAATCCAATAAGGGAAAAAAATATCGAGGTAAGGAAGTTTATTTTAATACTACTTTAAATACATATACAATATTCTATACTAATAAGGTCTGAATGGTAAAAAGATAAATATTTCCTGTCAATTGAGTTTGTATAAAGTCATCAAAAACTAATAAAAATCTCTGTCTATTATATATATATTATATTGTATATAAGCTGTTAAGTTCGACCGCTACATCGTTACCCCTTCACGTTTCCATTTCGTAATTGATACCTTGTGAAGTACCGCCGAAACAAATTCAATGCCACAGCCTCCCTTTATAATTTATAAACTTTATATCCGACTTCTCCCCTTCTAAAACTATTATATGCGGCAGTTACAATGGGAAATATTTCAGGCCGAATCACCAGAAAGGGTTCTTGCCCGGCATTTCTGGATGCCTGGAACACAACACATTAATTTCGGAAAGCCTTAAAGATGCCAGAAAGAGCGAAAGACAAGTTACGGTGTGTTGGATAGACTTAGAGAACGCCTTTGGGTCGGTACGACATGAACTGATGATGTTCGCGTTGAGATGGTATAACTTTCCTACTTTAGTTGTCGACATAATTGCATCATACTATTCAAAATTATATTTTTCAATAACTTCTAGCGGAAACCATTCCCGACCGCTAAGCTATAATATAGGTCTGTTTCAAGGATGTTGCATTTCTCCAATAATATTTAATATAGTAATTAACATTTTAATAGATAAATTAATAAGTCATGAGAAAAAGTGGGGTTATCGGTTTAAATTTAATAATAAATACACGGAATCCATACTAGCATTTGCAGACGATCTGGCTATACTGACACGTAACCCTAAACAATGTCAGGTACTTTTAAATGAAGTAGAGGATTTCTATAAGTGGACTGAAGGACTGCGGACAAAACCCAGTAAATGCCACTGTCTGTGTCTGGGTAGACGAGACACCAAATATACCTCTTATAATCCGGGTCTTTCAATAGGCGGTCAAAGTGTTGCTACAATTACTGAAGCAGCCCCATTAAAATTTTTAGGTAAAAAAATAGATTACAAAGGTCGCACTCCATCTCTAGATATTATAGTCGATAGCTTTTTAAATGATCTTAAGAAGGTAAACGGTCAACCAATCAGTAATATCAAAAAAGCTTGGATATATGACAACTATCTAACGTTACGTCTAAATTGGCCTTTTCTAGTTTACGATCTTAATAAAACCCTTTTGTCTAAGTTAGATCCAAACGTCATAAAGATATTGAAGTCGTGGTTTGGGCTCGCGCATTCAGCGGACTCTTCAACTTTATTCAGAGACCGAAACAATTTTGGGATGAAATTAAAGAAACCATCGGAGCTCTATAAACACCTAAGAGCTACCAAAAGACATATCATCGAAAAATCTCATGATGATATTGTAACATCTCTTCCAAAAGATAAAAATGCATCAGAGCTGGAGTCACGACTTCAATTCCATAAACAATTCATGATAGGTGCTCAAACAAATAAAGCAGGGTTAGGATCTAGCGGGAAAGTTCGAGATATAGACTTAACAAAATCCTTTATTCGGCAAGATGAAAACGATCAGTATCGAGTGCTCGCGATGAATCTAGAAATTCAAAATGAGTGGGTGACCATAGGCGACTTTTGTATTCCATTAGCATTGAGGTGGCGCACCTTACTTCATGAGTGGTCTCCAGCCTTATTAAAATTCTATCTAAATGCATTCCAAATGACTCTCCCAGATCAAAGTAATTTAGTAAGATGGGGTAAAGCTACCGAAAAGTCTTGCAATATCTGTGGGGAGGCAGTAGGAACGGCTAAACACTTGTTGGTAGGGTGTAGGGTGCTATTGGAAAAAGGTCAATACTCGCGGCGCCATGATAAAGTATTGGAAATCATACGTGAAGCGGTTAGTCTTTCAGTAGCTAGAGCGCAAAAGGGTATAACAACCACCAAAAGATTCATAGAGTTCTTTAAAGAAGGCTCGTCTAAAAAAACAAAACAAAAGCCTCACTCTATCTTGGAGGCGGCTCGCGATTGGACTATAATGATGGATACGTATGAGAAACAGTATAGAATTCCTGAGGATATTGTTGTCTCGTCATCCAGACCGGACATATTCCTGTACTCTAGACAGTTAAAGCGCGTGATACTTGTGGAGCTTACTGTTCCGTGGGAAACTAACATTCCCAAAGATCACACAATTAAAGTAAACAAGTATTACGAACTGACCAACGAACTGACCAGGAATAGGTATATAGTTAATTTGTACGCGGTAGAAGTGGGAGCGAGAGGTATAACAGCGAAATCTCTCTATAACCTACTTAAAGATCTTGGCCTCTCTAGAACTATCATCAGTACATTTCTAGAACGTACTTCAAAGGCGGCATTAGTAGGTTCATTCCAAATTTGGTTAGGTAGGGAAAGGAGCGCAACCAGTTGAGGTGAGCGTGAATGCGCATTTTAAAGGGGTCCCTTAAACCTACACTTGGGTCGCAAGTCCCAGGGGCTGTTTGCGCTCCTCTCCCTGCAACGCGATGGGCCCGGCACCCGCACGGTGAATCCATGGAATGCTAAGAAGCTTCGTCTCTACATCCATTTTTATTATTCTTTGTAATAGATAACTTAAAAATAAAGGTGATAAATATTTAAGCATGTAACGATGGATAAAATATTTATTTTCAGATCGCTTAAAACTGCCAGCAACCATGGGCATCTGTTTGAAAAATAAATATATTGGTGCAGATAAATATGAAACTGAACATTTAGAGTCAATGATTATAGAAGAGCGTATATTAAACGCGAAAACATTTGGTGAGATTATTTTTAATGTATTTTTAAAGTCATAATTACTTAAAAAATATTTTATAATTCCAAGACAATTTCTTTGCCAATATGTCGCCCATCATAAAACATACTATAGTTCAATTAAAGACGAATAAATGTATAATTTCAGAAAAACAAATGGATTCAATGGGATGGAATATAGATATAACAGAAAACGACAAGGTTCTTATTGGTTCACCCGCGATGATGACCGGTGAATATGAAAATATTATATTTAACTAATATTATGATGTCATAAGATGCTTCATTAAATATATTTAAATACATATTATATTTATATTTATTATAATATTATAACTATAAATGTAAAGGAAACTAGCTTATATGGTAATGTTTTATAGACTTTGTTGGCTTGGAATGACAAATGGAGTAATAAGGAAGCTGGCCGCGTTTCCTTTTCAAAATGAATGCCTATTCTCTGATCGATAAATTAGCACTAACCCTCTTATCACCAGATGAAAGACCGATACAATTTATATATATCATAATAAAAAGATTGACGTAATATAAAATATTTTATAATCATTATTACAATAATTTCCAATTGTTAAAAATAACAATTAATATTTTTAGTTATTAAAAAAACAACATATAAAACAATACCGATTAATATCTATCATTAAGTAGTTATTGTCATTAGTAAAAAATATTTCATGAAATAAAAGGCTTTTATAATAATTAATTATATAATGAAGCCATTTGACAGTGTTATATCTGAAGGTCGCGTTCTGTTGTACGACAATGTCACCAGCACACCGCATCTCATGCAGGGTGGGATCCCAAAGCACTTATATAGTTATAATTTGGGTGAGCATTGAATGAATAATATCTTAAATAATGAATGAAAGTCACGATACCATTACATTAAACATTAACTCGAAGGTTACAGCTTGACGAGCGGACGTTTCTTCAATAAGCACTTGGTTTATGTAATCAGCAGTACATTCGGAAAAGGGAAGGTAAAAACAAATCAATACACATAATGAAACTGTTGTGCCTGTCTAGGCGTCTATGCGTTCAAGCAAAGACGCCTGGACAGGCACAAGCGTTGTTTTTGTCAATGTGTCCTTGCCATGGAGTAACTTAAATATCCGGTATAGAGTTTAAAACCAGCGCCATATTATTTGAGTCTCTGGATGGGAACTAACGAAGTCGCTGGCAACAGCTAGTATACATTAAAATAAATGTATATATTGAATACTTACAAAAATAGAACAATCAGTATCCTAACTTCCGGTGATACTGAGAGGACTAATTTTTTAAGACATTACAGCCAATTTTTTTAAGGATTTTTTTTTTTAACATTTTTCAATTTTTAATATTATATTTTGATTTAGAACTTACTTTCTTTGAATTATTTATTATATTTTTTACATTAATTATATATTTTTAAATAAACTTCTCTTTTTTCTTTTCTTATTTAGATGTTAATGTTGCAGGTCTTTTTCTTAGACTCGAAGCAAAATTTCTTAAAATTCTTAGAGGATGCAGAAGTTGGTTCAATGTTCGGTGCAGCGCTGTGTGCGGCTCGGCTGGGGGCCAGCGCGTTGCTGGTTGGGGCCCCCACGTATTCTGACAATGCATACAAGCACGACATAGGGGCTGTAAACGTATATGTAGACCAAACAGATGAGGTAAGTTTCTTGTAAAAGGATAAACAACATACACTATATAGAGTAGCCTCTAGGACTTACCACGAGCTCTACGAGCAGTTTGTGTGTATTTTAATACATTATAGCAAATATTCGGTAAACAGTTCTAAATAAACTCTGAACTAATTTTCCGTGTTCCGAAAACTCCCTTGTCCACGCGAACGAAGTCGTTGGATGCAACTAGTGTAAAATAAATTCAGTTTGTTGTACTGTTTAAGTATTCAGTAATCAAACTACATCAACCTAATGCACTCCACTGCTCCACTCCATTTTGCGGCAGACATCCCTGTAATAGAAATCTTTTTGTGTTTTTTTTTAGCTCATGCAGTTTAAGAGAATTATAAAAGGTCCATCCAGTGGAAGTTATTTTGGACATGCTATCGAGAACCTTGGTGATATCGACGGAGATGAGAAAGATGGTGACTTATTAACTGTTTCCTTATTTCAAAGAAATATTTTCTTATTATAATTTTTGATAAAAAGATCGTAAAATCTAAATTACATGTGTTTATTGACCTCGTTGCATATATTTATTTGACGTTGACCAAAACTATAATATAACAACTAAATTATTACAGCGTAAAAAAATGTATGTATTAAAATTCTACAAAAATGTTATTTATTTACTTATGTAATTTAAATGTAAGTAATTTCGTTCTTGATATTATATCTACCAGACATCGTGATAGCGGCTCCGTTTGAAAAGGGGAACGGTGCGGTGTACATATACTCAGGGGCCAGCATTTTAGATGAAAAGACTCCTCCGATAAGGATTCAACCTAAGAACTTCCACTCTTTTGGTTTCAGTCTCGCAATTGTAGAAGACACCGATGGAAACGGAAGTAATGGTACAGAAATTGGTTCATTATTTAGTATTTACTTAAAATGATCAATCACATTTATATAATGTTAGAAAATGTATATAAATATGTATAGTCATGTTTGCTTATTTAAATTTTTGATGAGGTTTCGCGAAAATTCACTAACTCTTATTCTATTTATGTACAAAAACAAAAAACATATTTATTTATTTATATCTTGTCCACTTTGAATCATGACCAGTGACTTTTGTACGTCAAATGGAGTTGTCGAGAGAGCCCATTTTGGTGTCATACTTATCGAAATAAGCCCTTATGCCAGGACACCTCTGAACTTAAAATTAAAATGACGAGAGTTCCAAGGGCGCCCTGGTCTGAGTAGAACCGCACAACAAACTCAGCCGGGTGTTTCTTTATTGTGATCACAAATGTCTATGTATATGTAAAATGAGCAATTTACGAACAACTAGAACCATCGCAATCGATTCTATGAAAACGCAAATAATTAATAAATCATGAAATAAAAAAAAAATAATAATGCAAAATATATCAATATATAAATTTTAAACAAAAAAACCGTTGCCAATACTTCCAACCATCTGGTCTAGTCACATCACATGACATTGTAAGACAGCTGAAAGATCGACAATGGATATAGTACAAATGGTATTAACGCTTGTCGAATAGAATGACAAATGTATATATAATTTGAATAAATATAGAATAAATAAATAAATTAATTAATAAACTGTATAAATTACCAAGTGTAAGGAAAAAACAGTCGACATAAAATATTAAATAATTAGTAAGAATCAATAAAGGGAAAATAGAAAATCCAGAGAGTTTAAAATTAATAATAATTAAAATACTCGTACAATTTAACTTAATCGAATGTTATTTTTTAGAATTAGCTGTCGGGTCGCCTCTAGACAACAAAGTAGCTGTTTTCAAGACGTTCGCGTCTATAAGAGTAGTGTTGAGCGCAGAGTTGAATACGAAGACAAAGGACAGTGAGGTGGAGTTTGTATTAAAATACTGTGTTCAAACATATTTGAGACAAAAAAATACCATATCAGGTAATACATCGAGTATTCGGCTTCTATAAAGTAATTAAATTAATTTACTCAATATTGTCCTAACAGCACTCTATACACTTTTATAAGAGAATATATTTATAAAATATATTTGTTCTTTACTTTATCAACTATAATGATTTGTACTAATTTCTTCTAATATAATTTATATAATTTAATTAATTTTTCAGATTTAATAATAGTCATTGAATTAACAAATGCAATATTTACAAGAGATCTATCAAAGAACAATGTTTTGAAAACGAAGCTCCCTTTAGTAAACTATATCCACCAGAACAAGAGCTGCGAAGAATATGACGTACACGTACAGACTGACGAATCAAATGTAATTACTGTATTTAATTAATACACAAGATCTTCTTTATGAGAAATATAATAGATTACAAAATGCTTTAAAATAATGAAGAATGCAACTTCAACGTATACTTTAATAAGACATATATTTGTTTACAGACATCAGCCAATAAACTAATAATGTCGTACAACATAACCGCATCGTTGGACGAAGATCCTCAGAAAATGGCTACCTTCGATCCATCCAGGGTGCTGTTAAGTGAACCTCTAAGTGTTTTGAATGTGCAAGGACAGAAGTGGCATCCCGACAATTCTTTAGATGAACCGGATCTTTCCCTTAATATAACTTCTTCAATGATGTAAATATTTTTTGACAAGCTTATATAAATCACGAAGTGAAAGACAACACTATAAATTAATGACTCGGCTCCCCTCGGTTTGACAAATAATATAACAAAAAAATTTTTTTCACCGCTGCGTAATTCAAATGAAACATTTCAGGCAACCATATCTGATCGGTTCATCTCACCTCGAATCGTTTACACTGTCAGTGGTAAACGCTGGGGGGGCTGCGCCGAAGCCCTGCATCCAGGTTTCCGTGGAGGGGGCGCACGTGGTTGGCTACCCGCAGTCCTGCACGCATGCTGCAGATGGGCTCTTGTGCCGACACAATCAGATTATAAAGAATAACAGTGTCTGGGTTAGTTCCAAAACTTTAGTTACATATTTCATTTTATTGTTGAGTACGTTCAATACTTACAACGCAAAGTGAATACATATTCTATCAGATATATAATTTATATGAATAAAATAATTTATTCGCAGGAAAATGTTTTCAAATTAGATATGAATCCCCTGACAAGCATTCATAAAAGTCTTGTTATTCGGTGTGATTTATATGAACGATGCGGCGACGGAAATAAAACATCGTATGAAAAGACAATTGAACTAAAACCTTACAATGATATGGTCAAAATTAACGGGTAAGTCTTTACATAAAAAGTATTTGTTTTTAGCACTTTTGCGACGATAATAGTAATTTTAAGTGCGGACTTAAATTCAAAGGTAAAACATAGTAATAGATATACATAGTAAGATAAAATACGATAAGATGGTGGCTAGGACTAAGAGTAATAATGTTTTTCTTATAAATGTATTTGGCTGAATGTACTCACATCTATTTTATGTGACGTCGTCTAGCCCATTGGTAAAAACCGTACTTGTAGATGATACATACTACGACTAGGGTTCTTACTAGTGGGCTCGTATCATTCAGACCTTGCGGCGGGAGCTGCATGCAGCAGCTTTCTTTGCTCAGAGCTCTGTAGCACGCAGTTCGCGTCTAGATTCACCTCGTACCACGCTGGTATTTAAATACAAAAGGAGCGATTACTTCTCAATTATTTTTTAAATTATCAAATGTTTTAAGTCAATCAAACCCTGATCGAATCGTTAACATGACCACGGAAGATCTTCAGACGGGAAAACCACTGGAACACGTGTATACAGTAAGTGAACATATGGACCTTTAAAACACATCATTATTGCGTTAGAAATTTACAAGCTCGATGAATCATCTATCATTATATATTTATCTAAATGGTCAACATATTTAACTGATCAGTGCCATTTATTAACGTAATATCTTTAAAATATTCTTAATTATTTTCATATAAAAAACCATTTTTAATAGATCTACAATTATGGCCTCACCAATTGGGTTGGAGTAAACAGTGAGATAATTCTGAAAAACGCGTCGTATATTGATTATTCAAAAACTCCCATAAAGGTAAGAAAATATATCATGAAAACAAACTTATTCTGTATATTATGCTATGAAAATGAACTTATTCTGTATAAAAATATTTTTTTTTTAAGATCTACACACACACATCTTCGGATAAATGTGAAAACGTAACCAACACCCAAGATAACATTCGAGTGTGGTGTGGAATAGGAACCATTAAGAGACAAGAGAAAGTTGTCGTGGTTATTGCATTAGCGATAGAGCCAGGAACTTTAGGTTTGAATATTTATTATTATGCATGTGATCGAGTATTCAGCAATCAGACGAACCGGTTCGGTCCGAATTAGATGTTTAGTGAAGTCATCGCACTTAGAAAAACACAAATAAAAGGAGTCGCGAATGCTTGCTATCCTTAATAAGGCATACAGTAAACTGGGACTCACGGAGAATAAAAAACTTAAACTTTAGAACTATTCTAATGAATTTTTTAAATATAATATTATGTTACAGAGTTTGAGAGCAATGATCAAAACATCAATATAAGCACGTCACTGAACCTGTGGCTTCAGGACGAAATCAAATATTATAGGTCATTTATTTACTTATCTACTACTTTTATTATTTACTAGACCAATATTTACTTCATGTAATGTAAACCCAAAAATATTTCACAATTAAAGTAATTACCTTACAAGAAAATTAAGTCTCACAACTAATTGTAAATGGTTTACGATCTTTAGAACGTACTTAATATTTTTTTAAAGACCAACTTTTCATTTTATTATTGTCCAATAAAAGGTATTGAATACTTATGTTGTTATAATGAAACTGAAGTAATTCGTACTATTAAATATATTGTTCATGTACATTTTACAGCTTAAATACAACGCTAAAATACGCTACGGCCGAAGTTCCCCTCTGGGTGACCCTCACCTCCTCTTTCGTCGGTATTTTCATATTGATTATAATATCGTATATTTTATACGAGGTAAGAGAATCACTATTTTTATAACTATATTAGTATTTTATGGAGTCTGAGTGAGATCTTCGAAACAAACATTAGTACAGACTATTGCAGCGCCAAGACAAGTCGCTTTTTTCAAAATCAAAACATGAAACTTACTAAAACTATTAGTAATATTTCTTAAAATATGTTCTAGTATGGATTTCTGCGACGAAAAACTAAAGAGAAGCTCATCGAAAAGAAAGAAGAGACCCATAGAGAGAGTATGGTAAGTTACCAAGAGTCTTTATTGGAAGGGAGGGGAAGGGGGTACCATGAACAAATAAAGAAGATTTATTTTTGGCATCTAATTTTTTACACAGAGATACTCAAACAAATATCATATTAAAATATTTAAAATACTATAGTAGAAGCCGCTCGCTTCCAAATTTTATAAAAAATATAATTATAGTTTTTAGGAAATAAATTCCCTTCATGTAAAGAATAAGTTACTTTTTAAAAACAGTATTTTTTTAAGAATAGGGGCGAATTAATAAATGGGAGCGATGTCAAATTTCTTAATTATAAGTTAAATTAGGAAATGCAGTTTTTTTGACTTTATTTTAGTAATAGTTGGGTAGAGTGGTCAGTAGTTGATTATTGGTGTTTCGTTGAATTATACCAAACATCTCTATGAAGCGTATTATTAATATTAAATATATGTTCAACTTAGTTGTCTTAATAACTTTGGAAATATTTTTTAGCGCCGTTCAATGATCTGTGCAAACATGCGTAAAGAAATGATCCATAGACTAGAGGAACGAAATGAATTACAAGTACCAGAAGACGAAGACTCAGTATAAAAAAAACAATATTAGTTATGTATAAGAAAACTATTAATTATGTATTACTAATAATATTTTCTAGTTTGAATATGTTTCCGGTTCCGTTATTCCCTTTTCAGTATGAGGGTGACGATGATAAGAGTACGTCGTATGATCAAACCCTCTGCTCCTTTGCCATCCCATATCTTAATACGAAATTGTAATAAATATAAATACTTAATTTTCTTGTTTTTTGTACTTATTCATAATGTTGGGCTTTTTTTTAATGTTTTCTTTACTTAGATACAAAATCGGCTGTATTTAAAGAAGACGCTTTACTTTTAATTCTTTGTACTCTACACGAGTAGTGATCCCATGTCAGTATCTAGAAGTTAAAGTAAGGTGTGTAGTTTACTTTGATTGATAGGGTAATTTCAAAGTTGGACTACCGCTATTAATACTAGAAAGTAAATATGAAAAAAAAAAACTTAAAAAACAAGATTTTATTACTTGTTAACTAAAAGTTTTAAATAATTTAAGAGCGATGTATTCAAAATTTTTCGTTTTTATATCAAACTACAAT
Source organism: Dircenna loreta (assembly GCA_963555665.1). NCBI lineage: Eukaryota > Metazoa > Arthropoda > Insecta > Lepidoptera > Nymphalidae > Dircenna > Dircenna loreta. Next base: position 9,014,078 of record OY743098.1, read on the forward strand.
TTTTTATAAATAAAATTCGTGTACATTGATGGAGGTAACAAATAAAAAAGTATTTTAACACCTGAAATGTTTTCTGTTTTTTAGTTTTGGCAATCCCAATGAGTTGACACCTGTAATATTACCAGACACCTCGCATGTTCATTTATTTTTTACTTAACTATGAGAAATGTTTATTTCCACCTTATGGTTTTCCGTGGTCTAAAGTACATTGACCATGCTTCAAGAAATAAAGTAGAACTATTGTTAACATAAATATTACATTTTCTAAGCTTTCCTCAATTTTTCGAGGAAACTATGACGTCCGACAAACAATTATGGCTGTGATACCTACATGGTATTCACAAGGGGGCTTGATTTTATAAAAAAAGGGTCCAAACAAACTCTAATGGTTACATTTCTTAGATAGGAAATATATATTTACTGTTAAAATGTGTTTTTGATTGTGATTTACTCAGTCTACATTAATTTTCAATGAAATTGGTAAATTGTTCAAAAATTTAGTCATTTAATAAAAATAGAAAAGTATTAAATAATTAAACCAACTAAAAGCTAACTCACTCTACTAACATACAAGTCCTAATTTTTCGAAACAGGTAGCGATACGGTAGATCAATTGGTAGAGCCAAACGGTTTCCCAAAGGCCGCGGGTTCGAATCCTGCTCGTATAGATTATGTATTCATTGTATATTGCTCATTTTGTAAATTGCTCATTTTATTTATATTGACTAAGTAAAGTTCTTTAAGTTATATTAGGAATATACTTCAAAGAGGAATCATATTGATTTTATCTAACTATAAATAAAGGTTATATGAGAGTATACAAACTTTTTAATATTATTGAATATCTGTTAAAATATTTTATATAAATTCCATTTGTATTTTATTAATTTAAGAATGTATATTAATTTATTCAAATCTATTACTATCAGTGATCATTGATAGTAGTGGTAGTGTTTTAGTCTCGTGAACACATTACAGTTATGAGGATTTTAAAAACAAGCGCCCTGGTTTGAAATGTACCACACAGAGTGAACCGGGTATTTCTATAATATGATCACTGTTTCACAATGTGTGGTTTGCACCTACGGTAAAGGTCGCTGACACTTATCTATTTTATATACCTCAGTTAACTTCTATTATTGCCTGTAATAGTGACCATCTTGTTGGTGCAATAAATAAATGATTAGTAAATTATACCATATAAATGAATTTACTAAATTAAAGTTGCAAAAAATATTACACGACCGGTTACACCAAGCAGCACCCGTTCAGTAGTATAGATCAAGGGTTATCCCTCACCCCCCTAGGGGCAGGGAGAGCCACCGGACTCCCAACGCTCCCAACGCCCAACAAGCAATGACTTCTAAAGGTACGGTGTGATGCAGCCACTTGATCGAACAAAGGATACTCACAACGTCAAATAAAAAAGAAGATTACTAATTAATCACTAAAATTAATTCCCAGGCCATACCGTCGTTAATATAATGATTATAATATATTGATGATACAATGAGTATTTATTTCATAACTATTCGATTAATGGAACGTTATAGATAACTCGACGCTCTGCAGTACAAATAAACTATCAATATATGTTTCTGATTTTCGTCATTATTTGACTGTCCTGATGGTTTTCATGTTTGCTAAATTAATTATATATTTTGTCTTTCTCTCATTGAGCAACAGTCTGTTAGCGTCAAACTATTGTACATCTGAGAGAGCATTGTCTACCACGTGACTTACTGATTGCTGTCCGTCTGATATTCATTTTAAAAATAAGAGAAGTAATATAATCCAATAATACATTATACAAACCCACTTTGACAAATCAATGATTATATTTCGCTATAACAATGTGAATCATTATTCCCATTTATAATGTATCTGATTTAAAATTTAATTTAAATGATATATCTTTAAGTGTCTACTATCTAGTCAACACAGTTTAATATCATAATAGTAAGCAGATGTCTACGAAGATTGTACTTATCATTTGGAATCCAAGATTATCAATTAAAATAAAGGTGGTGCTGTCAATGTGCCATCTTCTGACAAGTCCGAGAGTCCGCTGAAATAGAACCGATGATAAAATTCTGTCAATTTCGGGAAAAGCTCTCTTGGGTTGATTTTCTTTTATTATACATTTCTATCAACTTACCCAATACCAACTGAAATAGCGTAGTCCATTCTCGTTCATCCTTACTATCCTGTTTGTATGGAGGGTATTCAGTTTCCTAGAAAGTGACCATGCTTTCAATCTCCGTTTGAAAAACTTCAATATGTTAGCCACTCCCGTTCCCGTTAGCCACTTTTAAAGTTATGGGGACTCGTTCCTGTCAAGGCTACAATTTTATGTAATTCTCTACCTCAAGATTTTCGACAGTCAGAGTGAATACACGTTTTTATACACCTCCCAAAAAAAGTACCATCTGACGCTATAAGTATTTTGTCTATAAAATGTCTCATTGAGTATTGATTACATTCGTAATACATAACGTTCGTGATTTATTGTTAGATATGTTTATATTCCTTAAATATCCTGTTTAACGTTTTGCTTCCAAGATAAGGGTTGCCTTGAAGCGGTACTGATAAGGCCAACCCAAAATTGATTATTGTTATATTCTTTCTTTTTTTATTACTATTACTTTTTATAGTGTAATAATTATAAGAATAAGAATACTTTACTACTAAGATGGAATACGTTACTATCAACAGAAACTATTTTTTATATATTTTTCATTCATATTTACAAAGTTTAGCCAAAAACATTAATTTTTCTCATGACTTCTTAATAAATTGTCTTTTACTATATTTCACTATTACTAGGTACTCATCGTTCTATTGGTAAAACCCTAACAAAGAAATACTTAGTTAACAATCTTACAAGGGCTATACAATTCATCACAACACACAACACACACCAGTATAGCTGGGTGTAGTTCAACACGGTCTACTGCAGCGTGTTGTGTGTTTGTGTGTTGTATTGTATTGCATTATAGAGTTGCGACAAGACGGGGTCGTTAGTGAAATAAAACAATGGTAATTATGCAGTAGTTTTATTGTGAATGTGGCCCGTGTCTCTTCTACCGGGGCGACTACCGACTACACAGATAACTACAAACTGCCCTGTCTTACTAAAGTCCAGTTCATAGCGAACTAGGTACATAAGTATAATACTCAGTGTATTTACTTGTTTTTATATTATTATATGTCAAAATATTTCATTATTTATATCGAAATACATTCAAGACCAACAGAATAAGTTAAAAAATAATGAGTCGGCTGTCATCTTAGTTTCGCTATAAACTGTTCTTTTTAACAACATCAACCGACTTCAACCTAGTCACATTTACACGAACACCAGCTACTCTAGACTAACAGTCACAATGTCGTAGTACAGTGGTACAGTAGTACAGTAGTACAGTAGTACAGTAGTACAGTGATGTGGAAATGAGACAGAGTGCATATTATCCGTGTGGCCGAGGTATATGCTACAAAATCATTAGATTACTTTTGGCAGTTCGCAACAATGGTAAAATGCAACTAACTCAGTACAGAACCACGTATCAAATATATTTACATTCCTTGCTTTACGAAATTAAAACCAAAAACCAAAAACCTAGTGAAAAATCTATTATACATTTCAATAAACAAAGCAAACATCTCAAGTCTTAAACGTTGACGTGGGCATCACAAATATCAATACAGCCATTTTATTTAATTACTATGTTAGAGTAACTTAAAATCGACTATCAGTGCACAGAATACCTACTATATACAATACGACTGGTACAGACTTAAATCAAACTTACTATTCAAAACGTCTTACTTTCAATTTTTTTTGCATTTTTATAAGTAAATTAATTATAGAACACAAATAAAGGACAGTGGCTTATTGGACTAAATCAAGGATCTTACCATTTTCTCTAATATTTACAAACAAATAAGGAGAAACACCTCTACAGCGAGTGCTCAGTGGAGGCTCAAGTCAGAAAATACGTCGCCTTAGCAACTGAAGATGACTTGTGAATGAACGTTAAAAAAACTTAAATAATACGAGATCTCTGAAAGTCTGGAAACGTAATACATTTACATAAAATTAGAAACCAGATGTACTCGGTGTGAGGTGAAGCCAACGACTCTACATATTTACAGACATTAACTAACGCCTCGACTGCAGCCAGGCGATTTGAAGCATACGTATACTATTAAAAAGGGTTATAATTCTATACAAATCACACAGAGTGTGGGGTGGTTTCCAATAATTACGCCTAACGGATCACAGCGACAGTTTTCTGAGTTAAGGCAAGGTGGGTCCAATGCGCCCCGCCCGCACCCACCATTGTCGCCACTTACACGCCATTACACTACGTCGACTCGCCGCCAGTAGGCAGCTAGGAAAATATGCTTCATGAATACTGGACAGATATTTAGTGGTCATACTTATTATAGAGTGAATAAACTAAACAAATACTAAACTCGATTAATCTGAAACGAAAATACTGTAGATATTTTTTAGTTACACATCAATAAGTTTTCCTCAATAATATCCAGCGGACGTTTGTGTGTTATAAAATATTAATGAGCAACTCGTGAGTGCTGACAATGGTCGTAAATGCGGCGGAGACACTTCCATTTGTACCATCAAACATGTTCAATGTACCACTGCTCGATCACACGGCCCTTTGAAGACCGTCGGGAAGACGAGACGTCGGAAATCGCGCAATGATGCATCAAAAAGTTAACCATCTCGAGCGGGTTTTTACAACGGCTTATACGAAACATACTAAAGCCTAACTATTACTACGCACTTATTTATTTACAAACCTTCTGTGTTTTATATTTCATATAGCTTTGAACTAGTTTTAAGGCTACGTCTCTCGACACGCACTCGGCGTCCTCTACTACGATGTCGGCAGCGTGCTACGTAAATACAAACATCGATATCGTTTTTTAAACATTACATGTTGCTGATGAGCTCACGTCACGCACACTAACACACCGGTATATAAAACTCTAATATGCTATAAAGTATAAATGCTTGAATTCAATATGTATCAGTTACGATTAGCTCACTATACATTATTCTAAGGCATATATAATATATATTTCCTGACTATTATTTCTGTTGTCTGGTTCATTCGATATTCTAGTCTAGCCTAAATACATATAAATGTTCAGTCGATGTTACATACAATGGTGTTTAGAGTAAGCCTAACATACAATTACTAAAGGCCGAGTACAGACGGCGGTTTTTCGAGATTCACAAGTCGGCAACTTCAATCCAGATTAAGTACGAAGCCGATATCTGTACCCGGCCCCGTCACGGAACACATCAAAATAACTAAACCAAATCAATACGATTACATAATATTGCAACATTTATTGCTTGCAATGTCCATACGAAACAATCAGGCACACACAAACCTACTGACAAACGCCTATACTAGATAGAACCGCAAACATTAATGTACGTTATAATTCCTACTAAGCCTTACTAGATTACTCCTCGAGGTATGTCGCTCGGTCTCATCCTCGCTACACTCGTGTCTCGTTACATCTGCGATTCTTTTCGTTGTATGTATTTCGTGACGCGTTATGATACATACTGACTGTGTTCCGTTATAGAGCCACTATACGTATCATGACGCGCTACGGGAGCCCAGCTCTGTACCTTCTTTAGCTTTATTTTTGTTTTTAATCCAACCTCATATCTAAACAATATTAACATCCCAATAACCTACTTAATTGTGAATAGAGGCTTCATATTTGGTAGCCAATTTGGATCCAAGTGTCAGTAGAAATTAGATTTAATAATAATGATATAAAAATAACAGTAGTATCTCAATTACTTCATATTATAAAACCACATACTGACAACCCTAAATCGTAAAGATCTTTAAATATTACTATTAATTATTAAATATTTTCACACAGTTTTACAGGTTTCAAAAAAGTTATTTAATATTTGTGACTGTGACAGCAAAAGAAGGAAATCTGATTCACATATCATCTTTAAATCAGCAAATAATGAACTTCAATATGTATTCCGGGTTACAAAACTTCATTTGACACTTTCAATACACTAGTATTATTAGTAGAAATTGAATTAGAATAGACATTACACAAAACAGTTATTACAATTACCGATAATATCTTAGCTTTAGTTTCTCTTCAATTTCTCAAAATTTTTATCGAGTACAAACATTTACTCAATATATTATAGTTTTCAAACATTTAATTTATTCCAGCCATTGTGACAAGACAAATATGTTGGTATTAGATATAATTATTAATAATTAACTTGAGCAGTTCTGAAATACAATACAACTGTCTTATTAAAAACTGTCCTCACGTTACGTTAACTGATGTCTTTATATAATGCAAGTATGCAATTTTAAAATATACACAATACAAATCCAAAATGAATACCAACAAAATAAGACTATTAATAATTCTAATTAGGATAACGCAATGGCATACGTCACTACATCTTGTGTCATTCCCACTGGTGCGGTGAGGGGGGGAGCTCGGAGGGGTGCGCCACCGTCGAGCTGGAATATCCTCTATCTTACTTACGTCCTCCACACCCACACGGTTCTATATTGAATATAATCCAATATAGAACCATATTAGACCATGCATTCGGATAATAAAACATTTCAATCTACACTACATCCAAAATCACCACAACCGAGTGCTGCTCTGTGCTCTCTCTACTCATGCACTACCACACTTCACAACGACGATACACAAGCGGAAGCCATTTCAATTATAATGCAAAAAAAAAATATTCTCTGGTAAACAAACATAATAAAGAAACAAAAAAAATATTACCTCAATGTAAAAACAATCATTTTCGACTTAAACTGTCCAAACCCAAATAAAACTAAACCGTTAGTTTATTTATTAATTTGTAAAATTTGAGAAATTATCGAATAACTTATATTCATTCAAGACAACTCTACGACGTGAAAAATTATGATGACTTTTCATTCAATTGTGAAATTCACAAATTTGGTAGATCAAAATAAACGTTAGCTTATATAAGTAAAAATAAATATGAAATAAATAGAACGCTAACTAGTAGTGGAACATTCGGGAAACAATGACTTCACATGCAATAGCTCCGATGCGGGACGGACTCTATCCAACGATCAACCCTTTTGAAATTACGAACGACGACCGTTCGCGAAGGCAATTTTAGGTACCTTCAATACACATCATATATAATCAATTTGTTTCATGTATGGACTCATGTTATGTTTTATTTCAAATTAATATGGTTGTACATGTTAATTGAGAATTTAAAAGTCGATTTGAAGTTGTTATAGTGGTTACTAGGGCACATTGCCTTGTCGAACGGCGTCCTAGCCCCAAGTGGGGACTCAATGAGCGTGCGTGCTTACGGGCGTCACGCGCTAGGCAGCGCACAGAAATATCACGGGCGAGAGCAGCAGATATTTAGCCGCAGTCTTGAAAGGGGAACAAACTTTTGCTTTCGAACTCGCTCTACGGCTGCCGCAAACAAGGAAAAAGCAAAACGTTATTAAACCGATCTTTTATTATCTTTCGAACCACCGTTTCAAGAGGGTTGATATTGCTTGAACAGTGGTATTAAGACTCGCTCGGAAGCGGAGAAAAAAATAGGTATAAAAAAATAAACCCATGCATAAATCGGGCTCACAGCAACCCGAAGGCATGTGTTATAGAACAAAAGAAGGCAAGTTGGTACCTACATAAAACAAAACTACGGAAGGCGGTATGGGGGGTGAGGGAGGTGAGGGAGGGGAGGATGGGGAACTCGACAAAGGCTCTGTTTTGCGACCACCATTAAACTATCTTTAATCTAAACTTTGGTGTCGGAACAACAAAGACACAATTGAGAACACAGGTGACACTGACGTGCATACTAACGACAGCACGCGGCCGCACCTCGTTGTGATGATTACACTTCGGTCTGTTTTATTATCGGCAGAGAGACGTGTAGACAACAGTCATAGGTTTCATTTATCTACATATATCAAAAAGATCACCTCCTCCATACAAATAGTAGTAAGTGCGAGGGTACTCAAGTGGACTCTTATGTTAACAATTTATATAAAATATACTAATAATGTACGTATTGAAGACATAACAGTAGGCCTGTTGTCGACACGTCCACAATAGCTTGGTCGAATATGAGTGCGGGTGGTCGCCATATAGCTCGGCAAAAGGCGCTTACTAACTTTGGCCGGTCGACAAACTCCGTTGTAAAAATGTTAAACTACCCTCGACAATACTAGATTAGCACAATATATCGTTGATATAATATTTGAATATCTGTGGAGCGGCCATAGCGTTCGTCAAAGGTTATATGCAAGAAATCACCTAGTGTCGGTAGTCTCTGGTCGCGGCGCCTTACCTTGCGAAGCTCTTGAAGGCGGCCGACTGCGGGTTGATGCACAGCGGCACGCGCGACGACTGCAGCTGCTCCGCTATGAACTTGTGGATCTCCTCTGCAACCACAAGGAGCGGGCGCGTGAGACACTTCGATTACACTTAGAGGTACATGGCTGTACTCGTACTTATCGACGTAAGTTTAAGGTTACACATCCACTCATCGGCGGCGCGGTCACCGACCTTTGACCTGGTGCACGGAGGAGAGCTTCCTCTCCCAGCCGTCGTGGAAGGCGGTAGCGGCGGGCGGCTCCAGGTCGGCGGCGTAGTGGCGCGCGGCGGGCGGCGCGCTGTAGCAGCACTTGCACATGCAGGAGTGGTAGCGCAGCCGGCCCTCCTCCAGGTACGGGTGCGCCAGCGCGTCGCCCACAGAGATGCGCTTGGCCGGGTCGAACACCAGCATCTGCAACACGCGGCCGCGCTGCATTTAGGAGGGATGGTGACAGTGACTTCCCGTGTGTGAAGTCTATTCGTACTTTGCTGTATAAGCATCGAATCGTTAAAAGTACAAAATTTATATTCCGATGGCTGGAGATAACCGATATAAGTTCGAGGTAAGCGAAGGTGGCAACGTTTTTCTATTAAAATGTTATTCCAGAGAAGAAAAAAACAGTATTTGCAAGTTAATTACTTTTAGATTATTCGCCGGATAGAATACGAAACGTGTTCAATTTGGCAGGAATTACGAGACACGAGACACGCGCACGTGTTTTAATAAAAATATAAGCAAAATATCACATGATTTCATATCTGACTGACAAATGTTAGTGACAACTTAGTAGTATATTTATAGCCTTCGGAAGTTTTATATTTAGAATTGAAAACAACAAAAGAAAATAACTGCTTTGGAATTGTTTTGGTTCATTAAGTTGCAGTGATGGAAAACCTAACATTTTATGATAAATGTATTATTATTACTTATATATTTACCAGGCTACAAGAATACTCAAACGGCCTATCAATATTTCCCCATCTTTAAGGACAACGGATGGTATATGGACTCCGAAGGACCTAGAGAAGGCTAAGAAAAAATCAGAATATCCCTCGAGCGTCTTTACACATTATCCAGACGAAGGTTTACCAGATCATGAGGAAGAGGTTACACAATTTTTGATTCGAAATTTTTTGATAACATAGAAGAACTGACAGCAAAATAGGCAAAAGCGGAAATTACCAAAAACAAGAATTTGAGTCCTGACCATCAATTTGGATTTCATAGTAAGCATGCCACTATCGACCAAGTGCACAGATTAACCACAAAGGTTATGGAATCTCTCGAAGCAGAAACCTACTGCATTCTGACATATCGCAAGAGTTTGATAGCGTTGACATAAGGGTCTGCTGTTTAAGCTCAAAAGCACCCTTCCCACCTACTAATTCGAAATTCTTAAATGCTTCTTAGATCAGCATCATTTGATCGTGGAGAATGGCGAAGCGATGTCTGACTTATAACCCATAAAAGCAAGAGTCATATAAAGCAATCCCAGAACCCGCCTGGACGTTTAGAATACAACCGCGGTACCGCATCGCAAGCCGAGCTCAAACCAGACTCATCGATCGGTGTAATGTAACGTGCTCACCTGCGCCAGTAGGTGCACGGCCTCGTGCGTAGCCTGCACGGACAGTGTATAGAGCGCGGCGAGAGCGGGCGGGCGCGGCGCACGACGCAGCATGTGCGCCCGCGCTCCCGCGCACGCGTATCGCATGTCCTCCAGCGACGGAGTGCCCAGAAGCTCGGTTATCAACTCCAGCTGTAATAAGATCACACTGGTGTTTACAAGGACAGTAGGGGGTTTTGTCGAGTTTTGACCCCTCAAAAAAACGAGACTACAAGCGGGGGTTTGTTATGTCTTTAAGATTGGATATTTTTTCATATATCCATATCCATGAATGTTGAATTTTGGGCGAATTATACCTGTTGTACGGGGCTCTGCGCTTGAAACAGTATGCGTCGACCGAGCAGCTCCCCAAATATACATCCGACCGACCATACATCCACTGCCGCCGTATAGTGGTTCGCGCCCATTAGAATTTCAGGCGCTCTGAAAATAAAAATATAAAAATCAAATCATTGGGTTGTTACAAACATATATTCCAAATGGATATCAATTCGATGAACGGAACGGTAGATGTTTGACCGACACGACACGAGATAACCGTTACGGTTAATGCACGGTTTAATAACAGACAAATAAAACCTATTTTGAAACAAATTTCTAAATCATACTAAAACTACGAATCGTATATTTTGTTCATTTACCGTAATATGATTTCGCTTAGATTGGAATCACGAAAATACATAATGTAAATCGCACTTAGATGAGCTAGCCGTGGCATACTTTCAAAACTGCGGTCAGCGGTGTAAAGGTCGCATCTGTACCTTCACTTACGTTTACAAGACCTCTTATTAGCAAATTAGCCTAAAAATATTATTCTACAATTTAAATAATAAGGATCGCTTTAAAGGTTACCTTTCTCAAACAATCGATTTTGTTTTATTATTTTTTTTAAGTCAACAATAATATAACATACTATAACTCTTCAATGGTTGGTTCACAGGGATGTGGTAACGTAAAAAAAAAAAAACAAGCAAAAGTAGAATTTCTTTCTGGATAAAAAAGTAAATCTAATAAAAGCCGATCTTCGTGTACACGATACTAATACACTGTAAGGGTTTATGAAGCTTATGGAAAAAAGAAAGTGCTAGCTACAAAGAATACAAATTGAATTGTAGATACGTTTTGTTATATTTAGTAATTTTGTACTTATTTGTAGTCTATGAAACAATATATTGAAAAATAAATGTGTTAACTCCAACTGCTTTAGTATCAAGCTGGGGAACTGGTTTGAGTCAGGTATTATAGAAAATGTATGTGTAAGAAGGAAGATCTTACGTGGGTAATTTATCAAATTGTGAAGTCTTCGCAAATTGCTCAATGTCTAACAATATTTTAATTCTGAAATGTGATTTCATTTCGTCATATAAATATATTAAAACGTTAGTCCAACCACAATGAACTCCGGTTTCATGTTCTCGGCTACAATGTACTGGGCCATGGTGTTTGGACAATGACCTGAGTGGGGACGCCATATTAGCATGTCAAATACGTGCTTGGATTCTTTATACAGATTCTGAATCTAATTTCAAAATCAAATCAAAATCAAAATTTCCAGCAGGGTATTAGATAGAATCCTGATGGATTAATACAAAAAATGTATTATTTTAAAGGGTAATTTACAGAGAAAAAAAATATCATTCCAAAAAAAAAAAACACTTTACGTTTATTTTATCATTACAAAGTAGTTTGGAGGTATTCTTCGTTTCTCACCTATAATACTGTGTGACGACTTCTTGAGTCATGTTCTTCGTTGCGTCTGGCTCCTCGACTCTGGCTAGACCGAAGTCACATATCTTAAGCACACAATTACTGTTCACTAGAAGATTTCCAGGCTTGATGTCTCGATGAAGAATGCGGGCAGAGTGAAGGTATTTCAAACCTGGTAACAAAAAATAAAATATCTTAGTACGAAATAGTAAGAAATGAAGTCACCATTACTTTAAACTAGTCACACTATTCAAGTTAATAATCCCTATTCTCTACCCTACTCTTCTTCATTGTGACACATTTAATCTGAGAAGCTTGAAATTAACGTATATGTAGACTGAGGTCAAATTATCTTTATAAGTCTTTGTTACTCATCTCCAAAGCGAATCGTTCATAAAGCATAGCTAATAATTTGCTACAAAATTGTAGCTGGTGTGATCACAACAGTTATGTTCGCTTCGTTAAAATGGCAATTAAATTAAATGAAGACTTCTTTTCAATTATTATTTCTACAACAAAGCATGTAAGTAATCCTCTCATACTCAATTTGTAAATTTTTACTACACACTGTATAAGCTTATATTAATTCCTAACATTCTGTACACTTATACCATAACATTAATATAAGAGAATTAAGCCGCCGAGAACTACTTCCACGCCGCGTCTGGGAAATGTAATAAAAATCCCATTTCATCATATTATCCAAATCTGGTTTGTCGCGATCTCGACGAGGCAATACTAGACTTTAAACGTATCGCGGCAAACATTTTCAGTTACGCAAGCATATGCCGCCACTTTTCCTTCTAGCGACATGTTTTAGAAATATATGAAATACGGGTATATGGCGCCATTCCCTACAGAGGCTCCATATATCGGTCGTAAATATAAGATACCAGAGACATTCCTTCTTTTAGTAAACTTTTAAAGTTACTCAATTCCTTTGGTGGTTTAAAATTAAATAAAGACTAAATAAAAACATATTTCCGTTAACCGAATCGTTTTAAGATTTTTGTTAAAGTATTTGAAAGCAGGACCACATTCACACTTAAAATTCCTACTTTACAGTAAAGGAAGCCAACTGCTTAAGTGTTTAGAAGGCACCTTCTCCACGTGAATAATACGTCAAAACACATTAACGACACCTCGACGCCTCCACGAGTTTAATTTCCCTATGGATAGACAGTTTCCCCAGAGAGCGACTCGAGCTTCTCACTTTCGGTGTAAACGAACTACCTAAATTCACAAATTATTAATTAAACAAAAAAATATAATTACAGCGTTTCAAAATTAACAACTTTCAACAACCTGTTAGTACTTAATTAAATAGTATGCAGCAGCATATTTAAAAGACAACTCAGACAACAAAGGCAACAGTGAAATACTTGCCGGGTAGAATGCTATTCACAATACTTTGAAGCGTTAACCGTAGGTTAGCGTCGTCTCGATGATATGCGTTAGTCGTTAGCTAGGGCCGTAATGTTAGAGCTGATTGGGGTAACGGGATATGGTAACTTGACAGCACCATGCCTACTTCCTTGTATAATACGAACCTGGCTGCACTAGACACAACGACACTTACGTGATCCTGTAGAGCTTAGCCACTGTATGTATCACTTCACATATGACATTCACTTATGTATTAAAGCTTTTATGTATATTAAATGATTTGTAACACGAGCTCTCCTATCTACATAAATTGTTTTCTGTGTTTAAAACGTTCAATTTGTTTTATATATAACATCGCTCGTCCTTAGCTGTCATTAAAGTACGTCAATAGCAATGAGAGGTATATGAACGAGCATTAGTTAAGGAGCAGGTCGTCGTCCGCTGCGCGTGCGCAGCCGGCCGGGACCATCCGCTAGTCCTTGTGGGACAATGCACTGTCGCCTCTCCGAACTGCTGCACACCGATACGTTCATTAACCCACACATTTTTTATGACTGAATCCATAGTCTTATATTCCCCTTTGTATATTAGTTTAATTTTAATATCGTAACAAAATCCTTTATCAAAATCTTATTCAGACCTTATATATATCAGACCATAATACATATTGTCTTCGTCGCTTCCTCGAACAGATCTGGTGTACACGGCAGTAAAGAGAAATAACAGTATCAAGGTGGCGTGTTTGTTCACGCTTTGGTAGCAAACATGCGTTCTCACGCAGATGGCACGACGCTACTTTTACAATTAACGCTGACCAAGCACCGTTACGAGACAACCATCACAGTATCCTGTCACAGGTTTCAGTTACGTGATATTTCATTGCGGTTAGTTACATTCCCATCATCATATGTACCTACTATCTACTCTTATTCGAAAGCAAAGCTTTTATATTATTGATTTAAGCTATATATTATAGATCAAGGTTGTAAGAAACAACAAAATTTGGTTTCCCGGTTGCTAACTTCGACAAAAAAAATATTTATAATAGAAGACAAATAGTAGCAAAAAAGTTTAATTTTAATATAAAGAATATTTAAATAAAATATTTTTTCGCTATAGTACTTTAACCCTTGGTATGGTAGTATATAGGTATTTCGCCTGGTGGGTCCCTCAGACCAGAATTTCATTTGAATTATTTATTTACTTTTTTCTGTATATTTTTATTTGTATGCACCCAACAATGCCTTCTTAATGCCTTCTAAGGGTATAAACCATTCATAATAATAAAAAAAAAACATTTAAATCGAATCATTCTTATTTAGATATTTGTATAATTACAAATATCTAAATAAAAATTGTGTATAGATGATAGATGAGTATAGATTAATATCTATTCTCATTTTTTTAAACAAAAATATTGTCACTGAATCTTTGTTTACATATTATTTGTATTAAGTATATGAAATCCCAAATCTCAAATTTCCAAATTTTACGGCACGTAAGGTACTAGTATACGCTAATATATTATTATAATAATAATTAATGTTCTTCACTCTTATCAACATTTTCTTGTGATTTGGTTTCGTAACATTTTGCGTTTTGAAAAATTTAATGATCCTGCAACTATGGATTTTGCATGTTTCACAAATGTACTGTGATCTTTTTTGATTGATCAAACGTCTACTTCGGACTCAGAATCAGCTTCTTCGACCTCTTGGAAAATATGTTTAGAGTCCTCTCGGCTAGAATTAAATATAATGTCATCGTCCTCATTCTCTTCTAGAAATAAATAAGCTATATCATTGTCTCGCATTTGCCTTTTTATATTGAATCAAAAAATACATAAATATATGACTTTTGGCACTCAAATATCAATAATGACAAGAAAAGAAATAAAATAACGCTTTAATAAAAATATCACGGGTCTGAACTAAAAATACTAGTTTGTTATCTGCGGACCATAATCCTAACAGTCAGTATTTCGGTTAAAGAATCAATGATGTAACATTTCTTAAAAAGGTTAGGGCTTAATGAAGTTACAAGATTTTAGAGAGGCCGGAGCGTCAAAGGACGCTTATCCTTTTACCCACTCCACTAAGGCAACTATAAACTTTTTAATTAAACTGAGACTCGGAAAGCTTAACGACCGCATTTTTCTAGATTCCCTTCGCGCGCTTCACTCGAGGGAAATCTCTCGGCATAGCAGGAATAATTGTAGGAATTAATAACATAAAATCGAGTGACGGCAGAGATTAAAGAGATCCATACTTTTATCTTTTATAAAGGTTATTACTACTTGCGATAAAGTCGAACAAAAAGACGACGTGGAACGAGGAATTCAAACGGGAAGTTTGTGCATTTAATGTACTTGTAAAGTTTGGGCTCTTAGTAGTTTTAATTGATTTGAGCTAGAAGGAAATGGAAAAAGCAGGAAAGGTAGCTCCGCTTTAACTTCGAGCTAGTCATGGCCGCCGGTCTCGAGAGTTCGTTTGTTTTAATCTTGAATTTATAGATGTCGAACCCCGACCTCTCAACTCGATTTAAAACAACCAAAAGTTTGTTACATTTAAGGAATTTATATCAACTCTAATACAAACACTGCGGTAAAAATAATAGCAAATCAAAGACAACTTACCTCTGAGTATTTGGTAGAGGAAGACTTTGATGTGGTCCGCGGAGAGATGCTGCGGCGAGACGATGATCTTGTGCAGGTCGCTTTGTAGCAGCTCTGTTATCACATAGCTGGGCGCGTTTAGGAAACCATTTATTGTATTCATTGTAATATTTAACCACGGCTTTATTCATCAAGTTTAGAACTATGTCTAACATTCCTAAATTTAAATGTACACATTTTAACACCGACTGATTACGATTTAATAAATTAGACTGAACAATAAAACATGGACAAACTATAATGAAAAGAAAATAAAGAAATGTTTGAACATTGCTGAATAATACGATACAAGGAATACACAGTAAATGCTATGAAATATAATTTAGTGTAGTGTAGAGTACAGACATCAGTCGCACACATTGTAATCAGGTAGTGTTAATTCAGAGTGCTGGTGGTTTAGTCCATCGCGACACTAACAAACAAACACGTTGCGCCTCCAACGCTAATTACTACGAAATAGTGCTTTTAACAGCATCGTGTTGTAAAATAAGTCCTCTCCGACCAAACGTTGTTAAGAATAAACCTTTTTTTCTGTATATTATTTATTATTTTAATCCCAATCCAACAAATTAAAAGTTAACAGTTAAACAAAAAAGGTTCTAATTTTTTCATTCAAAATTTATATAAGAGATTCCACGAATTCGTATTCACAGAGCCATGACCCCTAGATACGGCGCAGTACGCCCACGTAAAGGGGTGAGGGCCATGAACCGGGAATGTCTCCCCGTGGGTAGCAGGATTGGAATTCTGGTGCTTATCTTCTTCCCTCTGGAGGCCATTACCCAAATTATAGAACACGTAGCACTTGTTGCGGTTACTCTTTGAACTTAAACGAACTGTATTTCGGATATTTCGGTTTTAGGAATAGATTAAGAATACTTCTAAAATACAAAAATGAACACAAACTAGTGTCAATTGAAATGTCTGGTTCCGTTTAAAACATTAAATGTGATGAACGAGTGATTGTTTATTACAAGACACTCGAGTTTATTACGACACTAGTAAACTATATTGACATTGTTTTCATATTAACAGAAATTCATTTGTATTTTTCCGTTAAATTCTTAATATTTGCAATTAACACGTAACGGTAAGATATAAGGAGGGAAACAATTTCAACTTTATACTATAATATTAAACTTACACAGTTAAAGTTAGAAGAAGTTGAACTAAACAGTAAAAACAAGTAAAACGTTTGTCGTCTGAAAGATATCAAGATAAACGAATATAAGAACAGGTCCCGTTACAAAGAAAAGGTCCGCATTCAGTAATAAATAACTTTACCTCAGGTAGCTTTTGACCTGTTTTTTGCGACACAGAGAATACTAGATCCGTTCCTCAGTACTCACACGTTCCACCGTCTTGTGTGAACATGCCACTTACATTTTACTTTAAATACTCTATAATATCAGGGTTAGTATTGAGATACATAGTTTTACTTGAATAATATCGTCTTGTAATGTTCACGTCAACAAGTATTATTGACCTGCAACGTTTCTAATCTACTTCATATCTGCGGGCCACCACTAGATGGTATATCTAGGTAACTAGAGTTGGTAACGAAACATCACAGATTACAAAACAAATCTAAGATTAATAATTAAATACTACAAATGTTTCGTTAAACAATTAAATCGTTATATAAAGTAATACTGATCATTAAACGTATATAGATGGCAGAGCTGTTCTTCGGGACTCCCAAAAAGGTTTTGCAAAGCAAAGGAAACATAAAAACGCTACAACGAGGGAGCTTGAAACGAGCTAAGGGGATGCGCCCTCGTGGCGTCGTACTGGGCAGACGTCATTATTTACAAAGGGGCAGAGATTCCACCCCCTTTTATAACACCATACGAATTGGTGTGCATGTGCCCTATGTGTAGTGACTTAAGAAACAAAGTAAACTCAAGTCTGTGTGGGTGATTGTATTGTACTGCTACAGTGAGAGCGAGTCTGACTTGTTGCATTGACTTGGTATTATTATAAACTGATGAGAAGACGGCCATTACTGACTGATGTGTTACTTGGTCCTTTAGCCTGGCTTGAGCCAAACTAATAACCAGAAATACATGGTAGTGTATTGAAATTAAATATTTTACAATAATAATTAATTAACATTTGAAAGAAACTTAGAATAATTATTATTCCCTTCATAATAGAAATAGATATATAAAAGGTATTATGTTAGTTCTGATGTTTACGTTTCGACTTCATCAATATGTGTTAGTTGCTTAGTAAAATAACATTAGTACCTAGATATATTATTTATTATAAATAATAGTTGGTTGTTTGTAATGTATTTGTATATAAACAATGTCATATACATTATCTTTGAGACAATAATATTTTTAAGACGCGGAATAACAGGAAAAACAATACAACGTGAAATAACAAACACGCTCACTGAAGCTTTAGTACAAAAACTTTGTGATTTGTTATCATAAGTAATTATTTAATTTTTATAAATTTCAAAGCATACTCAAAGAAACGGAAAAGTCACATTATCAACTCTGGTTAGTTTCGTCTGACAATAACAATAAACTTCAGACAGACTTCGTGGGTTTCATGTTTTATTACGAAGTAGTAAAAAAATGTAAATCACCAGCTTTTAATGTTAAATAAAGTTTGTAAATTAAAACTTTTTTGAAAGCGAAACACGATATTCATAGAGAAAAAACACATAACCCTAAAAGCAGAACTGGACAAACAGCGAGTTTAAAACGACTTGAGGTACATATTGGATAGCTTGTAGCTTATTGAACCAAACTGATAACTTTTCTCAAATTAACCGGGGCTAGAACACTTGTGTTTGTTGAGGCAGGGAGCGAGCACGGGCGGGGACAGGCGGGGACAGGCGGGGACAGGCGGGGACAGGCGGGGACAGGCGGCCCGGATGCGGCGCAGCTGTGCACCCAGCGATGGAAAAAACACATTTTACAAGACAGAACAATAACTCAACGTGAGTATAACGACCGACTGAATAGTTACCAATGATTGAATTTGCACCGACATCAACCGAGAGTACTACAAATTAGATAATTTTAAACAATAATATAATTACGATAATAATAGCACCCTACTATATAATTACTCAAGGAAGTAACAGTTTTACAGCCGTATTTTTCAACTTTTTTCATTTCATTTTCATTTATCAAACAAAGTTTAGTTTAGTAGAGAACTCGTTCTCTTCGCGGTCGTAAAATAAAACTCTCTTATCTAAACCCCGATTAACGACAAACCATGGTCTTATCAGACATCTCATTCATGGCCGATAAATTATTATTTGTAGCACGCTTCTATTTCAACACAACTTATTTAGTTTCAGTGTAAGTGGATCGTTCATTGTGAGGCTTTTGAATTTTATATCAGACTAGTTATTTCACTCGAGTACCGCTGATGGAAATCAATAAGATCCGTATATTCAGTCAATACTATCTTATTATTACCTTACACAATACTGTTTATTATATTTTTATTTTTAGAGCTTGAACTCAATTCAATTATAGTATTAATTTACATAATAATTTATTTGCTTCTTTTGCTATAAGAATGGTACTTTAAGATTATTGTGTGTATGTTTTGTCCAATAGTAGAGAGAAATTGAAACGCACGGACAGATCCAGCGTCTGTTTGAAGGCATTGTTTCATTAACTAAGTCCCAAGGATCTACACAAAAGAGCATTTCATCAACTCGTCGGTTTCTCTAACTACCGTACAACAATCGTGAATATCCAGAAAATGTAATGAGGCAGCTCTCAACTTAAGTGACAATTCCCTGCATTCCTGACCCTCGAGTCCGAAGTGGACTTAGAAGTAAAAAGATGACGTTGATGAATCATCAACACTGGTCACGACAAAGAACCTGTTTCAAGTAGACTCACAAAATTTGCATAAAATTTAACGCCAGTGGGTAGAATGACCGAATAAAAACAATAAAATGAATTTAAATGATTACAGAATATTAACAGTACACTAAAAACGAAATAAATTTGTTATGAATTATTGCTATTGTAGTTGTTAACGATATAACTTGATTATTACTTCCGTACTTGTGTTTTCACTCACGGAATGAACCACTTAAAGTGGAGGTGGGGCTTAACAGTGAACCAGGGTCCAATAAGATATTATTGAGTGGTTTTACTGTTGGCAACAATAATTAGACAAACACTGCCATTATGTCATAGATCTATTTTTAATATATTAATAAAAAATAATAACTTAATAACCATATTTGTAAATTCAAAAAACAATTATAAAATTTCATAATTGGAAATTATCTTTTCATAATATATAATTAAATAATTGTTTACGTCAGCACTTAACGCCTGTGCTAGGTTCGTTATTGCAATAAGCAAGGTGATATAAATAGTTTGAAGGCTTCGTGTATGAATTAGTAAAGGTTAGCCGCCTTATTAATGACGGTTTCATTTCTCTAACTAAATAAATTGTAAGTAATCCTATATTTACTATACTTTAACAAAACACTCGACAAATGTTTCAAAAACATGACTATAACTTCACAATTTATTAGTTTGTATTACAAAGAACGTTATAATTATACAATTCCTAGTATTTTTTTGACTTGTTAAAAATATAGTATAATTTGAAAAAATACTTGTTCCTTCCATACGGCGCGGAGGTAATACCTAATACTATTACATTCTCGGTAGTATCAGTACGATGTCATGTTATCAAAGCAATACACTTTATAATAACCAAAAAGTAAAACAATAGCGACCATGTCTTAAGTTACTCTACAAATATTTAGATATTTTTATCTTAAAAATATAGTATTTTTAAATGTATATTGAGTAACTGGTACGAACATTCAATACTAAACAATGCCAGCTGTCTGATAAAGGTTAGAGTTAGTTACGTCTAGAGGTAGAGTTACGAGTTAGAGTACGTCTTGAACAAACCAATCCAATGAACACGTCACATTATTAATAGTATAAAATAAGTTTATATTAAAGATGAAGCACTTGTCCCGGCACGGCCGAGGACGTATAAAGGTCGCGCTCATCACACGTGGCTGGTTGAGGTTTACATGGTGCCCCTTCAATAGTTTGACAAAATCTTGAGGACTGACGACGGCTTATTTACGCACAACTGATTACGAGACTGATCAAGTTTAATATATTACATTAAATTTACTATCTTTCCGTATATTCTCATTTTTTTTCATAAAATTGTATATTATTTGAGAATTTTAGAATTTTCTTAAATTTATTTTATTTCTATAATGATACGGACCCTACTGCCATATTAAGATACAGATAAAGCGAAGAGATGAACAATATTTTGTAATCTTATATCATAACCATGGAATACAATAATTCAATTAGTAAATGTTTCTCATTGTAAACACATTCATTATTATTATAAGTTGTCTTGGCGGTGATCATATTGACTGTCTAAATTGTATTGAAACAAAGAACCTACCAAGTACTTGGCATCTCTAATGACTTACTGAAAGAAGTACATTCTAACCTCCGGGTGAAGTCGCAATACGGTAGCGTTTATCCAAAGCCTATCGGGCAAGTTTCCAAGGCGCTGTGACGAGGGGGCGGAAATCTTTATAGCGCCAAGAAAGCTCTCCGGTCATCTCATGCCAAGTACCCACCCTAAACCAGCTTATGGATTTCAGTGAATCATCTTAGATTTCACGAGCCTATTTTTTTTAGAAAGAAATAACATCTCGGCAAAATAATATACTCCAGTATTATAAAGACTTAGTGTCAGTTTAGAATACAAGGTACATGTAAGAGTTAATTTTAAATTAGAAATATAATATTATATCACTTCGTTGTTATTGTCGTATATAGTGTTATTTTCTCTGAATATGGCTAGTTAGTAGTTGAAGAAGAAGTCGGTATCTGAAGTTATAACTAAATAGAGCGGGAACGACCTCGCGGGAATTATATCTCATGCAGATATATAACTAACTATCTTAGAGCTGATCTAAGTATGGCTTTGAATAAAATACCTAATAGGTTACTTACTTATTATATTATAATAAGTAATATAACATTATAACAATGTGTCGTAATAAATAACCTCCTCAAAGTTAAATGATTTTTAAAAACAGAAAAATCAAAACGTCTATAAGTTAGATTGTCTGTGTCTACATTATGTAATAAAATAATAAGAACAGATATTTAGATATACATTAAATATCTTAAAATAAAGTAATACGTATTATATATACGATGTTATAGGTACATAAGCATTTATTTTTTGTTGTTTGTTCTTTGTTAGTGTATTGGTCTTAAATACCTCTATTATATGTTTATCATGTGAATTAATACACGATACCTTTTCAATGTCAATAACGAATCATTTGCATTAAATACTTGACTTGATTTGCTATGATATTTATAATTTTCAATAAAAGTATATGTGTTGATGGATGGCTGGTTACGAGGGCCGCAGTTGATATCGCGGCTCATAATTAGGTATATGATTGACTCTACGACTAGGTACGTTCAAAACAATAAACAAAGAAAAGTACAAATTTAATTTAGCCCTTGTCGGAGTAGAGTCCCTGGACGAGGCGCGTTAGAGAAATTGCTCGAATACATTAGCAGAGGGTCGCCCTCTCTCAACGTACTGCTAAGTCTACGTCTTGGTACTGAAACTTCACATTCTGTATCAAGAATATACAATATAAACATGTATATACGAGTATTACTTATTAAACAACTCTAATGTATCTATATATAAAGAGTAACATTAACATCAAGATTCCTTTGCCTTAAATGTTAAACGTCTGACTCAAGTTTTATGATTTCAGGAAGGCCTCCAGTATGTTTATGAAGCACTGGAATTTTTAAAATGCCTCCGCCGTCTATTAGTAAACAACGACGAAGTACAAAGAACATGTATCACCTTTATTTGTACATATATTGACTTCTGTACAAGAAAATATTCTACAATCATATTGGAATTTTATTATTCAAAGTGAGGCATGGTGAGCCTGACGCAGCTCATCAGAATTTGGTATCTTTTATGGTACCTTTTTACGAGACTTAGCGCCAATTTTATATGGGTCCTTCTTAATAGGCTGTAAGGTAACCAGATTGAGCTAAGGATAGTGTTTGTTTGATTTATATTTACACGAAAACAATGAATCATAAAACTTAATTGGTATTCATTTAAACAGGAACTAACCCGTGGATCCAACTTGATCATTTTAGCGTCTGGTTAATTCGAAAGTTAAAATTAATACATAAAGAATTAAGAATTAGATATAATATATTTGAAAATGTCAGTAAATATTTACTAAGTGATTAGTATTATTGATATATTAATCGAGTGAGTCGTTGTTTAATCAGCCTTAAATATGAGGCATTAAACCCTTAGTGCCGCAGCCGGCGTCTCCACGGCAAGTACAAAAAATAATCTTTAGTTCCCGAATGCATGCCTCTTGTATGCGTCAGTAGATACACGGTGCGAGATCATTAAACAGATATATATATATATATATATATATATATATATAAAATGTATGTGTTTTATAATGAGAGTAGCTACAGCCATACAGACGAACATTCATTCAATATGGTAGATAATAATAATTGTAATACAGAAAAATTAATGAATTCACAACAACTTTTAGCAATAGATGGCGTGATAGTTTACTAAAAACATAGGTCTTGTATATAGCGTGCGTCGCGGGGGGTCGTCGCGGGTCCTATGTACTACATATATGTGTAGTGATCAATTAGTGACTCTGCCAGAACAAACTTCACTCCATACCAATGTTTACGTACGTTATATTTAATTTAGTTAAGTGCAGGTCGAGATTCTTTTTGAACGGAACAAAAGTATTATTTCAATTATTTTCATTGTTCGTTAATATTGACTTCACTCCTATGTTAAGTTCAGAGATTCGTATGTTTTTGAAATATTGAAGTCTCTTTTATAATAACATTAGTCTGTCACAAAGACTCTTAAGTTGTATGTATACAACTACATAAACTCTAAAGTAATAATAAAGTCTAGTCTGTATGTTTGTTTGAGAACTGAAAATGCTCGCAGACTAATATTTCATTCGCAGGCAGTCCCCAAATCTGTGGCCATAGGCTCTGTTAGTAATGAAAGCTGCCCGGGGTCCTCCGAGGGTGCTCCGAGGGTGCTCCGAGGGTGAAGGGTGATAGCCGTGCGATAATGTAATACATCACGATTATTACTTTTGTGTTGTTTATTGCAATCAGATTAAAAGATAATCAATAGAGCCTAGTTTGTCATTTAAAAGTACATATAAATAATTATAATAGTAATATAAAATAAAGAGAGGATTACTTAAATGTTGTATGTGGAAGTAAAAATTACGAATATAACAAGTAAAAATAAACTAAAAGACAGTCAAAGGTGTAAGTAGGCAGCTAGCTCCTTTATACACAAATAAATGAATAAAATTAAAAGTTGAACACGAGCTCAGTTAGCTCGGCGCAACAGAACAGAATATATTATAGATACGTGGAGCAACTTGAAGATATATTTAATCGAATGTTAATTACGAAGTTCTTTATTTTAGAATACGTATTATACCGAATTTTGTAGGCACTTATCAAAGCTTATCTTTAAATCGTGAAAGTAAAAAATAGAGGAGAATTAAAAAATACAAAGATAGTAATATATTTATATTTAAGTTGATAGCACACTGAGGTGGATCTCGCTAAGCAGTAACATTTATTTGATTTAAGTTCAATAAAATTTGCCCTCGACATTTTGTATGAGTAACCATCAGACACACAATATTAGAAACATATAATTATACCGTGTATGAATGTTTTACTCTGACTTATTAAAATAGTATTTATCTATATATATATATTATACTGTAATGTAAAATAGACTCAAGTAACGATATGTTGGTCGTGTTAAAATTAATAACATAGAAAGTGGAATATATTAATATATAATAGTTTACAATTTGTTATTAATAATTTATCATTTAGTAAATTTTCGGATTTCCAAAGCCACAAAAAAAAGGCTGTTTTCTATTAGTTTTTACACGAGGCGACAAATAAAAAGATCTATGACGAAATGGCTATTGGGTCTTAATTACGAGAAAACTGAGAAACTCCTGCACTCAAAATACACTTAATTAATCTTTCATAGACGCGTAAAGCACTCTTCACATTCATACACACCATTCTATACCTTCCCAAAGTTATTTTAATTTATTCCAAATTGAATAAATAAGCATTTTTGTTGTTCTTTTTTACTTTGTTTCTTTAAATTTTATAAACTTCCGTTGTTTTATTACTGTTTCAAACACAATACATATTATGTTATTTTATTTTAATTTGTTAATGTCTAGAGGGTTAGGGAGACCAGGAGATCCATTTTACAGGGCCTACCTAGTTTGGACTCCTGTTCCTGCACTGTTTTTATTAAATGTGTTGTAAATTGTTGTATAATTTTCTTGTTCTCTGTGTTTGGGAAAAATAAATAAATAAATAAATAAATTATAAAATTATTAATTATTATTTATTATTGAACATATAACACGAAGACTTCAGCAGACCATTCGTTACTAATATTTATTATTTAAATGCCTTATTCGGTATATCTGGCTTCCGAATTAAAATATAACTTAATATATAGGTATACTTTGAAATCAGATAAACATGGCTGTATGTGTTTAAAGATATTTTCAAACATTAAAATTACATTTTTAACTGATATGAAAAAAAAATCTTTGTCATAACAAATAGATTTAAAACAGTTTTCAGGTTTGAATAAGTTTGTTTTTTATTGAAGACATCTCACAGAGCTTAGACTGGTCCTCGGAACACAAATCGTCTGAGACAAATTGTCTTTCTGCATGTTATATCGTAGAGTGATTTATTTTGGTGTAAGTCAGCACGGTGCATGTTATTTCGCAAATGTCACTCGGAACAAAGAAAAATGAATCATTTAATAAATCAAGACGTAATACGAACAGTTCACTGTCTTCATAATGATGCAGTGTCATATGTTTCACGAAATAAATAATACCTAAGTCTCAACAAAGAATTAAACCTTACTTACAAAAGCTTTGTGCTATAAATTACTTATTCCGAATTCGAACACATTTATTGTGAAAACAAACAAATGTATCTTTTTTTCATGCTTTTTAACAAACATTGTACTGTACAGTAACTTTGAAAAAACTACAGACTTTTAGTATTTATCAAATAAATACAATTTAGATTCGAAATTTAAATAAATATTTTGATACAATAATAGTTTTTTTTTTTTATAGTATAGTATAGTAAAGTTATACGTTATTTGTACTCTTGACACTGACAATAAACATTTTAAATAGATTTTAACGTAGTATTATTTATTTTAAAACCACTCTAATTTAATGATATGAAAATAACGACATGAAAATAATCGCTAATTAGAAAAGAACCACCAGAACTGTAATATTAAGGGAAAGTGGACAAAACCATTTCATTTATATTAAGACATAAGTGGAATAAATTAAAACGATTTTTCAATTCAATTACAATGCAACGAATCTTTTGATAATACAGTGATTTATTTGTTTTTAAAAAATTAATTAATATTCGGACACATCCACACACAACGCAATCTAGCCCCAAACTAAGCAAAGCTTGTACCATGGTACTAGACAGCTGATAAACATACATACCTACTATATTTTTTTTGTAAATATATACATAAGATACATATATACAACAACCAGACCCTAGAAAAATACGTTTTATTATTTATAATATACACCCAAATATCATATTATATTATTTCCATCTCTTAAGCTTGTCGCGGACGTTTCATTTAGTTTTTGTGTTTTGAAGCCATCCAATGAACAAGCTTAAAACTTTAATACATAAATATTACGTTTCTTCGTGTCGTTTAAAATGTTATTTATTATTTTTAACTGTCGTCATCTTAGACATGAAATCTGGTGTTATTTTAGCTAAATAAGATTTATTTAATAATTATATAAATGTATATATGTTTCTTATTTTGTTGGCAATCGTCAAGTGTGTATGTGTGAGTATAGCAACAAAGGTGAAGTGGAACGATGTATATTATGAGGTGTAATTTGCGCCCACGCATTAAGTATATAAAATAGAATAAACAAGATGAATTGGAGCAGAAGGGCAGTGTCGTGTCGGGGTTAAATCAGGCCAGCGTCGCTAATTAGGAAGCGCACGCGCACGATGCAGCGACACGACGCATACAAAGACAAATATGTAGTCATTTGGGAACGTAAATAAACCAAATAGTTCATTACTTTATAATGACGTTTATTTCATATTATCTTAGTATCGTCGTTGTTTTTATGAATTCTAAATAGGTAAAGCTATGAAAATGTATTAAGAAACAAAGGAGCATCTCAGCGCCCGTCGACTCCAACACTGTATCTGTTTTACGACACTTACGAAACGTCGGCCTAATATTATCTGTAATATTCATAAACCCTGGAAGTAAACAATAGCTTTCAAACATTGTCCGACTGCCAACTGCCCACTGAACCCTAATAATGGAATTTTCTAACAAAAGCGTCATAAAGTCAGAAGTAGGTACTTAGTGCAATCAGCTCTCACCCGTGCCTCCAGCTGCCAATTCACCGTCTTTGTTTTCAAACGCCTGGATTGATGAGAAAAGACATTTCAATTCAAAAGCGAAGATTCCTTTAAAACTGTCGTAATTTTGAATAACTTTTTGTATAAATTTCAAGTCGAACAAAATAATACGAAAACGACGCTGGCCTTAAGATAAACACCGAGGGTCGTTCTTCTGTCTAGTGAAGTAGCTACATGTGTAATTCATAATGCTGTTACATTACAATAATAAAGATATTCGGAACGTAGCTTCGACTTTATCCCTTATTGAAATATTCCATCGACCAGAACTATAAGTATGCTAATAGGAAACAGTAAATACGAATATCCTCATTATTTGTTATTCTACAATAATATATTTTTCTAAATAATACAATAATTCCAATATAGCAACAATTTCGTGTAAATTAGAATTAAACCGTATTTGTTATGATATAAGGATGAAATTACAACCTCGGCGAGGTCTGCTGCTCTGGTGGCCTTGTCATATTTCAAAATCAGGATAAATAATATGAATATATCCAGTACACGCCTATTTCTGTTATTTCTAGATGAGAAAGCTTTAATCAAAGCACCCGGACGATGAATCAGGGAACATTACTTTATCGTTCCTTTGTTAGTTAAAGGTAATAGTATTTGTCACAACAAATGTTTTTAAAAAATCTGAGGCGGGATGAAACAGTTTAGTTACAAAATATAACATTATTGTAACGAATTATTTATTCAGACACTGTTTAAGTTAGCTTCAATATCTATAATATTTTTCGAACATTGCATCAGTCCTCTATAACAAAGAACCTCTTATAAAGAACTCACCCTGTATCTATTATATGAAATGATAGTAAAATCATCCTTTCACCTGATCTCATTCAGAAACACATGTTTTTACCTGCTTTTTTTCCGTCTATCCCAAAGTTCCCTTCAGCGGTCCAAGTCTCGTGGGATCTCGCACAAATCTTGATTTATTTTATACGATAATGTTTCTTTATTAAAGTCACTGATGCGGAAAATTGTCTTTTTTGTATATTTTGTGTTCGCTAGCCGTGAGTTGAGAACAATGACATTTAAATTTATTGCTTCATTATATCTCACTATTAAAACACTATTATGTCTGTGTGTGTGATGACTCGTCTTATAATACACACAAACTATTTTATATAACAAATATGTATCCACTATGTACAGTGTAGCGCTGTACTTTGAAATATAAATATAATACATTGGATAATAAACCTTCATGTAAGATTCGTTTCAATATTATATTATATTAATGTGATACGGAACCAGTAATATAATTATTAAGAGAAGTGTAAATCAATTTCAGAGCTCCAGTAATTTGTATGGGCTCGTTAGTATCAGTAACCAGTGATCGCATTTAGAGATTAAGAGTTCAATTGATTTCATTGAACTGTGCCTGGATAGTTTATTTAACTAATTCTCATTTAATTGTATTATAGGTACTTGTATGAATAACAACATTATAAATACAGCAATTAATTAATCACTAACATATGAATTTTATATTTATTTTCCTGAACGTAGTATAATTTACGAGTTTTTTTATAACTTTCCGTTCTTCGGTGATACATCACTATCGGTAGCAGATATTAAATTCATCAACATTGACAATAAACTGATGTCGCACATATTTATATATTACAAAAATACAATATAAGTGTAAAACATATATTTTTTAAATATTAATAATAAAGTGTTTAAAGCTAACATCAATCGGATGTTATATCAGAGACTTGTGATATTTTTACACGAAAATATAATCCCTGAAAAAATGTGCCGAATATATGACTATAATTAATAAACAAAACTGAAGGTAAATAAATACTGTAGACATTTTAAATATTTAATCGTATTTGTATGTATGTATATGAACGAAGAGCCTGAAGCACTAAGCACGTTAAATAAAAAGAACATCAAAGTCACAACTCTGAATTCCCGCGGTTTAGTATTCAGGACGAGAGGGTCGGGGGGACGGGGGGGGGACGGGGGGGGGACGGGGGTGGACGGGGGTGGGACGATACACCCGAGGCGGACGAAAATTTGAACACACTTTGTCCTTGGTACGTGTCATTCACACCGAGATATATATATGTATATATGCCGATACGATCACTACAATATATATTTATATATCTTTCAGCAATGACCTTCTCCTTTGACCTTTAAGAGCCACAGGACATATTTCAGCAAAATATAATAAGTATTCTAAGAAAAACAATCAGTTAAGAAAATGACAAAGGAGGGCGATTGTCCCCGGACTAATTCGGTATGCTGCCCTTGACGGGCGGCCATTAGCAAAGAGCGCTGTCTACTTACTATATGTACTGTATGTACTATATGTATGAAATGTTATATATGTGTTGATATTAATACTTTCATGAGATATGTTTTTTAGTCTTTTGATATTTTTAATTATACTCTTGACTCGTACAGTATAGTAGTGTGTTATATGACTGGTTGTTAAAGGATACATTTCTTGGAAGAAGTCGAGGCTCGGCGGCTGGAGGATGTCTAACGCCGACAACACCTGTAATAAAACAACACTCTGTAGACACCTCACAGAGAACTACGAAGCATTATTATAATTAGCACTCATTTATTTAAATAATGTTTAAATAAGTTCATCTAATGTCAAGATTGTTGCAAATTACATTTAGCGTCTTTGATGAGAAAAATATCTGTTTAAAAATTGTGTGTTATGTATAATAAAAAATATTGTAATAGGAGTTTGTTTTTACACAAAATACATAATAAGTTCTCTTGAAATATTAAATCGTTTAAGTGACACGCGCGAGATTGGTAACTCCGTCGGTAAATATAAACTTATATAGCTATAGATAAAATGGTACAATGAAACAACGGAGAGCCGACGTGTTCGAACCTCAAACAATATGTTAATCGATACAATACACAGCGAAAATGAATAAATTATTATTGCAGCCGCACTGCAATTATATCGTGACAACAGAACGAGTTAAACTACTTAAATAATAACACGTCATGATGAAGGGTTTAAGGGATTTAAAATAGTGAATTTTAGCCAAAAATACTATAAACTAATGTTAGAAAAAATACTTTATAAAATAGAAGTTAGTACAATATAAACAATGGGTCATTATAATCAGACACTTTTCGTAAATAAACACCTAAACTGCGAGCCAATAGCAATTAAATATTAAATTCGCAAGACAATGCCTTAATTATTTTCAGTCACATTTACATACGTTCTCATGTTTGAAGAAGCAGAGCATCTTGAGCTCCCGGAAGACGCGTTTGGAGGAGACGAGGGACTGGAACACGTTGGGCAGCTTCTTGAGAGCCACGCGGCGGCCATCGCGCGGGTCTGTCACTGCCCTGCAGACAAATTAATACATTACTTATGTTGCATTGTATATATATTAACCACAGATCAGGTTCACATTTCGTTACTTAATAATATGAGAATATTGGATAAACCATGTCTCGTATTATAGGAAAGCTCTGCCTCATCTCTACACTTCATACAGCTAGATACAGTGAGTGAACATCAACTCACTCGATCAAGTGTCCGGGGCTTAATAGATTTATAACAGACCGGTGTCGGACAGAGTAATAACCGCGCTCCGTTATAATATTATATTATATATAAACATATAAAAATACATATAAAATTAATCTATAAATAAACCATCAAACCAAACAGTAACACAATTCAAGTACTATACTATCGTATAAAATCTTAGTGATAATTAATATTCTTTACGAAAATAAATCACCCAAAGATAAGTGACCTTCAAATCGGGAAACATATTTTTAAGTATAATAAGGGACAGTTTGGGTCGTTTCAAGAGACGAAAATAAAAAGTATACGAAAGCGACGAGCGAGTCAGATTTAAGACGATGACAATCGCTTTTTGAATACTCTCAGCTCTTCATTGACATACGAGCAGTGAGCTTGTACTTTACTCAATAATTATTATGATTTCTTTTAATTCATGACACATTATTTCTGTCTCATCTCACAATACGATGTTTTGATTTCAATAATACGAGTATATAGAAAGTCGTTAAGGTTCTCAGTAGCTCTGTCATAACTTTGAAAACAATCCAATTCAAAACATTATTTACTAACAATGCCACATAACTTAAACGTCGATAAACAACTATTACATACACCTTTTGTTTTAAATTCAATAAGAGTTCATAAACCTCCAACTCAATAGAGTCATATAAAGAATATCAAATAATAATTATTCAATTGATTTAGCTCCAGACCTAAAATGTTCTAAGAGGTATTTATTTCGGCGATACCATATATAGTTTTGAATGCTAAAGTCCGGTTAAGGTAAGACATTGAAACAAAGACAGGAAACAGTGTTTATAGAAGGGTCACGCGAACGGGTTGACCAACTTACTATAACACTTTACAGCGAAACTTATAATTAATAATATTAATAGGTTCAAATAATAAATTAAATAATATTTAAGTTGAAAAGATAATAAATTAGATACTGCTCCACGTTGACACAAACATTGTCAGTTTTGGACAAGTTGATCAAACACACGAGTAGACCGAGACAGGCGTCTTGAAGACGACACTAAAACAATTGTATATAATAATAGTAAATTATGTAGAAATGTCTATTTACACAGCTGGCACCACACAGGCGCCTGTGGACACCACCTGTGAGAAACGAACCTAAGACCTGGAAGTGAGAAAGACAACAATAACAAATGCATTATTCCCTCTTCGTAAACAATTCATTTAAAAAGTGATAAATTACCACCCATTCGACATTTCCGTATTAATCATATTAGCAACTAAATAAAGGCTCTATTTCTTTTCATAACATTAAATTTTACAAATTCATGATATATTTATTAGGAATTTTGAAAAGAAAAACCAGTGTATTTTGAATGTATATAGGTATTATAAATATTGAGAAACCAAAACCGTCTTCCGACTTCCGTGTAGGTAAACAGACCCCCTCGAGTCATCTCCACGGCCGTCTCCGAGCAACAGAGATCCTCTGAAACTTTCCTTACATCTTCCGAACCACATGACTGTAACGATACACACGCGACTTGAATTCATTATTGTACTCAAAGCAATAATATTTCATATTCTTTGCATATCTGTGAGTAAAGTGAAACTACCAATATTTTTTACACTATTTAAATATTTAGTTGAATAAAAATTGTCAATGAATAGTTTAATATAAGCTCATTTTTGGCAACAGCAGTCAACGCCGCGTCTCGTGAGGCAGGGACTACATCCCACCGGATTTAAAAACTTTTTGAGATACTAAAAAAATATTGTGTATATTTTAAGAGCTTTTCCGTCTAGACGTCTCACTAACACTTATATATAACACTATACAATGATACTTTTCGCATGTATCTTTTTATACGCATTTTCTTCTAAACAACGCAACTGATTTTTAGAAGTAAGTACACGTGTTCTTAAACTAGGTCACGAAATATATTTATTTAAAAAAAGTAAGGATGTATTGCGAAAAGTAGGTTTCTTATAAAATATATATATATATATATATATATATATATATATATATATATATATATTTATAATGTAGGTAAATCGGGAACGCTAAGTATTTAAATAAAGAAAACATTGTATTCATAGCTCTATACGGCTGCACATAGATCACAGCAGACTGGTTCTATTAAACTAAAATAGAATATAATAATAGTTAGTATTCATAATAATATAATACATGTGTTAACTGTAGCTATATTGTTAATCATTGACGGTGGTTAAATCAGCGGTTTAATACTAACCAATAGTTAATTAACTGTTACTAACGGCTCAAAGATCGCTGTAATAACTCGCCGAGTCTTATGTATACATAATATGTAATATATAAATAAATATGTAATCTAAAAGTGTAAAGTGTTTTATATAACTTTAATTCAACGGAGCCACTATTTTAGTTTCTTTATTTTGAAGGAAAAAATGAGTTTCATAGAGTTAGAGGGATGGACTGAAAGTTTATGAAACGTGAAAGAAGCGTGGAAGTTTATCATGTTTTGCATTTTATAAGAAAAGTTATTGTTGCCGGTGAGGACGCGGTTGAGTTACCAGACTAGAACTGTACTCTACTCGTACTTAGCTACTATTGACAGTTATATTATTGTTCGTAACATAGTAAGTTATAAATAATATTAAAATATTATATAAATACAAGAGACACATTCGAGCTAAATATAACTTAAGATTTAGTTACAACAATGTTTTGTAAAATCCCTTGATCCACTTATAACATATGAATGTAGACGTGTATAGTTCAGATGTTATTATTAATGTATTAACACGTCAGTATAGTTTATTGTCTAAAGTAATAAACTACTCGTGGGCGTGTCGTCCGTGTCGTCCGCGTACATCCAGAGGGTCGATAGGAGTGCCGTCGGACTACGCACTACCCTCGCTTTATCTCAGCGAGCACTCTCGATCCGACCGTTGTATATTTTCCATGAAGTATACAAATATAGAGCTTACGAGTTTAATTCTAAAAAGGATGACACTTATAATGCTTAAATGTCCTAATCCTTTAACATGTTTTTTATATCATATAAAATGTGACCGGTACAAAAAACAACATGCTATATGAAAGTAGAAGCTGCAGGAAGTCCGCCGGCCCGGGTCAATGTCGCGTGTCATTTTTTTAGTTCACTCTCAACGCCAGTCACGTTGTAGGTCAACTCAACTATTAATAAATCGATTGTACGAAACTTTACGTTTAATAACTAGATATTATTTAAAATAGTGCCAGGTTGTATTTGTATCAATAAGAGTAGTAAACTATACTAATAACTTCATATAAGGTATATTTATAATGTAATAACTAGTACAAAAGCAAGAATATAAAATGATGATAGGTCTAAAAGTGCAGTCTAAAAACGCCAAGTATTTCCATTCCCTGGAGTCAGGAGGAGCATGAAGCATCCGCTAACAAGTATACCTACTTTGAGGAGGACCATTGATCAAAAGAAACTAGCTTTGATTAAAATAAATATTAAGAAGATAAGAGGCTTAGTAACGTGTGAGCTGTTCATGGGACGGCACTATTAGTAGCTACCTCAGGATACATAAGCTTTACAAAGTAGACGACAGCTTGAGCAGCTTACGATTACACTTTTATATATTAATCATACAAAATATGTGACAAATGTTAAAGCCGAAATTATAGCACATTTTAAGCTGCTGTTTAAAATGTACTATAATTTCGGCTCATGCAGCTTTTACCTTTTTGTTAGCTAAAGCCAGTTAATAAATACCAATAACTTGAATATCTGAAACTACATCTCGTCTCATCTTATCTTCAAAGTTGTATATTATTTAACACACAAGTTATTATTTGAAAGTGTCATTATTGAAGCCCTATTTGGCAAGGACTATATATGACTTGATTGCAGTCAGACCTCGTGCTCGTCTTCTGTTTGTTAGACGTCGTGATGACGGCCGAGTTGCTGCTGTTTTGACCGACGCCACAATACATCACTACATGTATAAAGCGAGTGTGTTATCTTTTTTAATATCGAACTTTCCTTTATAATGTGTAATATAAAATATAATAATTATTTAAATTATTTCAAGCAAAAATATAATAATATAAATATCTAGTATATTAATAGACCGGTGTGTGATCGGACCGGGAAGTTGGTTAGTTAGTATGGCGCCAGTGCTTGACCTAATACTATGGAATTAATTATTGAGAGCTGTGACGTCACACGTTATTATGACGTCATCGAGATCTGTGCGTCAAGGAAACCGTTCAGGATGCATTCATATATGTTATTAGAACTAGACGATATATTATCTGTACTATTAATAAATAAAATATACATAAATATAGCATTAATAAAATAATAACAGAAATATCTAGATACATACATATGTACATATATACATATAGTATTTTTAAACTTCATAATTACTCTGTCACTGTTTGCTGTGGAACGTCTCTACGCATCTTATCGAGACGGGTGTGAATTTAAGACATTTCTACTTATAGTAAGTAGTCTTGTGAACAGACAATGCTAGCAAATATAAAAAACTTATAAATTAATATTTTGAGTATACGTCAACAACTACTGCAACTAATCAAGACGTGTCAATAAATTGAAACATTCATCAATTTCAGTTCAATATATTTATGTCATCAATATCGTTTATTCGTGGTATTCCTGAAATAAATTCAAAATGCATTCCTTTTTATTGGAATCGTTTATGTCAGCTTTACTGTTTTATATAAAATACAGCCTTATAACCCATGTTTAGAGTTCAATTTAGTAAAACGTTGAATTCAATAGAAGCTTTGATCGACTTTCCGACGTGGCGCGAACAACAGCGTCCTATTCCTCTTATTTCTCCAATAAATCTGCATAGCGACCGCAAAAACGAAAGTGAACATTGTTTACGAGTTTACTTTAGCTGTTAGTTTAATAAAACTCCAAGCGACACACAAATAACACGAATATACACTGTTCACTAAACTGGAAAATAAACTTAAATCAATCTAAATACTCGTGATAGTTCGAATTAAATATATATAGGTAAGGAAATCAAATATTTAATATAAATTAATATTGTTTCTATAAGTTGGACCTGCTTAAGATTTCTTGTTTGTAGATTTGTAAATAATTTAACATCTATATATAATAGCATTGTTCTCCGAAGGGTCCATCTCGTTATAAAATGTGCCAAATGCAGGGCATGGAAAGGCCACTTGTCTATTTATATCGCCCACGCTGAATCTAACTTAGCACTAATATAGGCTGGCCATTCGTCCGGCTTTCCCGGGATTTGTCCCAGATTTACTATCACGTTTGGCAACGGCTTAAAAATGTTCAGAATTATTGGACCGTTCTGTAAAACAGGGCTCTGTTGTGAGATGTAAATGTACGAACTAATAATAGTTCAAACAATACCTACCGACGACAATATTATTTTTTTAATACAAAACTGATACTTACTCAGAATAAAATCAATCTTAGATTAAATGAATTATGATTTTAGTAAATGTGTCCTAGTTATAACCTAACCACTGGCAACTCTACACAAATAGGTCTAGCACGTCACCGACGCACGCCCTCATTTCGCCTCTACGTGGGGCTTCAGTGGAAGACCTAATGTTTAAATTTAAATCTTATTCCCATGTACATTAAGCTCACATTACGGTCAAGCAGTGGTGTGTATAAGTTATCATTTTAATAGGACGTCACAGGAAGACTCGTCCATTAATAGTGACCACATAAGGGATGATGGGGAACTTAAAATGAAAACTAACTGTACTCGAATACAATCACATTTCATTTTAGAACAGCTCTAGGTACCACAGTTTAAATAAACATGTTAGTAAGTCATTATTTAAATTAAATCTAAACGAGTTGCTAAACTTACTTGGTCCACGCACCGCTTGTGTAATTCTAATTAGTAGCTGAGTGTAATTAAAACAGTTAGGATATAAAATGTAATTTATAAACTCATCTACTTTGGGTCTTGCTACATGAATAGTAATGCGGGTTACTGCGTCCTTTAGACAAATTTCACGTCTATATTAGGATACTTTGAGGTCTCTAATTTTATGATCAGTTTTAGTAAATTATTATTTTAAGTTCTTAATTATTTTATAACGGAATTTATTTTAATAACCAATTTGAGCAGTACTTAAATTAAATCTATATTCCTGGATAAATAGTCCGCAATGAATGTTTCCTTTACGTTAAAAGTGATTTCAAAAGTTTATTATTTAAAGACATTAGTCATCCGAGGTTGAAGCATGTTGAAGGTCAGGGGAAGGTACCTGATATATTTCTAGCTCAGAATATGATAATTAGCGTGAGGTCAAACGACACGTCGTCGGCCCCAACCATCACAAACTTGGCTCCGCTGATGGTACCAGAGAAGTCTTAGATACTATCTTGTAATTTGAGATATCGAAGTAATTAATGTATACCTATATACTAATAATAAAGGAATCTGTGATTTTTATTAAGATTATTATTAAATGTAACCCTTTAAATATTTTTGTATAAAAGCCAATTAATAAATAATTTATTCAAAGTGAATTAAAAATAATAATTAAGAAAAATAATACTAAGTCCAGAAAAAAGGAAGGTTATTCGATTATTTTGGAGTTAGAGTTTTAGTCATATTGAGAAACTTCACAACCAGTTATTATTTGTAAGTATAATAATACTAATTTTTAATTCCCAGAAAAGATTGGGAGCCGTGTCTTCATCAGTAACCTTACAAGGAATGTACAGCGGTCCAGTTATTTCGATATATAATTTATACCGTATTATAAACAAACATACAATATGGTTTGATTTTTACAAATTTATGTAGTTTATTGAAGTATAGTCTGTTATTACAAGAATCATTAATTTAAAGTATATTGATAGTAAAACATATTTTGATAGACGAGGCTGACCGGTTAATGATGAATAACACGCGAGACGAGTTGTTACAATACTTTACAATACACCAAATTAATATATTATATATGAGATGAAATGAGATTAATAATGATATATTATGTATTTATTTAGTATCATGTACATGGTTATGTGAGAAGGGGGCGGTCTTAGAAGACGTAGATTGAGTGTGAAAAATGATATGGAAATAAAACAAGTCTGACTGAGATACTTTTGATAGAAGAGCTTGGAACAAATTGACATATGATCCTAAATTATTGTCATAAGGGCAGGTGGGTTATGTACTACTATAACCGATTTCTTCAGTAGAGTTGAAAAATAAATGATAAGGTTTCTATTATTTCGTATAGAAAACTGTACGAAATAATTATTTACACATTGAGTGATAAAAAGATAATATCGGATCTGGGCAGTACTAGCACATTCAGCGAACAACCGTATTTCAATTTCCAATCAAGCGCTACTGCAATCACCTTAATTTAAAATAAACTATACCTTGTTTGTTTAAGGTTAAGATAGAGAATCATTTGAGCGGTTGTATATCCAATCTAAACCGGTATTCAAAGTAATATGTATCTTGTATACTTTAAGGTAAGATTTAAATTGCAGTGCATTGATATGATAAGTGAAACTGCGTAGGCGACAGAGGCGCGTCACGGCGACGTCACGTACGTCACGCCAGCTGACCAGTGTAAACAAATCATAGTAACTCCCACGCCGCTAGTGGCGCTTTATATATCTCATTTGAAAACGTAAAGCGCTATATTTATCTATGTTAGATAGAGCTGCTTCAATACTATTTATAAAGTTTCTTTTTAATGATATGATTTTTTTTTTTATAATTACTTTGAAATAAGTAATTTCATAAGTACTCGCAATATAACCGTTAATAATTAAACCATTCATATATAATATGACAATTTAATCACCATTACAATAATTGTACCAAATTTCGCTCAAAGAATATTAACAAATGAAAGGAATAACGTTTCAATAGCGGCCAGTCATGCGCCCATGAACCGCTACATCGTCGATATCAAACAACCTGTATCGATATTTAATTATTATTTGGCAAAAATATTAATATATAGTTAGAACCGTTCGCTATAGATAGTATAGATCGCGTTTACCGGAATCCATAGAGGATCTCAGTTATTTGATTATCTCAGATCTTATTTATTTGAGATTTAATCGAGTCGAGCAAAAATGGCGTCAGTCAGGTCATTAACAACGAGCTCACAGAGAAGAAACTCTTACTTTAAAGTGTAGTGTACTTATATAATCTGGGTCAAACAGCTGTTTTGCTCGTGACAGCTAATGTGCTGGAAGTTACGCGCTCTCAGAAGTAGGTCTTACGAAATGTTGGAACTTTGTATCAGGGACATGGCATATCTGTGCTACTAAAGAACAGGATACGAGGGAAAACAAAGTAATGTTTGGAAAGAATTCCACATTTAATTATTACTACTTTTACTTTAAAAACCATGTCAGCTTTACGAAAACTCCAAGGAAGTATACACTAAAGATCCACTCAAAAGATGATAATTTTCAGATCAACTGTAAACTATAGAAAATTATGGTAAAAAATTACCAAAAAAACATTAAGACTAGTACAGCCTTTAAAAAATCTCCAATATAAATATATAGTACCTGTACAGGGAACAGTGTACGGGTGTATGTAAATTTGATGAATCAGGCCGACCACAGCACGAACCCTCCCGAACAGCGATCACACGAGTGGCGCGTCCATTACTAACAGCCGACGCGAGCGAGGACCATACTGCAGGCTCCTCATCTAAATAACTCACGTAAACACAATAGTTGGAGCAGTGATTCGTTTCTCGGGATAGTACATCTAATTGACAGGAACACTCGATAGTTTTAACTAATAATGCCATAAGGACAGGTAAGCTAAAGGTAAATAAAGGTTGCTTGCTAGCTCGTATGTCAATAAGAAGTCACGTCACCTTCAGTTCTGTTCAAGTCCTCCTCTAGGAAAAATATTGATGATACAAAAATATAAAATCCATAATAAGTTTTGGTCAATAACAAGTTAATTTAGGTAATACATTAATAACGTAACATGTCTTAAAATATTACCAATTACTCGGCTAAGAAAAACAAAGAAGCTTCAGAAACATATATAAAAGTGTAATAAAAACCCACAAACATAGACTTGGTTCATGTACCTATGTGTTAACATATAAATAAAACAAGTGTTGTAGTTACGGATAAATTAAAGAAAATGAGTTCAAAGGATAATCACGATACCTAGACTAGGTGACGACATCGTCATTAAGTTAAATACATACAATATATACATACAAGTATAGCTATTAAAACCTAATACCGGAATAAACAAAAGGATTATTTGAAATCAATTAATCAGTCCGCATCCATCCATCCAACAATCGAATCAAAATTATTATAATTATAATTATTAGTTCACTGAGCTGCTGTGATGGCGTCTACTCTTTGCGTTCCTGCAGTTTTAGTTTTTAAACTAAAAGCATGTATTTCGTTGAATTGTTGTACATTATAATATAAAAGTTGATACAATAACGATATCACACAAGTGTTACCAATATTACTAAACATTTCAAATAGAGCATTCAATGATTTTGAATTAATTATCACTGGTTCACTGGCATGATTTACAAAGTTTCCGGGTATGAAAGAGGCTGATTCTCAAAACCTTTTACACAAAAAAAAGGGAAGAAAGAAGCAGCAAATAAGAGCCGTATACACTTACAGTGTTAGTAGGTGTAAGGCAGACTATCAAGTGTTTCACACACCTGTGAATGTCAAATCGATAGCAGCTGTGTTTCGGTCGATTGTTCACCCACAAATAGATGAGTGCTAACCACTTAAACGATATACAATACACCTTAGCTGGAAATATACGTTACATTTAAAAAATACTAATTATAGATTGTTCTTTAATTAAGTCAAAATGATTACGATATCAGACATGCATACAAGATAAGTAAACATTGAATGTACTGGCGTCTGCTTTGAGTAAAGTTACAGCGTCACGTAGCGGGAAATATTGAAGATTTAAGATACGCCATCCCCAGAGCACGGTGCGGGATGGTTTAGTACGGGATACGTACACATAATAATAATACATTTATATACTAGAATGAATATTGCATGTCCGTAATTTAACACAAAATAAATGATATGATATTTACGTAATAATACTATTAAAATACTAAAATATCCAGTTGTTTAGATTTTTGTTAATGTTTCTAGATTTTCAATAAGATTCTACATATAGAAATAGGTTAACTCCAATAAGCCGTTGTGAGGCAAGATAAGGAAATAAGAAAAACTTAATACACAATATAAAATAAGTACGTAAACCTAAAACGTACATATTAAGTGATGTGAGATCAGTCAGGGAGTGTGTCGAATAGCAAGGGGAGAAACCTTGGTCCTGTATCCCCAGGATGGGCATAGATAGGGGTTGAGGGTTGGACGCGCTCTTTGAAACTTGAGTCAAAGAGGAGCTTAGCTTGACAAAGGAATTCGTTTATTCATTTTGAAAGCTGGGCTCCATTCGGGACGGTTTAGTAAGAAGGGATTTATGACACCTATTTGTGAAGAAAATAATAATTGTGTATCAAATTATAGCTAAAATGTTTTAGGAATATCAGGAAGAGAGAAATCACTGATGAAGAAAAAAAAAATCATTTTTACAAAAACAAAAACTCTTTAATTAATGTTAAATGAAGGAAACAATCTTAATTGAGGCCTTCCAAGTCTCCCGTGTCATTAAGAAAATCTAATCTTAGAATAATAGCATCAGTACTTAATAGAAATTGTATTTATACTACTTATATATATAATAAGAATAAAAATATGTACTAAACTGAGATGTCTAACGCAAAAAAAAAATAAGCAAATATACCAACAGACGTTAGACAGAAAGGATGTCACGGAGACGAGGTGGGGGGGAGTTTAGGGGGAGGTTCATGTTCAACGTGACATTTTCACAAACAAGACAGGGCGTTAAGAAATCTGCAACCTCGGCGCCGCTCGTGGATACACTCGCAGTTAATAAAGGAATCGATGAATAAATTCACCAATACGCGTTTCACTACCGACAGAGCCAAGAGGCAAATAGACCTGGCTGGGTTATTTACATAATGTACAGTATGACAATGTATTTGTATAGGAAATATATTATTATGATACTTACTGCGTTTTCATATATAAATATTATGACGGATTTGAAGTAGAAAATATTCATAGTGCGTATATAAGTTAGTTAATAATAAATATAGATTTACAATCGAAAGCCAAAAAGTTGCAATAAATTTGATTACAGGTAGGCAATTAATAAACCTCAGAGTTCAAGGACCGACCTCACCGCTACGCACATCTTAATAGCACGGCGTATGTTCTCTCTCTCACCCAGACTCACTCAGACTCACTCAGACTCACCCAGACTCACTCAGATATGCGATAACAATAACAATCATACAAAACTATTAAACATATATTTAGATTTTGGGAACGTAATGGTTTCTGTTAAGACGTACAATGTTTTTAATGAATACTATTTGATTATATAAAATGTTATTACTATACCTATTATATGAATAGTGCCAGGTGGAAATAGTACCAGGTATGGAAGCTATTTGGAGAGGATGGATAAGTAATGGTAAGATGGATCAAGATTCAAGATGGTGCAGGACCAGTGCTCTAGTACACTAGTGTCCATGTTCAAAGGTACAACTATCGAGGAGTATGTCATACGGTATGGTACTGGAGAAAGTTATCGAAAAAACGACTGCGTGAGGAAAGTGAGATCACCCAAAACCAGTTCGGGTTTATGTCGGGTCGAGGATTGTGTGAGACATACGGATGTTAAAAAAATAGCATATGCAGTTTGTGGAACTTGAAAATTCGTCGGACAGAATACCTTGTAAGGTTATAAGAAGGTTCCTGAAAGAAAAAAATTGTCTGTTAACTATATGAAAACCATCAGTGCAGCATATTGTCAGTCCGTACCCATATCCATACGGCTTCGAGTAATGCCGACAGTTGTGAACCTGCATCAGGAGCCAGTGGACCTCTTCCTGTTGACAACTATGCTCCGACATAAAAATACAGAAGGAGGTGAATGCTTTTTGCTGCAAACATGATTCTTGTCGGTGAGGAAGGCTTTCGAGGTCTAGAGATAAATTGAAAACATAATGTTCTGCAGAAATCGTAGAAATTTTTGCAGATTTGAGCGTTGACCTGGACGGCTAATTTCCGGCTTCAGTGGTTTGATTTGATCGTTCTAGTTAATGGCGGAATATATCAAATTGTGAAATTCAAGATAACTGGATCGTGGATAAAATAAACGTATAACGCATTAAGAGGTACAACGGTAAGAAGGTAAGGTGTGGTTACTGAGATGACGTGAGATAGAAGAGCGTGGATGGAAACGATATAATACGCCGAAGCCAATAATTTAGGATAAGGGGGCACTGTATCTATATTATCAATACCAATTCGGTCTATCAAGTGAGCTATCGTATATTGGTTAATATATCAGTAAGCATAACGCGGCTTGTAAGCGTCATATTTATAATAAACAATTTCAACATTTTAAATATACCTACATTTTATATATAGATTAACAAACAAAGACAATATACAAGTCACGGTACTTACTGTCTAGATGTATATATTCGTAAAATATATAAATATATATTCGTTTATACTTATAATAAAGATTTTTATCAACCTTGTAGAAATTTAAAAAACATTACTGTCGGCAATCAATAAACCGATTGAAACAAGAACAGTAATAAAAAATAACTGCTATGACAAATTAATGGCATTGCATTTCTTTATTCCCGATGCCATCAATAACAGCATGACCTTCACATTTCACTGTTATAATACTAACTGCTGGTTCAAAGTAGCCTGGTTTATAAAACCTAACTAATTTGCTGTCAAATACCGTATTAACTTTTCTAGTTGGTTGATGACGTCATAGACAACCAATCACAAGTCTCGAAAGTGCTGCCAAATCATTTTTACTTTAATCATGCTTTCAGAAACCGTTAATCTAACTCAAATCGCTACAAAGACAACAGTACCGATGACTAACCATTATTAATGAACGTCTTCATTCAAATAAAACTAAACCAAACGAAATTAGCAGCTGCCTTAATCGGCTTTAGTGCTGAATGATTCACGCTTTACACAGCGGTGCCTCGGGCGACATGGCACCGGTGAATTGCATTTCAGGCCACCGTCGCCTCGAAAACAAAATCGATGAAGCCGGAAAACTTTTCTCACCATAACCGAAAAGATAAACTGTTTGCTCGGTCAATGACATCCAAATTTCTTTAATAAAATCACCTATTATGCTCCTAAATTGAAATTGTAAATAATATCCTTGAATTAATATTGATAGTATATTAGTATGAAAACTGATTGGACTTAGCATTCATTACTCTAATAGATATATGTACATATTAATGATATATCTCGGGATTACATTAGGTCGTGATTGATTTACCGTGATCCACAACTGAGCAGTGTCTAAGATGACAACTTGAGGATTTAGATGAAGGCGTCAGCTAAACTGTTGAGAAGTTTAAACTTGATAGCCAACGACTCGCTGAGGCAATTCCGATACACTAATAAACTCACACATGTTACTGGGTGCATTCATGGGTATTTATGAACACACAAGTTAAATATCTAATAAAATTGATAACATGAAAGAGTCACTGGGTATGTGAATTTATAAACC
Source organism: Dircenna loreta (assembly GCA_963555665.1). NCBI lineage: Eukaryota > Metazoa > Arthropoda > Insecta > Lepidoptera > Nymphalidae > Dircenna > Dircenna loreta. Next base: position 9,058,709 of record OY743098.1, read on the forward strand.
CCCAGAATTCATCTCATATGATGTCCATTCATCAAACCCATGACCGTTCCTCGTCAGAACCACGATCCCATGTCACGCTATAAAATAACCGTTTTATAGCGGACCATACAAATTATATTACTAACGTGAGAGTAATTATTTTAAATAGAGGCTATATTTGGTAAATATACATTACTTAGATCCGACGTCTTCAACGTGCTTACGAACACTACAAAATAAACATTGTTATAAATTTAATTAAACAAACTGAAGTATTATAAGGAGAGTCAGTAACTCATTAGGTATGTATACGATGTCAATGTTATTTTATTAGAATACTTTTAATTGAGTTTCTAGATAGCGTTTGTTCTGAAAGTGTAAACTTTAATTCCTCGTTCCGTGCGACACCGTTAGACGCGTGAACCGCGACCGCGGTGTCGAATAACATGGCGAAATGGGCGTTTCGAAGTCCACACCACAGCTGATCGTTCAAGAAACATTATCATAAGATGGATATTGAATACGTATGAATTACATATTTATATAAAACGGTATACTCTTATGAACGGCGTGGGCAATATCAGACATTGTTAGAACGTATCATATTATTGTGCCATTAATAATGTTTGAGCACCAAAGATACCAGATATCAGAAGTCAGAACCCACTGTCTGTATGTCGTCGTCCTAACCTGGGGTCAGTATGACTTGTTATAATCATTTCAATAGTCTAAATGCGGTACTAAATTCCGCTGTAAATAGGAATGCTGGATCAGTAATTAGTAGTGTTTATTGAATGCCCACTGAGCACTGATCTCACATTCTATCACCATTCATAATATTGTATTCATTCCATTTCAGTCATCAATTATTATCTAATTATAATATTTGGTAAAAAAACAACTTCTAGCAACAAGGATATCAACATAACTGTCCTTTCATATTTAGTATCCAGCGGCAGGTGCTCCGCCAGCTGACGCGGCGCCGTCAGGAGTCAGGAGACTGGAATAGTATTATTTTTTACAGCACTTAAAACCACATATGGGATACGTACTTTGAGTTGAGTTTGGAATATACTTTTATAAATAATTTTACATTAAAGTACATATCCTTAGGGTTTTGTGGTAATATGTAATGAAAGGGTTTCATTTAATAAAATATAAATACTTTTTGAATCAATGGAGGTATAAATATATTAAAACAGAGGTACGGTACGTTTAGTATCGACATTTGTGAGAATTATAAACGCGATGTATGAAACGACGTATATTGATGAAAGTTGAGAACACTTTATGTGACCAGTTATTGAATTCGAGTCACTTAGTATATAAACCAATATTTAATTAATTCTTGAGATCGAAGATAAACTATTATAGAGTGTGATTAGTTTTATTTATTAACATTAGTAGTATAGAACAAGTAAAGCAGGAACCCACCACAATCTAAATTGCCAGCCACAAAGTAACAAACTAGAAGAAAACTAGTTGTGCTTTTACTAAGAAGCTACAAACTCAATTGAGAGCTCGTGAATATGAATTAAAGTGCACAAGACAAATGAAATATCACAGTGAGATGAACAGTTATATATACAAATACTAATACAAGAAACTATCAATATATATAAATAAACTTTTTTGTTTATCAATAATCCTGTAGTTTGTAACATCGTTGCTTCCATTTCAATTTTGAAAGTTAAATAACGTAAAAAGGAACTGTCTCGTGACAATAAAGTACTACAGTGATAACTCTACCGATAATTAACGATCGTTACTTCACTAACACTACAATAGACTATTAAAGATCATGTGACTTACTACACGACGAAATAATAAAGAAAGTACATAGATATTATATTTTAGAAATTAATACAAACAAAGGTGTATTAAAGATTGTGTTGGTTCATTTCACGTAACTGTAAGATATGAGTAGAAAGAGTTTCAGTACGTTGCGCATTGCACAAACACACACAGTAGACACTGACCGTGGCTCAGATTGTTTCATCGATACGACGAGCCAAATCTGAATCACAACATCGAGAGGGATCCAGAATACATTACGATATGGAACCTCATTCTGCTATGAAAATAAATATCATCATAAACCAGACGTTATGTGCCGTCCCAACAATATATCAAAATAAGTACTGCCGGGACGGTCCTGTCCAGTGTCAATGCGCTGCAATTGAGGATTCAATTGACTTTCAATGATCAATTGACTAATCTATCACATAGAGGTACAAAACACTCCGGTGACATGTTATCAGGAATATTGAGTGTGATATAATTAAATAATGCATTCAAGGTGCGGGGAGACGGTGTGAGGTCAACGTACTCGTGACGCGCAGAGGGCAACGGATACGATTCAGGTAGAGAACTTTGGTAATAAATCACATAGTGCCAAGAACAACATTCTAACAATAATCAACGCATGGATATATGAAATACTCATCTCAGTATATTCTTTGTAATATACAAGCGCATACAAACCCGTCGTAAGCTATGTTGAGGACGACGCGTCATCATTTCAAACGAAGGTCGACGCGCTCTCTAATGTTAACTAACACCACGTTAATAACACTCGTGTAATTAATTAATGTTATAATTATGTTATTAACATTATTTAAATTTGTTATATTAGTATTTAGTATCAGTTATCGAATTCGTTGTTGTTTTTTAATTGATTTATAATAGTGAAAAGAAAGTAAGTGACATTAAAATATATATAAAGTAGTATAAATTAAGTGATTTTAACATTTTATAAAAAATCCACACGATATAAGAAAGGTCTATATAACTATGTATAAGTGTTATATATATATATAACACATATAATTATGTTTCTAGTATGTATAGAAGGCAGAGCTAAAATATGTTTTTAAAAACAATACTGAGGTTATATTTTAAACGTGAAACAAGTATGTATGAGTTATGTCTGTCTGTCACGGACATACAACTGTACCTACTGTACCTACTGTACCTACTGTCCCTACCCACTGTCGTCACGAGTTACTTGTAATTGCTGCCCGCTCCTATTTACACGACAGGAGGCATACAGCTAATAAAACATGTGCTTTGATATTTTGAAGGTTTGGCTCTCACTCGTTTTGTGATACCTTTACATAGAGTACTGGAGTTGGTAACGGTGAAACAGATATATTTATGATAAATACAGCTCCATGTTAGTCAACTGTCCAAGTCCTGCTTCACTGAGCTGTCAAAGCACGGACTGAGCTGAGTGTAACTTTGAATTTTTAACTATAGCATACATGAGACATCTTTCAAGATGGATCGAGCAACGTTTCGCACAACAAACACAGATTTTCAGTTGAAATTAATAATGTGTTTCAGTAAATTCCAGAGAGAAATTTCAGATATTCCACCCGAAGCAAATAGCGACGGGTGCGCTGGAATAACAATGTTAAGGATATATTTGAATCCTCGCAGAATATAAATCTACGAGTGTAAGTTTGGGACCAAATATCAAAATGTATTGGTGTTTGTTAAAAATGTCATGAACTCAAAATACCTAAATAAATTAAATTATCTTTCAGACAACTTTGTAATAAATATTTGTAACAACACACCACACAAGATACCATATACCATCAACCATACCAGCTCGTTCGTCCTTAACATGTCATTTGCAAGGTCCATATGATAAGAAATATATAAAATAAAATTGTACTACTGTCCGTATACCTACAGGCTACGAGTATGAATTGTTATACTAAAGAAAGGTTTATAATTAACATTACAAAATAACTAACTGTTGCGAAAATCACTTATTAGTGAATTTCAGTTTAGGAGATGACGTCATTCAAGGACACGTTTCAGGAATCGTATTCGTATTAATATGAAACTATCATATTGAAGTCAGTATTGTTATTACAATTAAAAGTAAATATGAGTTGGCACAACCACGTTAGGGTTTTTCCAGTTTTTCTCATCATAGACTGCATTATGTGAAATACGCAGAGAAAATAAATATTATAAAAATTTAGACCTAAATTAAGAAAATTGTTTAGAAAATGTCTATTCTTTAAACATATATAATCTATATAAATTATTCTCAGTGTCAATACTAAACTAAAAATGTAGTAAACGGTGTAGTGAAGTTTTCTTCAAACTCATATTAACCGACAGCGCGGATTAATGCTCCGTGCTCTTCAACACTTTCTTTACTATCTTTTAGAAAATACAACAAATTTCTAGTATGTAATTTTAGCAAGTGAAAATATAGCTCATATGGTATATGGGTACCTACATAGAACCTCCTACAATCGGTGAAAAATAATATCCATCCATTTTATAGTTTTAAGAACGTATAACCTAATATATTTAAAACTGATATATTTATAGTTACTATTAAATATTTGGTTACCTCGAAATCTATGATTGCTTATTAATATTCAGTACAATAATAAATTATAATTCAGACTGAATTTAATTTATTAACAGCGGTTTAATTATAGTTTATTATACAACTATCCAATTAGTAAAATAGCCATGAATTTAAACACGCAAAAAACCGTTTTAAAGTAATCCTTATATACGAACATTTATTAAAAATATGATTTATCAAATCTCTTCCCAGTAATATAATATTTGTAAGCGCCATCCGTCATCTCCCCCGCAGTATCCCAATCCCTATCCTGAACGCAGCTGGTCACACTTTAATACTAATAATCTCGTGAACATTAACTATTTATCAGACGTCATCTCCTTAGAATATATTATATGGGATCTGTAATCAACGGGACGTGGAACAGATTACTTTGATTTCAGAAATACTTAGTATGTTATAAAATATAGCCGCCATTTATCTACTTTTATGAGGACGGTGAGTGGAACAAATACATTGAATAATTCTTAATATTTAAATCAATCACACATAAACAAAGAATTTTAAATATAATATTAACGATGGACACTTAAATAAGTAGCTATTAACAAAATATATAAATATGTTTATAGTTTGAAATAGAAAAGTTACCTTTAATAATGATATCACATCTTAAATAGCATTGACCTTACGTTGTATTACAATTATATTTCAACTAACAAATAAATATACTTAGTCTGGCCAAAAATACTGTTACACTTAAAAATAAAAATATTACATTTGAATTTCGAACCTGTCATTTTTACACGATTGTTCATTGTGTTTTCTCATTTTGGCGCCAATACATTGTACAATATTTTGCTATATTAAAATGGAGTGGGGTGATAAAGAGAACCGAATCGCTGTGATTACATTACACAAAGTAGGTATGGAGCCAAATGTAATTTTTAAAAATCTCCATACACTTGGTATTAGTAAAATGTTTGTGTACCGGGCTATTAATAGGTACAATAAGATTTCCTCTGTTTGTGACTGAAAAAGATCTGGCCGTCCACGTAGTGTTCGTACGAAAAAGGTGGTCAAAGCAGTAAGGGGAAGAATTCGAAGAAATCCTGTCCGAAAACAAAACATTTAATCTCGGGAAATGAAGATAGCACCTAGAACCATGTCGCGTATTTTAAAAGATGACTGAGGACTTGCAGCTCATAAGAGAGGCACTGGTCATTTCTTAACTTATCAAAAAAGAATAGGTTGGTAAAATCGAAACAACTACTGAAGCGGTAAGCAGAGGGAGGTCACAGAAAAATTTTGTTTATGAGAATTTTTTTACAACTGAGCAACATTTTAACAAACAAAGTGCTCAAAGTTCTAAGGAAGCTTGCAATTAGTCGACTGAGTGCAACGTGAACATTATCTGACTTCAGTGATGGTTTAGTAGGGTGTTAGCTATGAAGGAGTGACTGACTGAACCACATTTTTGTGAAAAAGGTATCAAAACATCGGCACAAGTATATCAAGATTCCATTCTTGAGAAGGTAGTTAAGCCCCTTAACATCACCATGTTCAATAACCAAGTATGGTCCTTCCAGCAAGACTCGGCACCGGGTCATAAAGCTCGTTCCACGTAGTCTTGGTTGGAAGCGAACGTTTCGGACTTCGTGAGAGCTAAAGACTGGCCGTCGTCTAGTCCCGATCTTAATCCGCTGGATTATGATTTATGCTTTATTTTAGAGAGTACAGCTTGCTCTAAACGCCATGATGATTTGGAGTCTCTAAAACAATCTATACAAATGGCAGTGAAGAATTTTCCCATGGAAAGAGTGCGTGCTTCTATTGATAACTGGCCTCAACATTTAAAGGACTGTATTGCAGTCAATGGAGAGCACTTCGAATAAGGTTTATATATTTTTAATTGTTTTATATTTATGTAAACTAACATACTGTAAAAATAATAAATGTTATTTTCAGTTAATTTTTTTTTTTAAGTGTAACAATATTTATAGCCAGACTAAGTATATATTTTTTATATTATTAGGCGTTAAGAATTTTACTACTTGTTCTGGAGATTCAACATATATATTGAATCAAATATTCAGAGTATACATATATAAGTTAGTTCGCAAAACATTATTATTGAATAAATGCAAAGGAGTAATAACTATTCCTCATAAAAATCTATAATAAGGTATTATAAAAAGATGAAAACTAATTATAACAATAAAATATATAATTATAGTATAATTACGTAATATAAAATAAATATATTCTGTACTACTAGCGCTACCTTACAGACACACAGCTAGCTACCTTCCAAACGGAGGCCACTGCACACTGCAGACGTTTTGCAGTTAACGGTAACATCTCCATGTAATTTAACGGAACTGTAGTCTAAGTATAATCGTACTAATAACCCAAAGACCTTTGTAGTGTCGTGATCAGCTGATCTCTCTTGGCGACCGACGCTGCCAGCTACTGCGCCCTACTTCCACTACTGTGACTGTGACTTGACGTCTCGTGAACCTTACACAACCATTCACGTCATATATAACAATCTGCTATTATCTGATATATAGCTGTCATATAACATCATATTAAAATTACAAAACGAACATTTTGTAGAGTAATCAATTATACTGAATAGTTTATTAGCTAAATAACGCTAATAGTACTATTTATATGAATAATTTTTATATAGTAAATATAAAATATGTTTTCAAAATATTTATACTAACAATAAAATGAAGAATACAAAAGTTAAAATGCTAACGACTTATAAGTATTTATAAAACAATAATCAGATATGATGACGTAACAAAAACTATATATTTTTCAAATAAACAATTCTTTATAACAATAACTGTTTTAAATTATGCGTTAACGTTGAATTCACACTAAAGTTTAAAAAGAGCACGCCGAGCAGTGTGTGTGTGTGTGTGCGTGTGTGTGTGTGCGTGTATGTGTGTGTGTGCGTGTATGTGTGTGTGTGCGTGTATGTGTGCGTGTGTGTGTGTATATAGTCCTATATTAACACTTAATGCACCAACATTTGACCCAGTATCGCTAAAGGTAGCCAATATTAGGTCAAATGTTTGATTTCGGCTTCAGCAAAGTGACTCTAAATCCAAACAGCGCCAGCGTGGTGCTGTTAACCTACTTTTATCTGCCAGCTCCGACCGGAAGTGACCCGAGACAGAGCTAACATCTATTACCGAAGTGATCAATAGAGCTCCTATATTATATCATCACAACAAAACTTCAATGAAGGTATCACCAGCGACATCACCGTCCTAAGTCACTTACAATTATTGTTAAACGGCTCTGAGTCACTTCATTATTTCGAAGGCTTCGAAATCCAGTTAACACTAGTATGTGTCTTACTTTAACCTAAATATATTTACAAGAATTAGAATAATCCTTATTAGTTACATTTAGGTATGTGTGTGTTCTACGAAATACAGTGTAGTTTGAAACTCATTCAAACAACTCATTTGAGACATGTTATTCGAAAACATCGGGATGAAATCAGAATATACGATATAGGACCATTCATATATCTTAATAGCAAGAAGCAAACATACAATATTACACTATCTGCTACATCTAGTGAATGATCCCAAATAGATATACATAGTGTTAAAAGTGAATGCGAAGACGCGACTCTGTCACTAAGCACCTCACGTCACGAGGAGTCAATTTCACCTCAATTACTAAAAGCACTCTTCCTGTTCTGCAGACCGTACATAATTACAACTTGTTATTTTATATACACAGATAGAATTTTGATGGAAGATAAGTCAGAAAATCGATTTCGTCACGATTCGAGATTGAGGTTTTAAGTTAAATGGAGTAAGTCTTGCATTCTGAAAATAAAGTTCAAAATTGTTAAAATAAGCTACAAAGTAATCAATTTCAACTCAGAATTTGTAAATGTCATTTAACGCTATTCAAAATATTTACGATGAAAAGTGTAACCTTCAAATGATAGATACTTACAGATTACACTAAAAATATATCTATATATTAATATATTTTTATAGAATGGGATCACGAATTTTAGATTGGTCCAGATACATTATTTTAACAATGAAAGAAATAAATAACTGTAAATTAGGTTTTCATTTATGTACAGACAGAACGATAAAACATATTCTGAAAATTACTTCCATGGCAATAAGTGACCACTTATATAATAAGATCTGTGTAAATGATATTTCAATTTCCATAATAACAAAAATGATGGTACAAAAAATAATAACACGTTCGTATATTAACACAATTAACTACGGACAAGTCACAATGAAATATTTAGAATATAATTATATTACTCTTTAGTTTAAAAAGTAAATAACTTTAAAAACAATCATTTTACGTAAAAGGATATTGTAACCTCATGTCATCTCGTTATCATAATGAGGAGATTTCTTTAACTCTTTGAGTAGTTAAGTACCTTCCTTAATCTAAATATTTCGTGAATTCTCTATCAGTGTATAAAATACAATTTACATAATCAATAGATAATCTTGAACACTCAGGTATTACAATATCTTACGTTGCTGAGGACATCTTGTCGTATTTATAGACAGGTCTAAATATTTTAATTGATAAATCGGTTAATAATTATTTCAAGTAAATATAAATGCTACATGTTATTCTTTAGAACAAACATCTCCGAAAACTCCAATAACATGCTACAATTATCAAATCGTTTCGTAATAAAATTAATAAACGATACTAAAAAGGTAACAATATAAAAAAGACATGATAAACCATTAGGAACCCTTATTTCCGTTCAATAGTCGTTTGTCCTTTCCTCGATTCTTGGTAAAGGTCGCGAACCCGCTAAGGGCGGTAGGGATGAATACAGCTTTCGAGACCCGGGCGAACCCCTCCCCCCAACCCCCCCACCCTGCAGATCAACAACCCCTAAACCGTATTTGAGATAAGCCCTGGAATGAGGATGCGAATTCGAGGTACATTCAATCTTAATTAAAAGTAGGACGATCAAATAAATGAAAATATTATACTTTTAATATATTTGAACATCTCTTTCTTTCAGTCGAAGTTTATTGACTTTTATAACGTTTAGTGGTATTTAAACATGAAGCCGTAAAGGACGGCAAATTCTTTAAATATTTCGTCATACAGCATCGACTATGAATACAGACAGACATGTCGGCCCTTGCTACCTGACGGTATATCCGGGGCGCATACCAATGCCTCCACTGTGATGAAGTAACAAACTTACAACTTTGTGAACAAATATATTTACATATTTGTAAAAAACATCACAACTTGCGACAAATATTTATATTCTTCGCATTTAATAAAACGTTAGAGTGTCAATCACTAAGAGTGTTGTAAATAATATGAATAAGAGTCGAGTCTATTTAAGTTTCAAAGCTATGAATGTACGTTTTATATATAATAAGCCTGCGAAAGGTGTTTCTACGTGAAAACCTCAAAGGCTCTTCAATTTAAGTAAGGGCCGTTATATCGACTTAGAACCGTGAGAACGAATCACAATGGAGCGTAAAAGCAATTATAAAATAATAACTATAAAAAGTGAATGAATATCACAAGATTGTATATTAATGTTCAAACCACTGGTTCCACTTACAAAGAGAACACAGACACTCTTATAAAATACATTCTACTCGTATATACATACAGGTAGTGTAATTTAAATTATCATACAACTTAAAAAGATGTTTATTCCAGAAGCTATTTATCTTTAGATCTGTGATACACGCAGAGGCAAGGAACCCATACAAGTAAGGGTAAAGGAAGACTATCTGATAGATATAGTGCATTTAAAGACGATACAGGGCAGACAGTGCACACGGAGCGTGACCGGCGACGCACGGCACCACCATTATTGACTCCGAGCATCGAAGCGCACACCGGTCCCTCGCTTTTAAGTAGACAGCCAACAAACGGGTCTCATTCATTGTTTAAAAATTCAAAAACGCTCTTCATCACTATAGGCTTATATAGTTCGCATACTACCCGTTATAATATCTCGACAATACACTTCAGGCCCGCCTCCTTTTGTTGGCTCCTACGCCAAAGGAATCCACCTTTGTAAGAGAAGTATTCCACGATGAAATTCGTGGAGAGCACTTTGTCTACGTATAAATTTGAACCGCTTACCTGTTAAAACCTGTTCGGGTCGTCGTTCGTAGAAATCCACGGCAGGCAGGGTTTTATCTTAGGTCGTTTCAATGATCAAGATTAGCTTTTGCAGCCAGGGCTGGTCAATTATAAAAATATGGTCACAATAAACGAAAACTATACACTAATATATATTGAATATATGAATGACTTGTTACTCGCGGAGCCATTGAGAATGAATTATTGGATTATATAGTTAATTATCTATATAAACTAAATAAATTACTAGATTTATCAGGAAGACATTTTAAGATAGTAATTAGTAGTTTTTACACAAATAAATTGCAAGGTTACAATTATAAAAAGACCACCAGCTGTAGGATTAGACGAGCACAGATGACGTTGAGCGCTATCAGCACCGAGGGAGCCGGCATCGATCGCGCCGAGGCACCCCAAACTTAATGGTGCCAGCGCGAACAACGAAGGGAACATCTTATTTCCAATTTTCAATACTCTGTAATTATTTTTTAAAACGAGCCAGCATTTTCTTTAGCTTTCTGAGTTTTGTTATTTCAAAGCATTGAATGAATGACCGCACTTACACTCCAGTTACAACTCTTCTTTAAATTGCACATTTCAATTGTGATATATAATTTGTGACGCAGTTCTTTAATAACAAAGAAATTCTTTAACATGTAACATCAAGCACGCATATAAAATATAAAGTGAATGGGCGGCGTCGGAGCCTCGACGAGCCTCGTCCCCTTGGAACTAATGACTACTGGAAACGGGAAAATTACACAGACCCGAATAGATGGACAAGTCACGGAGCAGCTCCGGTTACAGATAACACTAAAACATTA